>CM074447.1:28639860-29239860 GCA_037101425.1 Elopichthys bambusa | reverse complement strand
TATAAGTAGGTGTGAGGGACATGTTTAGCAATCAAGTCCAATTTACATACTAATGATGTCGAGGTTGTTCCCCCATGAGGAAGTGAGAATAAAACTTGATGCTCCTTTCAGCCAAAACAGTACAAGCTCTCCTCTCTTCTTTTACTGCTTTACTTCCTTTTATGAGGAAATGGAGGGAAATGTTCTGCCTCCTATAAACCAATGAGTCCAAATGCTTTACTAAACGTATTGTAAAGCATGATGTAAAATGAATAAGAAATATTGGTCACACTATTAACAACGACTTTTGCCTCAATAAACTCCCAATTACTGCTTATTAATAGTTAGTAAGGAAATTGTTAAGTTTAGGTATTGGGTAGATTTAGGGATGTAGAATATGATCATGCAGAATAAGGCATTAATATGTGCTTTATTAGTAATTAGTAATTTATTAATAAACAGCCAATATCCTAGTAGTATGCATGCTAATAAACAACTACTTTAAAGCGAGAATTGGACCCTAAACTAAAGTGTTACCAAAATATTTAATATTCTGTATTACTTCTATGTCACTAATCAAACGTTCTCAAATCATCAAGAAAATACATAATTGTTATGATGGCAAAATTGTTTATGATAAAAAATATTAAATGTATTTTTAAAAAATCTAAAGTTTGGGGTTGGTAAAATATTTTAATGTTTATAAAAGAAGTCTCTTCTGCTCACCAAGTCTGCATTTACTGCAAAAATACAGTAAAAACTGTGAAATATTATAATAAACTGTTTTCTATTTGAATATATTTTAAAATGTAATTTATTTCTGTGATCAAAGCTGAATTTTCATCATCATTACTCCAGTCTTCAGTGTCACATGATCCTTCAGAAATCATTCTAATATGATGATTTGACGCTCAAGAAACATTTCTGATTATTATTAATGTAGAATATTTGATGAAAGTCCTTAAAAGGATTAGTTCACTTCAGAATTTACTCACCCCCATGTCATCCAAGATGTTTATGTCTTTCTTTCTTCAGTCGAAAAGAAAATTAAAGTTTTTGAGAAAACATTGCAGGATTTCTCTCCATATAGTGGACTTCAAAAGTTACCAACGGGTTGAAGGTCCAAATTGCAGTTCCTTCTACGTCACGCGTGACCTTTCCAACGTGTTTATGTAATGCGTGGCACATCAGAGAGCAGTGCAAGATGAGCATTTGTGGTTAAAAGTGTATATTTTTTTATTTTTAGAAAATGGCCGATGGTTTCCTTTAGATAAGACCCTTATTCCTCGTCTGGGATCGTGTAGAGCTCTTTGAAGCTGCACTGAAACTGACATTTGGACCTTCAACCCGTTGAACCCCAGTGAAGTCCACTATATGGAGAAAAATCCTGGAATGTTTTCCTCAAAAACCTTCTTTTTTTTTTCGACTGAAGAAAGAAAGATATAAACATCTTGGGAGTAAATTTTGGGGAAATTTGAATTCAGAAGTAAACTAATCATTTAAGAGCATTTAATGGGGAAAAAAAATCTTTTGTAACAATGTAAAAGATTTTACTTTCACTTTTGATGAATTTAATGCACCCTTGCTGTATATTAATCTCTCTACACTTGGCGAATAAAGCTCATTCTGATTCTTTATGGGAACTTTCCACAGACATAGTGATTTTTATTTAGTACAAATTGTATAGTCTATCTCCTAACCCAAACCTACCCATTACAGAAAAAAAAAAAAAAATATCCATAAGGTCAAAAAAAGACTGGTATTATTATCCTTGTGGGGACATTTTGTCCCCGTAACGCAAGGTTTACCAGGACCACACACACACACACACACACACACACACACACACACACACACACACACACACACACACACACACAGAGGATATTATCTTCTTGACATTGAAGGTTATTGTGTCACAAATGCAGCACTCACAGCAGTTGGAGGGAGACCAGGCCATCAAACAGTCCCTTTGGGATCTCTGCGATTTTATTTCCGTACAGGACCCTATAGATAAACACAGTTACAATGCAAACAGAGAACAATGAATCAACCAACAGTGTCTCAATATGTGTAACCCATGTGCAACTCATCAAGCATGTATGTGTCTTTCATAGAGGGGCTTTCATGTTTTAAAAAAAAGGAGGCAAAATTGTAAAAAGAATCATCAAATGTGCTTCATAAAACTCAACCTCAAAGTCTTCAGATACAATATAGTTGTGCGAAAGAAACATAATTTTTATCCTTATAGTATGTGACTTGTAAGTTGAATCATAGAACCAGATTAGTCTAATTAAACAAATCACTCAGGTTGCTTTGAGAATCACTGAAAGGATCTGATTAAGAACAAATGTATTTAATTATTAAATTATTTTAAAAATCACATATTAATATTCCAGTCTGTTCCTGACACAAAGCATGAATCATAAAGAACATTTATATGATAATTTATGGTGTTTCTGTGTCCTTTTGAAGTTTGTAATTGTATTTTGTGTTTCACAGAACAAAGAATAAACTGAGTTCATATAAGATCTGAAGGACGTTCACTTTTGGCTGAACTATTTCTCTAATTTCCAAGCAAATGTGTGGTTGTGTGTTTATGACATCCTCTTTGCTTTATTCCTATTCCCCGAGAGACTGCAGCCCATCTTCCTCCCCTCAGCGTCTCTTTAATCACGCGGCATGTGTAAATGAGCTCTGTCTCGTGTACAGCTGTGTGGGCCGGACGCAGGGAAATAGATCTGACCAAATTAATATGCGCACACTGAGTCTTCTGTCTCTTTCTGACTTGTTGAGGTGATTTAAATGAAAGTCCTCCCTTGTGTTCATGCTGCTGCAGATGTCAGTAAACACACACACACACACACACAGTGAAAGACACACAAGCAGGCAGACAGTGGGCTGTCTCGTCTCCACTCTGTCAGCTGATTTATTCAACACCTGTCCTTTCACCTGACTGTCTACATTTACACACGCCTATTATCTATGTAAATGTATTGCTATGCAGCTCAGCTGTATGAATTTTAATATGTTGTTTCATTTTGTGTGCGAAAAACTTACAGTGAAGTGAGCGAGCGCAGGCCACTAAACGCGTCTTCCGCAATCTCGGATATCTGATTCTTGCTCAGGTCTCTGTAATAACATAAAACACACAAATAGAGATAATACAGTTGACTGTTAGACCAACAAAGGAATGGCTTGCACATTTGTCTGACAGGATGTCGATACTCTATAAATACCCAGCAAACTCGATACTGACGGGAAAAGAACATAAGAAACTATCTGATGGCCATCATTAGCATTTTGGAAACCATTTACTTCTTCTCACATATAAAGCTGTCACATGACTTGGAATACAGCAATTTAGCTGTGTGGACCAGTTACAATGACATGAGGGTGATTAACTAATGATTTGTCTTCTGTCATGTATACTAGATATCAGCGTTTCTCAATTTTGGGTTGTTGAGGTAGAGATTAACTCTTGAGGTAGAGAAGTGGTTGTCAAAAACTGTACACAAATTTTCTCAGGTGTGTTTCTCTCACAAATCTGAGCTCTTCATGTCAAGGAATGACTGCCAAAGCAGAGGTGAGAAGTTCTCATTAAATATCTGAAATACAGATTTTCTTGAGCAGGATGACACCCCTCTGGAAACTGTTGTGCATGTTATGAACTCTTCTACTATTTTTTTTCTAAGTGGCTGACAGGAGATCACTTGCAGCAAGTATGAAGTTTATACATAGGGTAAAAAAGTATAAAAGGACAAAGTGTGTATATCTCTAGATCTGTCAAAAGAAGAAATGTTTAGCTGATTTTAAAGTGATTTTTGGATGTACACTATCGTTCAAAAGTTTAGGGTCGATAAGATTTTTAAAAATGTTTTTGAAAGAAGTCTCACCAAGGCTGCCTTTGTTCAATCATAAATACAGCAAAGAACAGTAATATTGTGAAATATTCATACAATTTAAAATGTTATTACTGCTGCTGTTATTGCTGCTGGTGTTGTTGCTGTTATTGCTGCTGCTACTATCATTACTGCTGCTGCTGTTATTACTGTTGCTGTTATTGCTGCTGTTGCTGCTACTATTATTACTGCTGCTGCTGTTATTGCTTGTGCTGCTACTATTATTACTGCTGCTGCTGTTATTACTGTTGCTGTTATTGCTGCTACTATTATTACTGCTACTGTTATTGCTTCTGCTGCTACTATTATTACTGCTGCTGCTGTTATTACTGTTGCTGTTATTGCTGCTGCTGTTGCTGCTACTATTATTACTGCTGCTGTTATTGCTTCTGCTGCTACTATTATCACTGCTGTTTCTTATATTTCTGCTGCTACTATTATTACTGCTGCTTCTGTTATTGCTGATGCTACTATTATTACTGCTGCTACTACTATTATTACTGCTGCTTCTGTTATTGCTGCTGCTACTATTATTACTGCTGCTGCTGTTATTACTGCTGCGGTTATTGCTGCTGCTGCTGTTATTGCTGCTGCTACTATTATTACTGCTGCTTCTGTTATTGCTGCTGCTGCTATTATTACTGCTGCGGTTATTGCTGCTGCTGCTACTATTATTACTGCTGCTGCTGTTATTGCTGCTGCAACTATTATTACTGCTGCTGCTGCTGCTGTTATTGCTGCTGCTGCTATTATTATTACTGCTGCTTCTGTTATTGCTGCTACTATTATTACTGCTGCGGTTATTGCTGCTGCTGCTACCAGTATTACTGCTGCTTCTGTTATTGCTGCTGCTACTATTATTACTGCTGCTGCTGCTGTTATTGCTGCTGATACTATTATTACTGCTGCTGCTGCTGCTATTATTACTGCTGCTATTGCTGCTGCTGCTGTTATTACTGCTGCGGTTATTGCTGCTGCTGCTACTATTGTTACTGCTGCTGCTGTTATTGCTGCTGCTACTATTATTACTGCTGCTTCTGTTATTGCTGCTGCTACTATTATTACTGCTACTGCTGCTGTTATTACTGCTGCGGTTATTGCTGCTGCTGCTACTATTATTACTGCTGCTGCTGCTACTATTATTACTGCTGCTTCTGTTATTGCTGCTGCTGCTATTATTACTGCTGCTGCTGTTATTGCTGCTGCTAATATTATTACTGCTGCTTCTGTTATTGCTGCTGATACTATTATTACTGCTGCTTCTGTTATTGCTGCTGCTACTACCAGTATTACTGCTGCTGCTGTTATTGCTGCTGCTACTATTATTACTGATATTACTGCTGCTGCTGTGAGCAAGTAAGACATGCTGCTGCTGTACAATAGCATACATGGTTTACCCGTAGCAGATCTATACAGGTGGAGCTGGGGAAGGAGAAGGGTTTCTGAAAGCATGCTGCACTGCTAAGGCAAATGCTAACCAAGTATTTAAAGGTTGAACAGCGAGCTGATTGGCTACTGATACAGCAGGAACCAATCAGCCGTGCCCTATAGAGAATGATGTGACTACATGCAGGTTCAGTTAAAGACCTATCAGCCTGCCCCATCTAGAGTTTGTATTTGTTTGTGTTGTTGTGTGAGGAAGATCTTACATTCTCTTTAGCTTCTTGTATGTGGAGAACGCTCCTGCTGGGATGCTCTTGATCATGTTCTGCTCCAGACGGCTACACGGGAACAGATGGATACGTTTTGTTATACAACACTGACTTTTCCATTACGCTAGCAATTGTACATAATAAAATTACAAAACAAATATGGCACAGCACAGAAAAGAAAACAATGTAATATTGTAGTGTTTCACAAATGTACATGTACATATTACACTTATTCCCCTCAACACAGATCTGTTGGTAATTCATTTCTTAGAGTCTGAAAGCACATGTAGGTGTCTTAAAGGCCCACTTTTAAAAATTAAACATTCCAATTAAAATAAAAAAGCCTTTTTATTTGGAATAATTTCATTTATCTACTATTAATCATTTCTGCTTTTATTATTTTAAATCACTCTAGAACCACAGAGCAAGAACCCGATTCAGTGAAAATTGTTTTTGCTTTGTTGAACATAAAGTGCCTTAAAAGAGTCTTTCACTGAAGAACCTTTCATTTTTGAGAGTCTTGCTGGTGCTTAATGCTCCTTCAGGAGGTCTACAGAGAAAGCTATCTAATGCTTTATGGCAGCCTGTACATTAAGTGTTCAATTTGTGTTTTGGCTCACTAGGATAAGAGTGCACCGAAAACAAGTCCCTGAGAAATAAGCGCAGCTCTACTGCATGCTCCAGGTTATACATCATTTCATTAGCCCAATTTGTTTTTGGCCATGGGCTCGTTTGGGCTAATGTGTCCTAGCCTGCATATCCATTTATTATGCAAAGGTCATACACTATTGACATAACAACAACGGCGAGGAACAGCACATATCAGGGCAATTACCTACCTGTCCTTTAGTGCAAACAAGGATCTCTGAATCAATATGGATACCAAATACCCTGACCAAGACGATATGGACGTTGTCCAAAGCACGAGAACATTCAATCAGCCTGAGGCAAGACAGCCAAAGCACATTGAAAAACTTGTGTTTTCTTTGTAACAGTATGCATATGTGTGAGCATTCTGCTACATCGCTATATGATCATTAAACACAACATCCCAGCCTATTCGTACAATGGAAACGCCGGCCTTGCAAATTTCCCATGCACAACCAAAACGTCCTTGTTTTTTGGTGGATACCGCAAAACCTCTTTTGGATGTTCTCTTGTATTTGAAGGACATTGAATACAGAAGTAGCTGGAACAACAACAAGGTCAGATGTTTTAAATGGCAGTGCTGTATGAATTACATTAATTTGATTGCTTTTTACTCAGAAAGCTAAGATTAATATGCTAACATTAACATTACACAAGCTAACATAGACAGCGCAATACTGGAAAGGTCATTTAAAAAAGTTAATAGGCAGAAAAATTGACAATAACATTAATCTAATAGCTGCTTTAAAAAAAAAAAAAAAAACTGTGGTTCTCTCATAAAAAGTAACCAAATCACATTTAAAGCCACAGTCATCAAAGACAACGAAGGCTTTAGAGAATATCCTTCTAAAGGAGGTTAAAATGAATATATCCAAGAGCGACGTTTCCTTGCAAGACTGTGTAGAAATTTGGGGTACTAAAATAACTTCTTTCTACAATATTGGCCGAGAACCAACTCAATTCCAGGTCTTGATTAAAACGAACATCTTGGTGAGGTATTAATGTAAATGTAATGTGAAACAGTTTTATTAAGTCAATGTATATTATATGCAGTGCAAATGCAACCTAATAGACCTGCTGCTGACTATTATGTTGTAAATATTAATTGAACAACATTATTAACAAGAAAGCGAGAAAACCACTCACTGTTCCTAGCTCTTTGCTCTTTATTTTATTTCTAACCATTCACTTGAATAGTAACTTGTAACAGCTAATAATGGGGTGCACTCATTAGCATATTGGCTTTGGCTGTTGTAAAATGTCATGAAAATTGGTATCAACTACTAAAGTCTTGGTATATGAGTACTTATGAAGTATATACTTAGTATTTAAAAAGTGTGCCATTTCACATCATATCACAGACAACTTTGGTTAAGCACTGCTTGAATCTGCTGATAAGACACTCTGCTTTCCTGGACATTAGATCGGGCTTATTATAACTAGTCTCATTTTGATCCTTGACTGGTTATCTACAGTACTTGCCTAAACCCAGCAGACAGGCTGGTAGACTGCCAGTAGCACTGAGCAAGATCTATCTGCAGCTGCGGCACGGCGTTAACGCACTCGCTAATGAGGCTGCTACACCGCACTGCTAATGGCCTTTGTTATATGACAAGAGGAAGAAGGCAGATCACTGCACAGACAATACCAGTGGTAAGTACTTATCACACTGGCAGATTTTACACAAATAGAGAAGGGAAATGATTTTAAGGAGTGGAATCCATACATTTCCACAATTCCTTCAGGCAGGTTGGCAGGAATCTCCGTCAGGCCTTTTCTACGGCAGTCTACGATGTTGTTGTTGCAGGTGCAGTCGGCAGGGCAGACGGACACCTGGGGAGTACATGACCTTGGCTCCGACTGAGTAGGACCTGGGGCGGAGAAAAAGATGGAAAAATAACATATCTGGAGGAAAATTGACTAAAGACAACAAGGTTTAATGACACAAGAAAGCAAATGGAGATCACTGGGAACATTAACACCACTTTGAGTCAAATATGAATAGAAACACATGGTTTCTGATAGTAGTTATAACTGTCATGTAGCTTCCATTCAGGACTATGAATTTTAGCATTAGTTCAAATAACAGCATGACTCGAGATGGGTGAAAATAGCTTTCAATACAGTACATAATCAGCAAGAACAGGCTCCCTGTTGTTTTATTGTCTTCCTTTGCAGCTTAATTAAGCAACGCTTTTTCTTGCAGCGTGTTTTGTGTTTGTGTTGGAGTATATTCATCAGTTGATTAATCAGAGGGGGAGGAAAAGGGGGCTTAATTAACAAGAGCTGAACGTGAACTTTTTCACCAATGAAACCCATAGGTCCATTAAGATACAGAATGTATTGAGTGGCTTTATAAAACAACACAATGAAAAGGCCCTCAGTGGTTACTTGTAATAAATAGACAATATTTGCATTAATTAATTATTATTAGATTTTTTTTTAAAGACCCTATTTAAAGACCATTAAGATTTATGATTTATTTAAGTAAAATTATTCTCATGACAAATGTAACACTTATCCTATTACTGTCAGTACTATAATGTGAAAAAAGGGAATATATGTCATGGCAGAATTTGTTGGATTGAATGCAAAAATGCAAAAAACAAAATGCAAAAATATGGTCCTTAATTTTCTTGCAAAATATGATAAATATAGTCTATAATAATAGAAATATAATAGTAAAATTTCTCTTTTTTGTAGTTACAAGATTTACCTAGACAGACGTGGAAACTAACATTAGATTTAAGAGACAAAAGAAGGACATTCTAAAAGACAAAGTAAATTCTGTGCCATACCTGTACACACAAATTCTCTCTTTTGAACATCAGGCACATTGAGACCTCTCATATGGGCGGGGGCCATGCACTGTGTGAAAGGGGCCAGCCCCCTTCTCTGCCGCAGCCAATCAGAGAGCCAGGACAGGTGGCAGTCGCAGTGCAGGTTGTTGGAGTGCAGGCGACTGAGGAGAGAGAGAGAGAATAATGAGGGACAGATAGTGAGACAGTATCGAATAAAGGTCAGAGGAGGTTTGTATGTTTAGCATGAATACTGGAGTGAATGATTCCTGAGAAATGTTGGGAAATAGCTCTTTGAAGACAAAATCAGAAGAGAAATGTTTACCACACACTTCATGTCATATTCCATCTGTGATGTGGCATTTAAATGCAAAAGAGGAAGGAAACAGCTGCTGAGATCAAGTAAGTATTCATAGGGAGAATCTTTATAAAGTTTCGGTAATGCAGACCCAGAATAACACATCAGAATTAAAGTGACAATATTGTACAGATGATAGTACCATCTCCACCGAGACCACAGGAAACCACTCGCAAATCCCTAGAGCATGCACCCTCATTTCATCAAGGTCTTCAACAATATGGCACAATTCCCAATAACATCTTTCACATCTTAATATAAATCTCTCAAGGGCCATTACACGAAGGGGACGAGAGACACAGTTCAAAGAAAAAGTGGTGTCAGCAAATCAAAAGGCGCAGCTATATCGGTCACCACTGTCTGTAAATGAAATAACAGGCTGAATCCAGTTAGGGGGACAAAAACCTGCTCATTGACAATTTCAGCATGGGGGCGACGGTTTTAATAGAGCTTTTCCCATTACAAATCCAGTATCTGGCCCCCTGTCTTTGCGGATTAATTACAGATGAGTGGGATTACAGAGATGGATGACATGGGGAGAAGGAGCATGGGATGAGCCGAGGACGGACACAATGGGGCAGCTCTACATGCACACACACCCTATCGACCGTGATACACGGAAAATGACTACTTGCCTAGCGGTGGGAGTGCTTTTCATTTGTCTGAGTTATTGAATGGCAAGCATCATGCGGTGATATCATTTGATCTAATTGAATGCACAAAGATAGTACGTCTGTAGAAGGGGATGCGAGGTGGAGGTGGTGGGGGAAAGGTGAGGTGAACTGGACTATTTCATCAGAAACCTGGAGCCAAACCACCATCCTACTAAATGGATTACCAGCATCTCTAAACATTTGATTTAATAAGTTGTTTTTACGAGCAACAAATTCAATACAGATATATCAGGGATATTAGAGACAGAAAATTCAATCCAAAGGAACTGGGTAGCAACCAAAGCCTCGCTGTGGATAATTCAATACTGCCCAGGGAGCAACGCGCCTGGCCATCCGAGCATCAGCAAATTCAATCCCGCATGAGGGGGCTGGCCTGTCTGATGGGCTGACTGATGGGAGGGAGGCCAGACTGCTCGGCTGTGGAGCTCGAGCTATGGATGACTCCAGGGAGAAGGCTCGGCGGCCATGACGGAGGAAGGAGGAGATATAGATAGAAAAAGAAATGACTGATTGAAGGAGGAATCTCCGAACATGTGTGCCAGGGTCACAATAACCTTAAAACCTTGTATTTCAGACAGAGATTCAAGCTCAGAGAAGCCCCAAAATTAAACTAGTGCTTACTCTTGACATATTTCTTTATTTATCTCTCTACTAGACCCAAGGTTCAGAGAAGAACGACCACACTCGAATAACAACAAAAGCATCTAGTCGCGTTAATGTCGTAGGTTGGCCACAGCAGGGAATGATTCATGCGAGATTTTGGGGACTGTGTGATTATTTATATCAATTGTGGTTTGGGTCCGACGGCGCAACACAGGCATCTGTGTATTACAGCCATCTCAAAATGTTCAACCAAGACAATATCTGCTGTACAAACAGACAACCGCTCTGATAACTGGTGCGGCGTCACCACAGAGCCTGGAAAGGGGCTCCAGTCAAGCAGCAAATCCTCAAAAAAGAGTTAAGATGTAGTATTAATGTCACTAAATGTAGACAGTATATAAATGTCTGATTGTGTAGCATTCGTAGTAATCAGGGCTCGACATTTGCCAAATGCGGGTGGATTTCAGCAGTGGCATGTAATGCAGTCACTCCTACTGTGTAGCCATTTTGGCGGGTTGAATGTAGTCTTTTAAAAAAACATCTGAAATAATAAACTAAGTGCAATGCAGTGCTGTCATAAATATCGATTTTTCGATACATATCGATACTGAAATATCTGAAACGGATACTCATTTTCCACAGAATAGATACACGAAACCAGCTGCGCTTTCTCCCTCTCTCATCTCTCCGACGAGTTGACACACAAACCCGCCTCATTTCATTTGCTCCGGATGAATATTGTTGGTGTTTCAGGGCTTGAATTTCGGCACGGGATTGCCCGTAATTTTACTCATTCTCGCAGATTTTGTGCTCGCACCTAAAGTGCGCACACATAAAGCCGCCTCTCAGTACTAAATTGAGTTCTTTGTCACTGCTTATTGTGCTAAAACAGTCAAATACACACAAAATAATGTCAAGATGCAGATCTTGGCAAGTATTCACGTAAACGCAGTTAAGTTTGAAGTGAACGTAAACAGAGAAACGCATGTGTAACAGTATAATGGATCCGTGCATCAGGTCTTAAAGTGACAGCAGCCTAATATACCTGCTGTTGTTGCCCAAGGTATCGATGTCAAAATTGTGGCCAGCGAAAATGCTGAGTGGCTAGTAACTTTGGAAAACCACTAGCCACAGAGGCTGGTGAGCAAAAAAGTTAATGTCAAGCCCTGGTAGTAATACCATGAAGTGGACAAAAAGCTCCTCAATACTCACAGTGTCCGCAGCTTGGGCATGTGATTGAAGCTTGACAGTGGGATGAGGGTGATGTTGTTGTTGTTGAGAGTGCTAGAAAGAAAAAATAGAGAGAACAAAAGTCAGAAAAACTCTATGAAATGAAATAAATGCCTAAGTAAAAAGACTAGCGAGTGACTCCAGAAAACATTTGACAATAAAGACCAGATCATGTGCCTTAGAGTAAAAAATAAAAAGGGAATTAGTTAGATACATTTTAAAATAAGAAAGTCACACTGTGAGTAGGGTATGTTCACATAAACCTGTAATGGGCTGCAAAAGCATGATATCATCGATGATGTGCACACTTGTAATTATGGACGGCAGACCTCTCTGTTTCCTGTCATACCAGCCACAGTTCTGATTAGCGCTACTTAGCTGACCTAATCTTGTAATCAATCCATCCCACCCCATAACCCCCAAACCTATCACACACATGCAGAACACACAGACTCCTGTACCTCCACCTCTTGGAAAACGGTCTGGAATTTCTCAATTTAGGATTTTAATGGTTCCTGCTAGGTGGGGAGAAACTGCTGAATCCCGCCGACTACGCCAACTCAGTTTACAGCTTGGGTTTGGGGTCTGAGTGTTCCTTCTAATGAAAGGTTTAATGACAGCCAGTTTTGGAGTGAATTCTCTAAAGGCCCCTATTGAGTTTACAGTGAATCCATGATTTACATTGTACATTTACGCATTTGGCAGACGCTTTTATCTAAAATGACTTACATTGCATGCATTCAATTTATGCATTACCTGGAAATTGAACCCATGAACCATTTGCTAGCGCCATGCTCTACTGTTTGAGCTACTGGAAAACAAATACTCCCAATGATTTTGGCTTTAATCTCATTGCCTATTAACTTCTCAGACCAGCTGCTGGTCTTGCTTTTTATTCAAGGCCAGGTAGTACAGTCTAAACACTGTGGTGAACAAACAAGCTATTTACATTATTTACCATTTGAGTGATCAGATTTACAGTTTCGACCAACGGAAATTTCCCAGTTTTTTGAAAGTGGGTACTATAAAACTGCACACAAATAAGAGGAAAACTAATCCCTCTAAAATATAACATTCTTGTGGGACTTTAAATGATATCTGAATATTGATTTTGGCTCTGATCTGTGGTGGAACACTTTATTATGAGTGAGGGAAAGAAGAAAACTAACTAAATGGAATGGAAAATTATTGTTATTCTACACAGACACACAGAAAATTCCACGCAAATTACACACAGGGTGAAGGAATCACCCTCGTGAGGAGTTGACCAAATCCGCACCAGAAAGCGATCCTCTTGTCAAGGCCACTGAGGTTTCATCGCTGTTCTCTGCTGCTCTATAGAGATGTAAATAGAAGAAGCTCTGGGCAAGCCTAAGGGAGGAACGCCCTGGTAAAAGCCTGTAATACCAAACCATCACCAAGGGAAAAAGCAATTTGCTCAGGAAGGACTCGGTCCTATCTGTAAAACCTTCACTCTCTACTGGGAGCATCATCCAAAGTTAGGTAATATAAGTTAAGAAAAGAACCAAAAATGAAGACAAGACTGAGAACTGAAGGACGACTGTTAAAGAGGGAAGAGGATCCACAGAGAGCGCCGAACAGCTTGTGCTTGCTGTGGTAGTGCTCGCTCACTCATTCATATTTCAGCCATCCGGTTTTCAGGATTAGAAGCCCTGAGTAAAAATAATCTCATATAGATTTCATTCATGCAATCGTAATTTGAAAAAGATGGACTAGGCGTCGCAGTCACGATAAGTCGGCTTAAACCTGACATGTTCCATGCCCCAGAGCGATGACCTTCGGTGTCTCAGTGGTTAGACTGCACCTGTTAATATGGACATGACTGGCTCGAGTTAAGCTTTACTACAAAAAAACAATGAACACTAGACCAAGGGCCTTAAAGTAGGGCACATTGTAGAAATAGAAGACTGTCAGTCTTCCCTTTATCCAGCCCTCTGCACTGCAGAGGGCCGCCCACTGCTGCAGCGTGGGATCTCAGCAAATAACAGCGCAGCATGAGCGACTCCTGCTAAAGCCACTTGTGATAATTGAAGATCACCTTGAGTTTTTAAAATTCCTTTGTCTTCATCGCCAGCAATATTAAGTCATTCCGCCTGTGTCGCCTTGTAGTTGACCATAAATCAAAAATGTGTTAAGCAAAATCAACGTGCTGCAGGGGGAAGTACCGCATCCACAGTGACTCCTGAGAAAGTGCATCCAAGCTGAAATTAAATGAAATCAATGCGGAATCTGACAAATACCAAACTCTACAGTTTGACTGTGTAACTTTATGATTTTGTTTAAAGCTCTGTTGATGCAGGCGTCAATAAAACCAGGCAGCTGTTAACTGCTCACAACGCTTAGTCTTCAGACCCTCTCAGAGGGGCACGTTTTCTTTTTGCTTCTCTTTTCTATATCAAGAAAGCTTTCCCACAGTCGCAAAAAGCTTGACAGTGGGATCTTAAGTGCTCTTAGGCTTTCTTCGGGCCTTCATTAGAGGGACTTGGAGAGGGTCTCTGGATACTTCACTCCCAAAAGACGGCAGCATTTTCAGAGCCAGGACATTTTGAAATAAGAAAATAAGAGAGAGGTTGTTTTGGTGGATGCAGGGAAATAACTGGAGCGCTCCCGGCATCTGACTTAGTGCCATTTACTTGCACAACTGAGAACTCAGGGGCCAAAGACACATTATTTGACATGACATGTTTGAGGAAAAGCAATACTCTTCCTGTGAGTGTGTACTACTCAGAAAGTAACTGTCCTGTTAACTGATGCTTGTTCTAAATCGCATTCTTGAGATAAATGGGATAAATGATGGTGTTGTGCTCAACTTTTTTACCTTCAATCCATATTTTCTTTCATGTGTCGTGAAGTCGAGTGCATTTGAAGAGTGGCTACTATTAGAAAGCATATAGAGTAGGGAATGCACAACTTTATATATATATATACGACTACCGTTCACGTACTCTCTTGGAAATTAGATGTGAGCCAACATGTCTGTGATGTTGTCATGGTTCCATGGGAAACTATTATCGCTACTGCAGCACAATTGTGAGTTTGCAATGCAAGCGTCCATCCGAGCAACCATTTACAGGGCATCCTTGCGTCAGGCCCTCGAGTCAAAACAAATGAGCAAAGTGCCTCCAGATGGAGCGTAATTTCATTATGAGTGCTTAGGCTCCACTTGTTGCAGTGTGATGGAATTCATGTGCATACCGTAGGATGGAAATTTTTGCCATTGTTTAGCTTAGCATCGTAAGTTCAGCTACAGCACAAAGCCGCAATCAGATGTTATTCCGTTAATTCAAATAAACTCAGTGAGGATAAACAAAGAAATAACATGATCTCTGCTCATAATCCCATCCATGTGGTTTGTGTCCAAGTGTATAACCCTTTTTTTTTTAAAAACATGTAACAAAAAAAGGCTCTCCATCCCTCGATGGAGCAGAGGATGGGAGGAGAGGCGTAAAGAACAGGTACTACATCGAAAACAGACATGATTCCCCTGCCATTGATGAGGCCATTATAGCGCAAATGAGGACAGATTGAATCTAAGCTGTTCCGTCGGCCTCCCTCCTCTCTCTGGCCATCCAGGAGCGAATGATTAATTGTGCGCAAGGGTCCGACTGCTGAAACGCACGATTTCCAGCCCGCCCCCTCCTCATCTCCCCGAGCTTTGGCGTAGACCACACGAAGATAACGCAATGGGGCCATGTCTGGTGGCAAGGCAATTTCCTGTGCTTGAAAGTGCTGTTTGTGAGCTAATGACAGCTCTCTCCCCCTCCACTCCCCTAATCCATCCTCTCATTTAGCCATCAGCTTGCCCTTTCTCCCTCCGCCTGCCTGTTGTCTGTCACATAAAGACTCATCTATTGACTAAAGACAACCTTTCAATCAGGCCCTGCAGAAGTAAGACTGATTTGTCTAGAGGGAGACCAACCCGTGTTAGAAATTAAAGATGCATGGAATATCTGATTCAAGGGAATCTGCTCTCCCAAGTTCCCAAAGTGGGACCAACTGCACCAGCTAGAGGACATTTGTTAAATCTGAAAAGAGCTAATGTTTTTTACGGGAGCACAGGGGTTAGAAATGATTAGGATAAGGGGCGGCAGGGGCCGAAAAGAGCAAAGCTCAGTGTTATCGTTGCCAAGAGGAACATTCAAAAGGTCTTGCTTTAAGAAAATGACATTATAAAGGTAGGAAACTGCCAAACCATAAGCCCTAACCATAAGAAAATTATATTTCTCAAATCTTCCATATGAAATACACGATTTTTCATTCGTAATATATTTAGGTTTCGATCAGACGCCCACTTGCCTCCCTCCAAAACAATCCTGGGACGTCAACGTAACCACAGAAATGCAATAGCCTCTCCAAATCAGCATTTTTCCAAGTTCTTGAGCCTGACGGAATGCTATTTTGTACCCAGGATTAATAATCCGCCTCTTCACGCTCCTTTACACAATCTGACAACACGCTGCAAATACTCAGAAGGTTTACCCTGGTTGGTATTTCGTGGCATGCCATAGTACTACAAGCTAGTCTCTTTAAATAATATGAAACCCTCATTAAAACGGCACTCACGGTTAGGAATACATCTGTGGATTTAAAGGCAGAGGATGGCTTTGGCGAGGCCATAGTAAGGAGTGGTGAGCTGTGAAGGCGTCCCTTTGGGGCACGGTGCCGATGCTATCATGCTAAACTCACTTTAGTTCGACCAGCAAGGTCCGTGCCAAGCTGTCAAGAAAAATGTGCCGTGCACACATTGACAAATGACAGCATTTGGCAGGAGGATAGGACAGTGGTAATGTGAAAATTTGGGCCTTCTTATCAATGCATGGGAAGGAAAGTCACCTTCAGGAGATGGCACGGAAATGTCTCGGCACTTTCCTGCTCATAAAAAAATGACACAGCGGGGCAAAAAATTTCACATGATTTGACATTTGATTCAGAGCCAGAATTTTCTGTACAAAAGTGGTTATAAAATATGCAGAGGCTCCAGCACTTGTGAGAGTGTGCAGTGTGTGTGTGTGTAGACAAAACTGAGTGGGGTATATGGGGAGATTCCAAAAACCTCTTTCTCACAATACTAAAAATTCCCTTCTCACATTTAAACCACATTTCACAAAATAGCCCTGAAGGATGATAATAAAATATTTGAAAAGATTTCACAAAAGAGCCAAGTGTTTAAAGACAAAAACAAACATAAAGCGCATACATATTGCTCTAAGCATAATTTGAAACAGATTACATGAGACTTTCTCATTGTGTTCTCAATACAATAAGAACATATATCAGAATGAAATATGCTTATCGTAACCCTACTAAAAATGAATCCGCTTGAATACTTGACCAATTGAACAATTTTTATGCTTTTTTGGCTTATGCAGCGTAACTGGCCATACTTATGTTGAATATACATATTTTAAATTATACACTCTAAAAAACGTTGAGTTAAATGTTTGCCCAGTCTGCTGGGTTGTTTTACTTAACCCAACTATTGTTTAAAAATGACTGTAAAACTTGCTTAAAATGAACCCAAAATATGTTGAAAATTAGCATTAAGTCAAATGCATAATAATTAAACAATAAACATTTAATACATTTCTTATTAATAAATGTTCACCTTTTGATTATTATTGTTGCCTCTAGTAATTATGTTTCTGATTTTTAATTTCCAACCTATTTTAGGTTCATTTTAAGCCAGCCATATAGTCATTTTTAAACAATAGTTGGGTTAAATAAAACTGCCCAACACGTTGGTCAAACATTTAACCCAACCGCAACTTAGGTTGTTTTTAACACAGCATTTTTTAGTGTAGTTTTAGTTTTTTTTTTCAAAGTTTTTTGTTTTTGTTCTGCTTAAGAAAGGTGTACAGTATATTTAACACTCAGACCATGCCTTTCTTTTTTCTTCTTTTTTTTTTAAACAGCAAATTTTCATTTCACCTGAATTACTTGGCTTATTAACTATTTTTGAACTCCCTTAACCAAATAAAAATTTATATTTGACCATGGTGTATGCATGCGAATTGAGTTTGAGGCATATACCCATGAAAAATATTCAGTTATTCTTACACCACACGAAACCTCATTTATATTATATTTAAAATTTGATTTGATTTGTCTGTGGAAATTAGAAATGTGAAACACTACCAATGTTCTTAATTATGCACCAACTAGAATTTCATGAATCTAATAAAACTTAGATAAGGTGGACATCTTATAATGCACAGTCCATCTAACCTATACATTTAAAGCGAGAATGGAAATATAAAATGGCTTGATTAGGTGTATATTTATGGTGATCAGAATAAAGAATGAGAGCAAGCGCAAGCAGTACCTAAGTATTAAATGGAAAATAATGCTTCTTATAGGCAGGTTTAGGTGCTCTGCAGATGGAGAACACATCAATGTGCTGCCTACCGCACTTCCTTCAGCTCATTGGGATGCAAGTCACGTCCTATGTGAGAAAATGTCCGAGATAGCTTTGAAGTCATTAGTTCAGTCATTAGCGCAGTTATGTTAAATATAAATTACAATTCATCAGCAGAAAGGGCCGATCATTAATTCTGTGTAGTTTGGCAGGCGTTAAATCACTGGCAGTCATTTAGTTGTGGAGGAGGGTTAGCCACGAACTGCTCTGTCTAATCTCCACTCTGATCACCATCTCCAAACCCGATGGAAGTGTTTAAATAGCTCCCTGCTCTGCTTTTTTAGTCACTGTTTATAGTGATCACCAAAATTCTACAGTGATCACGCAACCCAACAGCGAATGACGGGACGCTCGAATCTCTCAATTATGTCGCAGTGCACCATCTATTTTAATAGGTCTTTAACGATCAATGAGATTAAAAGATTCGGTTGGCCTCTGGAGTTATGCTTAACACAACACACTCAAACAATGCATTTAATATGACCCTTAAATTACACCTCAAGTGTGTTCTGAATTGCAAAAACACACATTAACATCACATTTTTTAAAATGTTTATCATTCGTTCTTTCATTTATATCTCTAGATGTCAATAATCTACATTAAAACACACACACGCTTGCCCAGAATTCCCATAATCCAACAGTGTTTTAAACATAAAACTGCTGTGCTGGAACATGTGACATCTATAACCCCTGGACATTTCTAAAAGCATAAATGAACACTTAGAGGGTTAGTTCACCCAAAAATGAAATTTCTGTAATTACTCACTCTCACGTCGTTAACCCGTAAAACCTTCATTCATCTTCGGAACACAAATTAAGATATTTTTGATGAAATCCAAGAGGTTTTTTTGTATCTCCCATAGAAAGCAAAGAAATGACCACATCCAAAGTCCAAAAAAGTTAAAAAATAGTCAACATGACTGCAGTGGTTCAATCTTAATGTTATGAAGCGACGAGAATACTTTTTGTGCGCAAAAACAAAACAAAAATAACGACTTTATTCAACAATACCTGTCATTCTCCTGCACCGATTATGTTAAGCACTTCCAGGTTCTACGTCAGAACGCTGGCTCATTATTGGCCGACGCTGTATGGGCGCAGGAGCCGGCCAACGAGTCGGCGTTCGGACGTAGAACCTGGAAGCGCAGTGTAGGAGAATGACAGAAGAGAAGAAATTGTTAAATAAAGTCATTATTTTTATTTTGTTTTTGCACCCAAAACTTGCCGCTTGTCTTGTCGCTTCATTACATTAAGTTCGAACCACTGTTTTCATGTTGACTATTTCAACAATGTCTTTACTACTTTGCTGGACCTTGAATGACGGTAATTACGTTGCTTTCTATAGGGCAGTGGTTCCCAAACTTTTTAACGTGGTGTACCCCCTGAAGGGATTAGCGTCCTTCTGCGTACTCCCTCTCTTCCACTTAGACTGCAGTCACACCTTTTCCATTAAGGGACAATATTTGCCCCCTAAATTGTTTTTCCAGTGCATATTTTTACCTTTATGAATAACTTTATAAAATTAATAATGTTTTAAATAAAAAATTCAATAGAGAAATATGCAATGAAGGTAAAACTAAGTGATACTTTTAAATATTAAACTGAAACCGCCAGTAGGTGGCAGCAAGTCACTGTTTTTATGAGTGAGTCATCAAGTCATTTATTCAGTAACGAAGCAAGTGGCTGTGAATGAATCATTGAATCACTGACTCTCACGATTCGTTCAAAGCCGCAGAATTGTTCGCGAAACACAGACGTGTGCTGTAGGTTTCGTTAGAACTATTTTTTTCGTTGCAAAATAGAGTACATACTGACATTACTGTGTTTAAAATGTACATTTTGTTTTTTGACCTGTTGTATAATAATGTCACGTGGATATTTGGATATTGCATTTTTGCTTGTTATCAATATTAAATACAAGAACTCACACAAGGTATGTTTTTGGATCAAAGAAAGTTTAAGTTTTAAATCGATCTCAATCCACTGTCTGTGTCTATATTTGTGCTTCATGCGAGTAAGTGCTAAATCCCCACCTTTACAAAGGTGCATTGTCGCGAACGGCAGTAATTTAATGATTTAAGGCAGCAGAATCTGCACGCAATCTATCATATGCACGCTGCTTCTGTGGATGCAGTCATTTTTGACTGCAAATGATGAGGTCATTTGATTAAATGTACTGGATTTACGGCATTTTGCCAGTTAGAAATACATGCTCGGTTTTAATATTATTTTAAGGTAGAATTAACTACTCAGCATTTTGTTTGCGTACCCCCTTTTGTCACCTCACGTACCCCTGTACCCCAGTTTGGGAACCACTACTATAGGGGATAAAAAACCTCTTGGATTTCATCAAAATATCTTAATTTGTTATTTGAAGATGAACGAAGGTCTTACAGGTGTAGAACGACATGAGGGTGAGAAATTAATGACTGAAATTTAATTTTTGGGTAAACTAACTCTTTAAAACTCCACCATGAACCTATAATATAACATCACATTAATCTCATTCATCATACTCTTTGGTGATACAAGAGATGGATCTCAATCAGCTGTGCTGCTATTCAGAAAGATCAGGCGTAAGACAAAGGTTAGTCTGGGTTGTAATATAAGTCACGCTGGAAGTCATTATCCTCATATTGAGACTCAAAGCATTATCACTTGCGGCTAAATCGCTGCACAGCACAAGCCAACACTTAATTTCCCCATCAATTACCTAGAGGTGTCAAATTCTTACAAACTGGCCCTATAGCATACCCGTAATGGTCAGTTAGCAGAATGTTGAATCTGCTACTGGAGAACATGGATGTAAGGCTGAGCTTGATTACTGCGCATGGGGTTATTTAGCCATGATACAGTGTCATTTGCAGTCCTGTGTGTTGCAGCCTCTCCAGAGGGGTGGAGAGATGGCTCAATCAGCAGGAAAGTGATGTGTATTCACGTACCACTGCTCTCCTTGGCGTGCCGGGGTCCTAAAGGTCTTTGGCAGAATCTAGGGAGGTTCTGTATTATTAATGAAAATTGATTCCCGAATTACTCACACTTTCCGGCTCTCGGGCTCCTGTTTTATAAGGTCATTTTCTGCTCTGGTCATGAGAAGAGGACACAGGACAAAAAAAATGAAAGATCTTTTTCCTTCTTTGATTCTCCTTTCACCTTGCTAACACTGCTGGAAAAACCTGTCTAACAATGATGTAACCGCCATGTCCTCTCGAGCCAGGAATTAACGGAGGGGGTGGCTTGGCTCTGGGTCCCCAGTGAGCAGCGCTCATTTGGAGGATGAGGTTGGCACTTAGCGCCCTGCCAATTGGCTTGATGGAGATGCGCCGGTTAGACCCCCTCCCGCTTCCTGCCTCACATCCTCTCTGGGACAATCCGGGGGATACCCAAGGAATAAAAATAAACTCACTTAACAAACACATCAAATGTGTGCTATCAAAGCATTTGCTATGAACTCTGACTAAACCTGCTCTTGTGAGTGATGAAGGTGAACGCAACAGAGATTTGAGCATCAAAGTGAGTCTAACACACAGTTTAAAGTAAGAAACGCAATTCTACAGACATTCTAGACAAAAAACACACAGTACGGCGGTGGTTTTAACGTGCACCCAGAAAAGTCAGAACACTTTTTCTGGTGGCAACGATGTAGCACAATGACAAATGAGCAACTTCAGCTGTCGCACGGGCGATTGCATGCTAAACGCCACAGTGTCGGACCGGACCAGAATATGCGCCACAGGTCCACAACGCAACACAGTTTGTCCTTCAAGAACAATCAAGAAACACACAGACAGAGTTAGTGGAAAGGACAGCAGAGGTGAGGAGAGAGGAGAGAACCCCGCAGAGGAGGCAGGAGGGGGACTCACAGTATCTCCAAATCGCGCAGGGCTCGGAAGGCTCCATCTTCGATGCAGCTGATGTGGTTGCTGTCCAGTTGCCTGCAGATGAGAGACAGAAGTCAGCGGCAGGTCTGCAGACGAGCGGGTGGGGGCTGAGGGGAGGGAGGAGGAGGAGGAGAGGTGGGGGCTGCGGGAGGGAGGTAGACACACTAACACACACACACACGGGCATCTCATATCTACTCTGCTCTCCTCACCGCAGTCGGGATAAAGGACCAGCTGGCTAAAAGTGGCCTGTCTGGCTATAACCTCCTCCTATCTCATCCTCTCTCTCTCTCTCTCTCTCTCTCTCGCCACACTGCTGAGTGTGGGGGCAAAGAGAGGTAAGAGAGAGAGAGAGAGAACGGGAGGCTGGCTATAGTGCACAGCCCACCCCGTCTGTCAGTTCTCTGTAAATATTAATTGCATTTTCTCCCCCCAGCCCGCTCGTCTGCCCCCCCTCTTCTTCTTCTTTTTTTTTTTTTCTAAGTCAGAATGGGAGTAATTTCATTACATTAGAGCAGCCAATCCATTACAAGCTTTTACCGGCTCTGTCAAAGAAACAATTTCATTAAAGGAAGGGGTTCGTAAATCAGCTGGGGTCACGGAGCTGGACGAGCAGACGCGAGGGGCACTTCTTCCTATTCGCGTCTTTTTCCTTTTACTTTAATTTGCAGACTTTGCTATCCGCCCCTCCTTCTGCCTATTTACCCCTCCCTCTCTGCGTTCTTAAAAGAGATGGATCTGAAAGAGGCTTAAATAAAACACAAGGAATCCAAGCGCTTTTCTTAAGTCGTTTGTTCAGCAAACGGGACTGCTGTGACATCTGACCCATGACAGACACTGTGACTTTGCGTCTTTAGAGATGGGTAATAAAGAAGAACGGAGCATCTCTGGTGTTTCTTTCATTCATCCCTCCTTTCTAAAAGACAGGCATCTGTCTCCATAATTGCTGATGGGACAGACTGTATGGCATCCAACCACCGCAGATGCATTAAGTATCACTGTGAAAACCTTTATATGCAAAAGTCTATTTTTTCACCCAAATATATTACGACTTTAAAGAAACACTTCCCTTGAGAATAAAACTGTGAATGCGTTACACAAGCCGCGTTTCCAAACTTATCTAAAATATCGATAAAAACCGTTCCATTAACCGATGTTATGCGACTAAAACGTCTTTTTTTTAAGTCATTCCAAAGATCAGGTAACAGATGTTGGTAGGTTTACGTATATCCCAGCCACTGCACTAGCCATTATTTTTAATCAAAGGAGACGCAGGTATGTTATCCAAGCATTTATGGCAAGGAATGCCTCTTATACTTGGGAGAGGCCACGTATGAGGTGTATCTGGGTGTATCTGCTTCGAGGTCTTGATAAATTCAAATTCTTTGCTGTTTAGAGTCCAGTAGTCTCGTAATACTTTTGTCTTTTATGAGTTTAGTAAAGAACTTGTCTTCTGACCAAACATACCCTCTTTAAAGAATGATCGACTTTTACATACGGCAGGTGACCTGTAAATGCGAAAAAGCTGTTTCCATTGCAGTTTTGCGAAATATTTTTTTTTATATTTGTCAAACTGATCCAAACAACTTAACTCAACTTTTTGAACAGTTCATTAAAAGTATTGGCTCATCTGTTCAAGAATTAGGCTACACTAAAAAGAAGCGGATCATAATAGTCATGTGTTCATAAACCAGGGTACACTGGTCTGATTATTTTTGTGTACAGGCCAATGTCGTAACCATGTCTTGAACACTGGGGGGGACAAATTTTTTATAAAGTATAACGAAACAGAACAGTGAAGAAATTCTAGGTCTAATTCTAGTTGAGAAATAATCATTTTGAACTATTTTCAAAGAATATTTGCATTAATTGACATTAAAATTTGCACACATGTAGCCTACTTTTATTGTATGCCTAATATGTCGAAAATGTAAAACGTTTCTTGTCTCATCACACTCACTTAGGAATTACATTAATCACGTAAATGCATATTTTCAATTCAAATCAGCCATATTTGAGAAAAAAGTCGAGTAGTTTGCATCACTGGATGTTACTGTTGGTTGTTTAACATTTCTATCATAAAACAGTTGACATGTATTAAATGTTTCGCTATTTACATCTTACTCTCTTTCAACGTTAAACTGACGCTTCACGCGGAAATTCACACTCTGCTTCTGTAAATAGTAAACCCCGCCTACTTTGATTTGATTGGCCATCTCAATAATTTTGACATTGACGAGTGCTGTTAGACCAATGAGGCAGACCAGACTAAAAATGTAACTTTTAGGGTGCGTTCATACTTGTAGTTCATTTTGCCATTTTTAGGGTCTCATCTTCCTGTTTTTGGTTCGTTTACATGTCTTTGGTCCGTGTTGCGTTCATATATCATTTGAACCGCACCAGAGTTCGTTTGGAAGCGGACCGAGACCCATCTTTTCAGCGGTCTCGGTCCGCTTGTTTGGTGCGCACCAGGGTTCGGATGGCAGCGTTCACATATGTTCAAATGAACCGCACTAACAGAGCAATCGCACCAGGGTTCGTTTTAATCGAATCAAACATGACAAGTGTGAACGCACCCTTAAATCTTTTTATCATCCTAACAAGCTACAGAGCGCTGTGTAATGGACTGCAGCAAAGCAATGCAAGAATTTAAAATATTGGAGGGGGACAATTTTGCCAATTCTAATTATTGGGGGGGCTTGTCTATGGCGGTTATGGCCCTGGTACTGCCTGAGAGGACAATTCAGCAGAGTTTGTCATTATTTCAAGCGGTCGTTTTTTGCACAAGGCACATATTTTGCTAAAAAAAAAGGCTTTTTAGCATTCATATTACAAGAAGTGCCTTGGACTATAATTTTTGATCGAAACCTTCTGGATTTTCTACAACAGAATGATGAAAAGCACTCCAAAAACAAAAAGGTACTTCTTCACAGTTAATTATAATAATCAGAATATAGAAAATTCCACTGGCAATTAATACAGTGAACTGGTGATATTGTGAATACTTGGCAAATTATATATAGAACTCAAACATAGCTCATCCAATCAGATTTCAGAGCCATAACTGTCTGTATTATCTGAACATGTGGAGTTGATTTCTAAAAGGAAGTCATTGTTATCATGTGCAAGAAACTTTAAACAATCATAATACTGAGTATAGTCAAGGGCGAATAGCTCTCTTGAATGTACATATTCAAACGTGTGGTATGTGTGAATATCTGAGTGTTTGGTGATTGTTTGGAGAGGTGGGACACGGTAGTGGTGGGTAATGAAAGTCCCAGTTTTAATTTCCCTGCTCTAATTACATTGGCCTTTAATCATCTCCGTCATGAGCCGTATTGGCACTTTAGAGCTCTCGTCCTGCCAGTGTCCCATCTGGAGTGAACGGGAGAAAGAAACAGATATGGGTCTTCCTTCCCTTGACTAGACTATTAATCTGTCAGAGTCGGTGACGCTAACCAGCAGCCGCATGGCCGTATTTCATTCACGCTTGATAGCTAACACAGCTAATGACTCAGAACTGACCGTCAGTACAGCCAGGACGATGCTTGATCAGAGCTTCGAAATATGAATCTCATACTCAGTCTACAGTGGTAACAGATATACATGGCCATACATATATGACCTTTCATGGCCACAAAATCAAATGTGGTTTGAGGATTTGTGTCTGCCGCTGCCTTGCATCTTCTTGTCTCTACTGGTTTTGTTTCAGTTGGTCTCATCTCATCTCATTCAGCCTCACTTCTCTTCCAGTCCTGTCTCACCTTGTTGTGTCTCATCTCATCCTGTCTTCTCACTTTGTATCTTCACCTCTAATATCATCTCCATTTTTTCAATGTATCTTCTCATCTCTTGCTCATCCTTTTATCATTTCATCTCAACTCTTGATTCATCTCGCTTACTCTCATCATATTTAGTCGTCCTCCAGTCTAATGTTCTTCCTCTTTTCATATTGTCTTATCATTGTTTCTGGTCTTATCTTTTCTCTTCCAGTCTCATCTCATCTTTTCTTATATTGTCTTGTTTCGTCTGGTCTCATATTGACTCATTTCATTTGGTCACATTGTCTCATATCGTCTCATTTTGTCTCATTTCATCCTGTCTCATTTTGTCAGGTCTCATATCGTTTCATTTAATCTGGTCTCATATTATCTTACTTTGTCTGGTCTAATATGGTTTCATTTGGTCTCATATCATCTTATATTGTTTATTTCATCTGGTCTTATATTGTCTCATTTCAGCTGGTCTCATATTGTCTCATTCTCTCATTTCATCTGGTCTCATGTATTCTCATATTGTTTCATTTCATCTGGTCTCATATTGTTTTATATTGTCTAGTTTCTTCAGGACTCATATTGTTTCTTTTAGTCTTGTCTCATATTCTCTCTTATTTTATCTGGTCTCAATTCATCTCATATTGTTTCATTTCCTATTGTCTCATGTTCTCACATTTCATCTGGTCTCAATGTATACATTTATCTGGTCTCATCTTGTCTAGTCTCTTGTCCTAATCGGACAGCAGGGCAGTTTCAGTGTGGAGGGGTGTCCTGAGAAAGTGATTCCCAGAGCTGGCAAACTTTTGATTTTCTATCCTGGGATCAGTGTCATTCACACCACATCATGCACTGATCGCCTGTATGCGTTTCAGCACCAGTAGTGCACATCAAAATCCAAGATCTGCTGTCTGCAGAGTCCCGTCTGCTGGGCGCAGAAGCTTGTAAAGCAGGCAGCGACTGCACCTCGCACTCTCGGCCATAATTCAAACCCACACGCGGTCAAAGTGACATTCTGGGTACAGGAGCATGAAGTAGAAAGGCTTTTATTAGCACACAGATGAGAGCCTCCCACAAAGGGGTAAAAATCAGAGCGTCCACATATCTGATGCCGGTTTACCGTACAGGACGCAGTGCTCTCTCAATTATACCTCAGCTTCAGGTAATGAAGTACTGTGTACCCTTCATGTGCAGATGCCATTCAGCCTCTCTATGAATAACAAATGTCAATGGAATGAATGTGTGTACACCATTTCCCATGAATCCTCTGCTCATACAAGCACCTGTTCTAATGGGATCCATGCCCCGCTGACACAATCACGTCGTGTTGATATAGAGCTCATCAGGCATGTTTTCGCCAAAGGACTCGCAGTGCATATGATGAGGGAATCTACGACATCACCCACACTTGACGCTTCTTGAGGTTAACATGACTGGCGCAGCATGTCTGGTGAACAGTATGAGGGCACGGCTAAAGTCATAAAGGCAGACGGAGATATTGTGTCTGGTTTAATAAGGTGCAACATAGACTCTCATTAGCTGGAGGAACCATCTTGACCATATTATCCAGATGGCCCCTCTATAAAAGGTGGAGGATGCTGGCTGAAGGCGGATGCTGACTCCAGCATGCTGTAGCCTGTAAAACTGTGTAGATGCGAGGACTATATAACAGATAGAAATTCAACCTGCCCTCAAAGCATGCATAGCCATTTTCAAACAGAGGACGTTAAGGTAGAAAAGCATACGAGAAAATCAATTCATTCCTGGAACGCTGCCTGTCCATTTTTTTTTTCTCTCCTCCTTCCCGTTAAAAAACGAGGGCTGGATGATTTCAGCAATTAAATCAAGAGTCACCTTGCCACGCGTTGCAGAGGCAGGTCGGTGGGAGAGAAACGCGCTGCTGACGTACAAATCCATCCTTCTCCCTCAATCCTTGTTAGCCCTTTTTTCTTCTAAAAAGCCCTACCTGAAGAAATGAGTGTTGCCTACCTGTATCTATCATTCATCCATCAGAGTGTGACGGTGCACATGACAGTGATGTGATGAGCACTCAAACACTGTCTAACATCATGGACATCACTGTAAGAATGTCAGGGGGAAACATGCTTCACAAAAATGCTGTATGTGTGTCAGGGAAGTGAAAGCTCACATTTGTACGCAGTGTTGGGGAATGTTACTTTACAAAATCGTCCATTAAATAGAACTAATAACATTACATTGCTACTTTGTATGACAAGTAATTTATTTTGTGCTATTTTCTTAATGCCACAAGGCATACAGTATATACAAAGTACTCAAAATGTATCACGCATCCTACTGCCACATTTTTACCATTAAAATTTCAGTGAAGATATAAATAATAATTATTTACATGTTATGGCTGATTACAATAAAAGGCAGATATTGAAAATGTATACTATTTTGTCTAAATTAATTTAAAAATAAAATGTTTTAAATGCTACAAGTACATTTAGTCATCACAACATTATTATTTGTACAGTCATTTATACAGTTTATGTTAAGTTAAGATTTGCTAAAAATTACATTTAACATTGCTATTATATTATTACTGTTACAAGTTATTATTAAGATAAAATAGATAGAAAAAAAAAAAAATATATATATATATATATATAATATTGGCCTCTACAATATCCATATTTGACAATAAAAGTCTACTTTTTTTTATTTGACATTATTACAAATAAATAATTTCAATTTTTTTTTTTTTTTAACGTTACCATCAAGTCATCTGATGACATTATTTGTATTAAATTTCTGTTCAAAAGTTTACATAAAATCTTTTATGCTAAAAAAGATCTTTATACAAAATAAAAATAAAAAAGGTAAACTTTTGAACTGCTTATTTTGTGTAAATTCAGTTATTGTGTCTTGGCAATTATACACCGTAAAAAATGTTGGGTTAAAAACAACCCAAGTTGGGATGAAAATGGACAAACCCAGCAGTTGGGTTAAGTGTTTGCCCAGGGTGATGGGTAGTTTTATTTAACCCAACTATTGTTTACTTGTATTACTTGCTTAAAATGAACCCAAAATAGGTTGGAAATGAACATTTATTAATATGTTTAATAAATAATAATTAAACAATAAACATTTATTAAATTGCTTATTAATAAATATTCACCTTTTGATTATTATTGCTGCCTCTAGTAATTATGAGTCTGATTTTTAATTTTCAACCTATTTAGGGTTCATTTTAAACCAGCCATATAATAATTTTTAAACAATAGTTGGGTTAAATAAAACTACCCAGCAGGTTGGGCAAACATTTAAACAAACCGCGGAGTTAAAACAACCCAATCACAGGGTTTGTCCATTTTCAACCCAGCAGTTTTTAAAGTGTATTATTAGTATCTTGCATAATTCTGTAAGGCGTATGTAAACTTATGAGCAGAACCGTATTTATGCCAATGCTTTGCCATTGATCTGTGTAGATGATTGACGACACTCCTGCAGCCTGGGACTCATTTGACAGGGGGCAATGAGGTCAGAGTTAGTATTGACAATCATTTAACTCAATCTGACCAGGACGGGTGGTAGTCAACATTCATGTACAAATGAGTGTCACTCAGGAATACAGTGATTTAAAAGACCACCCTGAATAAAAATTAAACACTGAAAATGATACTGATGAGGTGTGACACAGTGTTGAATATATACTGTAAGTTTGTAATTTAAAGGAGAGTTCAATCCCTTGAGCTACCACCTTTGCGTTGTTAAATCCCATTGTAAATGTTCTGTAAGTCTGTTAAATGACTACTCATTCACTTAGTAGTGAACTACGGCTATACTGTATATACTTGTGTTTCTCAAACTCTCCCACCACTTTTTCCTTTCTTCTTCTTTCTCTTCGGCTGAAAAGCATGACTATGTCTTCAAACAACAGAATGATGTGACCCGTGGTTTTCAGCCCACAGTGGGAAAGACTTCATCTGAAAATGGTCTTTGTAACAAAGCCGGTATCAGATACTGCGACAAAACTGCCCAGAACATCACTGAGCGCTCGAGCCTGGGAATGCAGACGAACACTACGGCCGCATACCATAGCTGATGTCTGACTACAAGCAAAGTGCCCCATTAATGACGACCTCAACTCTGCGTCCCTCATTCATTACAGGGAATTATCAGAACGCTGCTCATGGGACTGGCTTTGAAGTAGCTGCAGAAGGCAATGTTTATTGTTGTAGTCGTGTTAGAGACTACCAGCTCCCTGCGCTTCCTCTGTTCTTAAAGCTTGAAACCAGCAAAATGGGTGATGTTTCAGATTTGTGGGGCCTTGATTGTGCATTTTTCACTTTAAAAAAATCATATTTATTCATTAAAATCACTATATTAAAGGGAAAGTAAACTCAAAAATGAAAATTCTGTCATTAATTACTCACCCTTGTGTCTTTCCAAACCTGGAAGACTTTCGTTCATCTTCGGAACAAAAAATTAAAATCTTTTTGATGAAATCTGAGAGCTTTCTGTCCCTCCATGGACAGCTACACAACTGACACTTTGACACTTCAAAAAGATCATAAAGTGATTGTAAAACTAATCCATATGAATTGAAGAACCAATCCAGCAATTCAGCAAGAACCAGTGAGGTTCGTTCTCGTGTTACGCAGCACATTTGAGCTTCTTCAAGAACCAGTGAGGTTCGTTCTCGTGTTACGCAGCACATTTGAGCTTCTTCAAGAACCAGTGAGGTTCGTTCTCGTGTTACGCAGCACGTTTGAGCTTCTTCAAGAACCAATGAGGTTCGTTCTCGTGTTACGCAGCACGTTTGAGCTTCTTCAAGAACCAGTGAGGTTCGTTCTCATGTTACGCAGCACGTTTGAGCTTCTTCAAGAACCAGTGAGGTTCGTTCTTGTGTTACGCAGCACATTTGAGCTTCTTCAAGAACCAGTGAGGTTCGTTCTCGTGTTACGCAGCACATTTGAGCTTCTTCAAGAACCAGTGAGGTTCGTTCTCATGTTACGCAGCACGTTTGAGCTTCTTCAAGAACCAATGAGGTTCGTTCTCGTGTTACGCAGCACGTTTGAGCTTCTTCAAGAACCAATGAGGTTCGTTCTCGTGTTACGCAGCACGTTTGAGCTTCTTCAAGAACCAATGAGGTTCGTTCTCGTGTTACGCAGCACGTTTGAGCTTCTTCAAGAAACAATGAGGTTCATTCTCATATTACGTAGCACGTTTGAGCTTCTTAGAGAACCAACAAGGTTCGTTCTCGTGTTACGCAGCACGTTTGAGCTTCAGCAAGAACCAACGAGGTTCGTTCTCGTGTTACGCAGCACGTTTGAGCTTCTTCAAGAAACAATGAGGTTCATTCTCATATTACGTAGCACGTTTGAGCTTCTTCAAGAACCAACGAGGTTCGTTCTCATGTTACGCAGCACGTTTGAGCTTCCAGAAGAGGTTTGCTCTTGTGCATCAAGCAGGTTCGGTTGAGCTTCTGTTAATGTTCACTGATGAATGTTTATATGTGAACAAAAGCCTAAATTCAATCTGTTCATCATATAAAACCATCAAGTCTTTTCAGAAAATTTGGACTAAACCGCTCAATTCTTATGGATTAGCTTCAAAGTTTCAGTTGTGTAACTGTCTATGGAGGGACAAAAAGATCTTCATTTGTGTTCCGGAGATCAACAGAAGTCTTGCAGGTTCGGAACAACACGAGGGTGAGTAAATTATGACAGAATATTCATTTATGTGTGAACTATCCCTTTAAGCCCTTCTACACTTAAAAAGTTATATGCATCTATGGTTCAATGAAAAAGCTTCAACACCCATGGAAACTTTCCATTGAACAAAGTACTTTACAGTGGTAAAGGGTTCTTTAGATTATTCTTTAGATGATTACATTCTGCACACTAAGAAAAAATGGTTCTTTTAGGAACACTAGGTTCTTTTTGGGGAACCCAAAATGTCATCACTGTGAAAACCCCTTTTGGAACCTTTACTTTTAAGAGTGTAGACCACAGTAGCGAGATCGGCTGTTACAGAGATTTATCAGAAGCCATTACTGTAATTGCAAATGGCTGTGGAACATTACTCACTGGCAATATCCTGAAGATATCCATCTTATTGAACCATACTGATTAATTGAATTTTCATCAGCGCTAAGCTTATTAACTGTTATGACAAATGATTTGAGGGGCGTACATGTAGGCCACCTAGCACATTGCTTTTGAACATTTTCTTCTTCCAGCGAGAGAGATTATTATCTTTCATTTCAGTTATCTGTCTTTGAAATAAAACGCAAGGCTCGTTAAACGCAGCGGACGACTGTCTCGTTTGAGGTGGAGAGTGTCACACCTTGGCTCGCTGCTTCAGGGGAAAGGACAGTTTACCGAAGGCTTTTTTTTGCCTCGTAAAATCATGCAAACAAATGTCACAGCGGCAAATGGTTGCCAGGGGAGATGAGGGAGGAACACTTACAGGTTCTTGACGGTGGTGATCCCTCGGAAAGCCTTACGTGGAATAGCCTGAATCTGATTCTCGCTCAGGTCCCTGGAGAGAGATGAGAAAGAGAAAGACAGAGATATTAGGATTTGTTTGAAGCCACTTCACATTTCGTGCGAAAGCGTCTTGAGGAAGATGGACGGTTCCTCTGGAACGATACGCCGCAGCTTTGAAGTCTGAGGCCATATTGTTCTACTGACCATAAATGTCACATCCTCCTTTATTCGTCTGGCCTTTTATCACTCCGTCTCTATGTGTGTGTGTGTGTGTGTCTAATGAAAAACATTTCTAAAGCAGTACTTTGTAATGAAAGGCCTCATAGCGGTATGCCTTTACAATCTTGCTTCATTTCTGTAGAAAATGAAGCAATCATATGCACTTTGAGTAACCCCAGAAAGCAAATACACAAAAGTAGCTCTACACCGAAATTAATGCCTGTTTTTTTTTTTTTTTTTTAAAGCTCGCTTATGAGCCAAATGATTTTTGACATGTCACAATGGTTGTGCTTAACTTTATTAAGCTTGTTTGTTTGTAGACTCACGCTGGCAAAACATAATTTGAAAACCAGAATGCAATTACTGGCCAAGAAGGAAACAAATGAGATATGGAATATCTGCCCGGCTAATCAAAGCGTCTGCTTTGGAGTCATGCCTGCTACACATAACACGAACAGACCACCACGTGGGTTAACCCACCTGACCTTGCTACAACCAATTTCACTGATAAACAATCAGGCGCGGATCCAAACACAGTGAGGAATTCTGCCAGAGCTCGTGCGTGGGACATAATGATGTATCAAGTACAGGACTGCCAGCAATTTCCTCTTAGGAGCATTAAAAACTGTAGTTATTGGGCTCCTTCAGCCCCCCGCCAGAACTGGATATGTGTTTTTTTTTTTTTTTTTTTCTCTCGAACCAATCAAGTTTTATTATGGCAAAAATCTTAATAACTATGTTATGCTTTGCAATAAGGGGCTATGGTATTTCATCTAACTGTTCTTGATGGTTTCTGACATGTTCCACAATCCTGCGTTTCTTTATTTCTTCACAGCACTCTTGGCTGGCTTGATGTGAACATCATGTTCCTTTGTGTATCCTTCATGTCGAACTACACAGCTCGTGCACAGAGGAGAACAAACATTTGCAGAGTAAAAACCCATAACATCCCATGTTCGTATGCCACAGAGTGGGAAAATAGCAGCGCTGTTTATACCATCATCACGCTGGGCATGAGTGAATCCCTGTCGCCTTTGATGGTCTAAATGCAAAACAGATAAAGTGCAGAGATGGTGAGGAGCACAGAGGAAACTTCTCTTTGGCTAGGCTTTTTAATTCTTCATGAATGGCGACGCACCAACCTCGCAAGTCCTCGGCGAGCCGAGAAGCGCAGCGTAGTACTTTACAGCACTTCCACTGCTAATAAATGTTTTATTGCTTTGTTTACTCAGTGGAACCTTTTTCATTATTTCTACAAAAAGGCAAATCGTCCCAGCCAAATAAAGGCACTTATGAAACACAATCAGTCTCAGCAGTGCTCTCGCTGAGTCCATGTCAGAAGAAAAAAAAAACAGCCTCACAGGATTTGGGTTGAATTAGATGATTTCTAATGAAGAATTACGTGCGACTATAAAGAGATAATAGAAGTTTATGAGATATGAAAAGTTTACTGGCCGGGAAAATGTAGCAATGTACATATTTCATCTGCTTTGACACTATATTAATTACGCATGGATAATGAAACAATCTATGCGACTTCAGAATGAATACAAGGTCTCCAAAGAATCTTTAAAACGCAGGTTAATTTGTCATTTTAGATAATGAAGTTCAAAAAAAAAATTTCCTAATTATTATTTTGTCTTGTTTTATACAAAATTGCATATAACCTTTCTAATAATCTACTTATTAGTGTCATGATCCCAGCCTGTGATGACTTTTATATTATTTCCTGTTTTACGCCATGTTTTGTAGTCCTTTGTAGTTTTTCTTGTTGATTAGTTCTCTGATTGTTCCCAGGTGTGTCTTGTTTGCCAATTATCCCTTATGTATATATACCCCCAGTGTTTCTCATGTTCTTGGTCTCATGTTCTGTTGTCCGTGTGCGTGTTTGTTGTCAGTTTTTCCCCTTGCCCATGTCTGGATTTACCAGTTTTGCCTGGATTTACTTTTTCTATGTTTGTTTGAATAAATATTTGCTGCATCTGGATCCTACTCTCGTTAGCCACCGTTACAATTAGGCTTCTTATACAGTAAATAGACATTTTTCAAACCCCGCTGGCAAACAGAATTAGAAATAGCATAACACTTATAAATACTGGTGATTTTTTCTTTTAGGAAATAATAAATTGAACTCAGTTCTGGTATACACAGCTATCATTAGTGTCAAATTGGCCATCTTAACAGAAGCTTGAATTAATGCCTAAAGTTAAAGATACAGATTCAAACCAGACCGTGTTTGTTAAAGGACAGAGATGCACTGGTCCCCCTCCTCTAGCAATCTGCTTGCAAATTTCATTAATTTCATTTGGCTTTGGCCCTGCTCTCTCCGACTGTCAGGATGCCTGCCATAAATCTCCCTTTGATTTCATTACAGCTCCCATGTCCAGACAACCTGGCAACGCCAAAACATATTACAGATAAACGCTCAGCAACACGCAAGGATATGAGAGCCGAGCTGCAAGGAGGATCTATCCTTACAAACACACACACACACACACACACACACACACACACACACACGGACACAGAGAGACAAAGGTTGGACAAAATCAAACACTACATACGAGAAATTTTGAAATGCTGCTGTCTTGACACTCAGCACACATCTTGTTTCAGCTGGATGCACATAGGAATCAACTATAAACGGTTAAATATATGCAAGGTGGAGAAGACCAATAATAGTTCAATATACATTTCGAAAGCTCAGTGTTCTGTCAGTGTAAATCAATTGGAGATTTTCAAACTCTTTAACCATTGCTTAAGAATTTCAGTGGTACACCTTAGGTTCAAATTTACCACAAAGAAAAAGTTTGAAAGTTTGGGCTGAATTCTCCAAGAAAGAACAAATCCTAAGCAGAGTCCATCCATCCATTTTCCAGACAGCGTGTTCCATGTCCTAAGCAGAATGCTTGAGGAATATCAATATGCTGCCGCCTTACAAAACACAGTAAAAAGTATTGAGAGTATGTCGTTCAATTCTCTTTCTTATCACGCTTTACGAATGTCACTCTTATCTCTTCACTGAAAAATGGAATGCCGCACTTTTTACAAGAAGGTTATTTGCTTCACTTTTGTTGTTTTCTCACTCTGTTTAAAGCACAAAGGAAGAGAGTGATTGTCTAAGGAAGTCAAGGAAACATCGCTGTACAGCAGGAACTCAAATAATGCAGAATTGCAGAGAGAGGTAAGTCTCATTCAATAAATACTCACACACAAGTTTCTCAGGTGCATATATGCACAATATCCTTTTTTACCCTTCATCTTCACTGTAAACATTTTTTTTTAAACATCTCGGTTTAACTTAAAAAAAAAAAAAAAAGTTACCTGGTTGCCTTAATTTTGAGTACATTGAAATTAAAAATTTGAGTTGATATAATGAAGGCGACTGGTTTAATCAACAGAAATGATTTGACAAAAGAAAAAAAGTTGTGATGGCAAATCATGAAAATAACTTTTTAAATGAGAGAGCATGTTTATGCAGTGAGTAATTAGTATAAAACATGCCCAGGCATCTCAATATAAGAGCCTTCCGCACAAGCATAAAAAATAAACCTTTTATACAGGCCTAAATTTTTATGCAGAAACTATTAAATAATGGCTTACCTAATTAGTTTAAATTCAGTTTTATACTACAACTACTACTACTACTAATAACAACATTACTGTTTTGTTACTTTAAAACAAAACCGTAATAATATGAAATTTGAAATAACTGTTTCCAATTTAATATATTTTTTAATATTTAATTCTGTGATGGAAAAGCTGAATTTTCAGCATCATTACTCCAGTCTTCAGTGTCACATGATCCGTCAGAAATCATTCTAATATACTGATTTGGTAGAAATATATCCATATATATTATATTTCCAAATATTTCTGTTATCACAGCTGAAAACATGAAACATTTTTTCATGATTCTTTGATGAATAGAAAGTTGCTTGCGGAATAAAAGTTCATTTCTCTTTAAAAGAAAAAAAAAACTTTTAACAGTAGTGTATATTAACATTTTCAGTACATTGGAAGAAAAAAAAAATTTAGTTTCATATATATATATATATACAGTGTATATATATATATATATGAAACTAAAAATTATTCAGACACCAGATATATTTTTTTATATATTTTTACTAGTGGGTTCAGGACACTATAGTTCATTTATGTAAGTGAGGATAGCAAAATAAAGTAAACTGTGACATATTATACTCAAAAATTCTTCATACAGTGGACTACCATTAAAACTGCTAAAAATTTGGGACCAAAAATTATTTTTATTTAATTGCTAATGCGACCTTTTTACACCACAGGCCGAACAAAATTAAGCATTGCTTGCTAATTGGTTGACCTAAACTAGAGCGAAAAACTGTGATGATGTGTGAAATGTTGAAGGTATCTAAATACGTAAGTGAAAACTTATCAATGAATCTTGATTTCTACATAATAGCATTTGCACAAAGGTTTTATGGACAAATATCACTCGTCCACACAATCACACACGAGACCCACTCTCTGACAGGACCGGTTTTCCCTTAGGAGGTCAGGTAAATTTCTGTTTCACAGTACTTTGTGATGTTAATCTCTTGTAAAATCAAACATGGCTATGTTTTTTTCCCTCTCTGTATAAATTACAGAGCAAACTACTTACTATGTTTCGGCTAACTCAGCCCTTGGAGAAATCTAATCCTCGTCTGGATAGGACTGCTTGTTGATACAGTATCACACAAGTCTAATTTCAATGGTTCACATGATGCACGGATCCAGAGCACATGGGCTTTTCTTTCCTTCTTTCTTTCTTGTAAAGTCAAAACAGACATCTGTCTCCTTCCATCTAGCTTATCAAGCGCAAACCGCAGCCCAGCTGGGTGACTGGACCGTTGAATACGTCTCCCACCATGCCCATGCCTCTCTCATTATCTATCAAGCGCTGTCTTACGTTCACTCTTGCTCTTGGCAGGGCTGTTATCTGCATGCCAAATTGAATCTAGAGTCCGAGATTCTCGCAGAGGCCCTGATTCCTGTCAGTGGGTTCCTACACGCTTCTGTTAAGTCCTGCCAGCAACGACAGATCGCACTGAACATGCTCATACGATCACACACATCTGCGCGTACATACCTGATCACAAAAAATAAGGTGAAAGGTTATTAAAACCCTCCAGCTGCTCTCGCCAGATATATTACATTACATTATTCATTTAGCACTCATAACTGGGGCCAACCACGTCACTGTCATATTACATCTGACCCGACTGCTTCAGGGATGACCAGTTAAAAGTGTGTCTGCATGTGTGTGTGTGTGTGTGTGTGTGTGTGCTAGGGGTCACATCCCAATCCATGTTAAGACTGTTCTGAAGTGAAACCAGCCCTACAAGAAAAGAGAGAGCATTACAACACACCCTTGGCCTTAGGATTCGGAGTCTGGAGGCATATTTGTTTTTCATCTTGGTGTCACAAGGAATCAGTCCGTAACTGTGACTCCCTGAACTGACAGGTTACGACAGCAAGCTGGCCAGGTCGGATGCCGTTTGCACAGGTTATGAGATGCACATTTCTGATTTCTTTCATTAAAGACACAGCTAGAAACAAGGAGAAAGAAGACGACCCCCTCAGGCAATCCATAAGCATTTTGTTTTATGAAACCCGAGACGTCTTCAGTCCATATCCATTCGAGTGGCAGTTTCACATGACGAGCTGCATCTACTGTAAAGCATGCATCGGCCAAGCCTTTTCCCACTGGAATGGCAATTCATGTAACACTTATTCGATAAAGATATATAGAAATGTGAATAATAAATAGTGACCCCGTTGCAGCCTCGTAATTCACTCTTTTACAGCTCCAGTTATGGTCGTGATGGGCGGCCCTCTCTCGCTGCTGGCTGGAGTCTCCACTTTGCTTTATGGCCACTTTTAAAAATGGGGGCAAATTAAAACACTATGGATTTCTGGCCCTGAAAGACTGTATAGTGTAATTGGCCTTAAGGATGACAGTAGTTCTTAATTACATTGAGTGTAGGAGCTTTTTCATTGGACCCAGGCCGCTCGCTCTATCTCTCTCTCTCCTGTCTCATTCTGTGTGAATCACCAGCCAGCAGATCTTCTTCTTCCCTTCAGTTATTAGAAGTTATTATTCCAGTCTCTCCACTGAAATCTTTCTCTTAAATGGAATAGAGCAGATGTAAATATTACGTTCTGGCAGGTGGCACAGAACCAGCGACGAATCACACGCTGGCTGCAAATGTCAAAATGCGCTGGATCGTTCAGTCACATTACTGATGTTTAGATGGAAGTTTCACCTGCAGCGCTGCATATGGGATGATGAAGGCAAACAGTTGTGAAGGTTAATATACACGTCTGCCAGTTAAATCAATTAAAGCATTCTTGTCTGAAGTTGGCCTAGGTCTTTTTTTTTTTTCTTTTCCCAAAGAGAAATTTTTAATTATAATTAAAGACAAATATATGACATCCAAGTATGTAAGGTAGTACAACTGATTCAAAAGGTTTTAATTATATTTTGCTACATATAAAGGTATTTTAAAGATTTTGAAGTGTCAAAAGGTCATTTGGTTTAACCGTCCAAAGGCCAATACAGCCATTTCATTTGTGATTAAAATATCTTAAAATGTAATAAACACTTTATAAAACTTCAAAATTAATTATATCTTCATTATGTTTTTTTTTTTTTACACTTTTAAAAAACCTTATTCGTCAATAACCCATTTATGAAATTAGTTGACATGAAATATGTTGATAACAGGTCTGTTCCCGTTGTTTTATATATATATATATATATATATAATATGTGTATATACTGTCAAAAAAAACAGACCTGTTATCAGCAAATATATATATATATATATATATATATATATATATATAAATTTAATATTGTATTTAAAAACATTAAATAAATTCTAAGTTAATGTATTGGACATCAATGGAAATCAAAATTTAAAAATGAAATTCTACAATATGATATCATGAATTACTAAGGTGATCCTTCAGCTTCACTTTAAAACCATTCAAATATTATTGATGTAGTTTTAAGATATAAATATGATAGTTAGGGTTAGGGGTTTTTGCTCAAATATGTCTATGGCACAAGGATTGAAATATGGACAAAAATACACTACCGTTCAAAAGTTTGGTGTCAGTCATTTGTTTCTCACTTCGTAATAACGGTAATATTTTAAAATATATCAATTTAAAACAACTGTTTTTCTATTTAATATATTTTAAAATATTATCATTTCCTGTGATGGCAAATTTGAATTCATTCCAGTGATCAAAGCTGAATTTTCAGCATCATTACTCCAGTCTTCAGTGTCACATGATCCTTCAGAAATCATTCTGATATGCTGATTTGCTATTATTAATGTTGAAAGCAAAAATTTAAATTCTGTCATTAATTACTCACCCTTATGTCGTTCCACACCCGTAAGACCTTCGTTAATCTTCTGAACACAATTTAAGATAGCTCAGTGAGGCCTCCATTGCCAGCAATGACATTTCCTCTCTCAAGATCCATTAATGTACTAAAAACATATTTAAATCAGTTCATGTGAGTACAGTGCTTCAATATTAATATTATAAAGCGACGAGAATATTTTGGTGCGCCAAAAACCCCCAAAATAACAACTTATCTAGTGATGGCCGATTTCAAAACACTGCTTCACGAAGCTCGGACCATTATGAATCTTTTGTGTCGAATCACGATTCGGATCACATGTCAAACCGCTGAAATCACATGACTCTGGCGCTCCGAACCGCTGACTCGACATGCTGATTCATAACGGTTAATATTGAAGCACTGTACTCACATGAACTGATTTAAATATGTTTTTAGTACATTAATGGATCTTGAGAGAGGAAATGTCATTGCTGTCAATGCAGGCCTCACTGAGCCATCGGATTTCAACAAAAATATCTTAATTTGCGCTCCGAAGATTAACGAAGGTCTTACGGGTGTGGAAAGACATGAGGGTGAGTAATTAATGACAGAATTTTCATTTTCGGGTGAACTAACCCTTTAATATTTTTGTGGAAGCCATGATATGCTTTTTTTTCAGGATCCTTTGATGAATACAAAGTTCAAAAGAACAGCGTTTATTTAAAACATTACTGTCATATTTACTATCATTTTTGATCAGCTGAATGCATCCTGGCTGAATAACAGTATTCATTTATTTTACAGTACAATTTCTTTAACAGTATTAATTACTTTTTGAAAGGTACATTGTGTACAAAAAGGGAAAAAGATTTCAGGGTCTGAAGGGGTTCAAGTTTAGCTTATTTTTTCAGATGTTGCACTGCTTATTTGCAGTGTAGTTGGCATTACACTTAATATACTGTAAGTGACAAAACTAAAATGTTCCCATTATTATATTAAAAAAGGTGCAGACACTGAAAATCAGATGTACTGTATAGTGCAATGTAGACGTTTCAGTGATTTTAATTGAAAAGGATCATCAAAATATCACAAAAAAAAAAAAAATTTTTAAACTGAATAAATAGCGACTACAATGTCAAGGGAAATAATCATAAACGTTCAGCTGTATTGTTTTGTGTACCAACAGGATGGTGAAACGCAAGATTCGCTGATCTGAAACGCACTGCAGTCTCTTTAAACTCTTTTGTGACAGCAGTAAGTTAGTGAACACCAGGATGTCGCTAAAGTCAGACTTGTGTATGGAAATGAAATGAACGTAGAGCTCTTGTTCACTGATCAGTATCCGGCTGCGTCAGCTTTGTATTCCTCTCCAGTAGTTTAACTGCCCTTGCTTATGTCTTACATGTAGCTCAAAGACTCCTTGATTTAATTAACTCAGTGCTTTATGAATAAAAATATTTCACTATTGATCATCCCAAGAGCTGACGCAGGCTAAACCAGGACAGCACTCGCTTCATTACGCTGTCCTTACTTGCTTTTTTTCTTTCTGATGGCGAGGGAGGAGGTGAGGGTCGGAGTCACTATGGAGGGAGGTGAAGGCAGCTTCTAAATCAAAGAAAATGAGCTCAAACGCTCCCTTGGGTGTCTGCTAAAGCTTCTACATTCCTCCGCTGCCTCCAAGAAAGAGTCCGTGCATGGATATTATAAATAGAAAAGGTTCCCCCCCCCCTGCCTTAGTATCTATTATGTTTTGTCAATGCTTTAATTAAATTGGATCGCTTAATGTGATTTATCCTGATCCATACACTTTATGCCTCTAAAAGCCTTTTTGGCTCCCGGCCCAAAAGACGTCAAACAAATTTAGATGAGTTAGTGAAGAAAAAAGGGGAGAGGCTGGGCGCGGGGGGTGATTTGTTATTGGTTAATTCACTTTTATTCTTCGTGTGCCATTTGGTTTAATTTTCTTTCTTCTGTGCCGTCTTGCCCTGGACCGAGTCTGAGATGCACAACAAGCTTTTAGGATCATTTATAGTCGCAATAAAACGTCAGTTCTGAGAGATGAGGAGAGTGCATGTCGGATTTCAAGATGGGACGGCTTTTGGACAGAGAACAACACCGCAACGTCCTTTTCCCAGTCCTTGCAAAAGGCTTGAGAGCAAAGCCGTCCAAAAACAAGGGGAGATGTTGAAGAAAGGATGAGGCTGCTAATCAGACAATAGGATTTAAGAGCTTTTAAAGTGAGTGGGTTGGAGGGAACAGCTGAGTCGCGCTCCGTCCACGGTGAGGGGCCTCTCGGCACTTATAAATAAAACTAGGAGATTAGGAGAATTGGCTGGGGGTGGGAGTGGTTCTGGGGGGTTCAGGCAGAAGTTTCCATCCATCTTGCAGCAGGTCACAGTTGCCACGGAGACCAGGAGCCATGCTGTCCAATTAACTCCAGAGTCAGCGGTGCAGGTGGCTTGGTGGTGTTGGTGGTGTTGGTGAGGGACGTCGAGAGCAAGGCTTTGTGTGTTTGTGTCTACATGAAAACACACTCCACACAAAAGAAGCTCTTTTAGTGGCGAAATATAAGTCACTCTCAGGTGAACGGATGAAAAGAGACAGTGTAATTACCAAACAGTAATACACCACTGTCCACTGAGATGAAGAGACAGCTGTGAGCGTGAGTGTGTGTGAGTGTGTGTGTGTGTGTGTGTAAAAGATAACACCTCCTACACATCTCATTCTATAAAATGTTATTTTATATAATCCATCTGCCTATCCATCCATCCATCCATCCATTACTCTGTCTGTCTGTCTCTCTCCATCTGTCTATGTATCTGTCTTTCCATGTATCTATTGTTCCGTCTATTCATCCATCCATCCGCCTATCCACCTTCTATCCATCTACTCATCCATCCATCCATCCATCCATACACCCTATCGATCCATCCATCCATCCATCCATCCATCCATCCATCCATCTATCCATCTATCCACCTTCTATCCATCTAGCCATTTTTCCATCCATCCATCCATCCATCCATATGCCCTTTCCATCCATCCATCCATCCATCCATCCATCCATCCACCCTATCAATCCATCCATTCATATTCCCTTTCCATCCATCCGCCTATCCTCCTGCTATCCATCTACCCATTCTTCCATCCACCCATCCATCCATCCATCCATCCATCCATCCACCCCATCCATCCATTCATATGCCCCATCATCTATCCATACATCCATATGCCCTATCAATCTATCATCCATCAGTCTATCCATCCATATGCCCCATCCATCCATCCATCCATCCATCCATCCATCCATCCATCCATCCATCCATCCATCCATCCATCCATACGCCCTATCAATCCATCCATTCATATGCCCTTTCCATCCATCCGCCTATCCACCTGCTATCCATCTACCCATTCTTCCATCCACCCACCCATCCATCCATCCATCCATCCATCCATCCATCCACCCCATCCATCCATTCATATGCCCCATCATCTATCCATACATCCATATGCCCTATCAATCTATCATCCATCAGTCTATCCATCCATATGCCCCATCCATCCATCCATCCATCCATCCATACGCCCTATCAATCCATCCATTCATATGCCCTTTCCATCCATCCGCCTATCCACCTGCTATCCATCTACCCATTCTTCCATCCACCCACCCATCCATCCATCCATCCATCCATCCATCCATCCATCCATTCATGTGCCCCATCATCTATCCATACATCCATATGCCCTATCAATCTATCCATCCATCCATCTATCCATCCATATGCCCCATCCATCTATCCATCCAGCCATCCATCCATCGGGGATAAATGCTCAGAACAAGTGTAAATCAGTCTTTATTCTTTAAAGACAAGAAGAACCACAGCACAGCACAGCACAGCAAACAAACAAAAATCCAAACTCTAATCCACAAGCACAAATCCTCTTTATGTCAACTCAAAACAACGGAATCAGATGAGATTTGTTTGTCAGGTTCTTAGAATGCATTAGATAGGAAGCTGCATAGAAAGCAGGGATGGCTATTTGCTTTCGGCCAGCTAATAACCCTAAGCTCTTTAAAATGAGAGTAATCCAGTTAGTGTGGGTAAATGGCTAATGTCCAGCTAATCGAATTACAGGCAAAACTGGTTTAGTCGGCCATATCTGGCAAACCTCAACCTGCCATCCTCTGCATTGTCCACAAAAACCGATGATGAATGCAAGACCTCGTTGCTGTTCAATTCCTACAGCTGATTGGTGGGTCTGGGGCTCTTGATCATGAGGCGTGACCACGCACCTGTGACATACTGAGGGCTGAGTCAATATATATAGAAGGATGACATTCAGCAGTATTCAATTACAGAAATGCACAGAATACGCATACGCAATAACACAACATCACAAATCATGTGCCCAGCCAATTGTAGCTGCAGGCTGGACTGAATGATTATGTGGTATAAATGGGGGCTGTTAAGTCTATTGGGCCCAGGAGGTTTTATTCTAAATCTAATAATGGGAAACGTGGAAGTGGAAAAGGGTGGAATATTTTGAGAGGTTACGGGGGTAAGCAGGAGATCGTGGGCGCCATGCAAAAACCTTCATGTTTCATAGAAATCTGGACACAGATTTGTGAAGGAAAAAAGCAGAGCGCCATTGTCAAAACAGGTTTTCATGCTCTGTAATTACTCAACATATGAGTCTAAAAAGGTCAACATAGCACGCTAATTAACATGTAACCCAACCTGAGAAAAGTGTAATTGCGTCCATAGAGAGGAAAAGAGGTAGAGAGAAAAACTTGGAGTTAGTACACGAGGCCGGGCCCCGCGGGGCCCCAATCAGCATGAGTTTCTTTTAACATGTTGTAAAATATTGTTCTGCTTTCCAACAATTGCCACCCAGCAGAGAAGGATAAACAAACGTTTCCATTTATGAATAATGACCAATGTGGGTGAAAAAAGCCAGATTATGACTTAAGTGCTTAGTTAACATGCTAAATACTAGAGAAGAAATTAATTTCCAGTTTTTTTTATTATTATTATTCTAAAAGGTTTCATTTCACACATGGAGCATGTAAAAGTTAAATTTGTCTTGATCTCCCATTATCTCCGAATGTATTCTCTTTTATTACTCTCCGGCTTATTTATGGTAACATGAGAATGTGTGTGAGAGAGACAGAACAATAAAAGGGAGGAAGGCTAGAGAGTGAGACAGACAGAGAGAGACAGAAAACAAAAATGCAGATGCATCCCTGACCACAAGATGGAGCCCCCAGGCTTCTCTCCACCATTGAACCAACCAATCAATAAATTAATCTCTGGTGGAGGGATGCAGGAGGCCGTATAGGTCTGGTGCCCAGGAAGCCAACACCTTTATCCACAAACTTAGATGTGACCACATTAACACACTGAAGGTTCAGCCAGACAGTGGCAGTTGGTATCAGCAGGCAGAGGCATTGGGAATGTTTTCTTAACCACAGTAGCTAGGAAAGATCGGGATATGCAGCACTGGCTGCTGCAGACAGAAAATAACGAAGGATGCACCAATTGAAATTCTGTCCAATATTGACTATATGTTCATGCTATAGTCAATAACCAATAAATAGACAAACTAGTATAGAATTTTAATACTGGCTAAATAAAATAAAAAGAAAACACTGAAAGATTGCTAAAGATTGATTACATTTAACTGTGTTATTAAATTATCAGTGTTAAAGATTAAATTTAAGTGAGCAGAAGAAGATGGCAACGGTCATCTAAACGTATAAATAGAGGAAATGAGCATGAACAATTGAATATCCAATATTGATCAATACTGATAAATAAAAGGAAATCAAATATACTGTTTGTCAATATATTGAGCATCCCTGGCAAATGCAAATGGAAATGTCCACATAGGAAATAACCACACTGACATGAAATCAACTAAAGAGATGGACAAGTATGCAGATGATGCAGTTCTGCAGTTTTATTCAGTATTTACATTTGTTACTCAACTGTCTGTGCTTCATTTGCCCTGGCAGTGGAGGTTGAACATAAAGTGTTCCCAATCATTTTCCGACCAATTTGCCCATAAACAAAGATCCAATCCGCTAAAAACAAGAATCCAGCGGAAGTGATCAGATTGCTGCCCACCTACACGGTAAAGCCCATGTGAGACACCAAGGGCTATTATAAGACAGGCATTTCATAAAAGAGCCAACCCTCTCATTTGATTCACAGCAGGACAAATGTGCATTGGGGGAATGAGTGACAGAAATGGCTTTTGTCAATAGTGTTGCCATTATGGGGACAGCGAGCTGCCTCAGTCTGCCCCGGCCGCTGTGTGTAAACTGCTTTCTGAGATTAGTGTCGAAACTCAGTTTATCCGGCTTCCTAATCAAATCAGCCACACCGCCACATGCCGGCCAAACAGTCTTCTTGTAGCTGGCCACTCTGTGACAACAAACATCTCACCTCCCTCACACACAGGCAGAACCCTTTGCTGCCCTACACAAGGAAATCAAATCCAATTCACCCTTAGTCATGGAATTCTCTGGCTAATCACCCCCTGCCACTGTCTGTTTGGGCTTGAAATATCACTATGAGTTGTGCTCATGTACACTGCTAGGCAAAAAAAGAAAAAGCCAAAAAATCAATCAATCAATCAATCAATCATTATATTAAGATCCCCTTCCTACACCACAAGGGGATCGAAATCTGAGCGGCTCGTTTTTTCACCTGCTTGCAGAGAAAGGCTTACCAAAACAAAGTTACTAAGTTCTCCTTTTTCATGTTTTCTGGGTTGGTAGATACACCGGGGACCCGATTATAGCACTTAAACATGGAAAAAGTCAGATGTTCATGATATGTCCCCATTAAAGGGACAACTTTGTACCTCTAAAGACTGCAAATTAGTACCCAATATGTACTAAAATGCACATTTTAGAGCTAGATAATGCACTAAGGTGTATCTTTGAGGGTCAGTGATAATTGAACTCTAGTGCCCATATTCCCTGTGCTCTAACTGCTATCCTGAAGAGTCTTGCCATTACTACCCCCTAATTTAGCTAAAACACCTTCTGCATAAACACAACATTTCCTGTGCTGCCATGCCGGCTTCCTCTTATAGCTCTTGTCTTTCCAATCCTGGAGATACGCTATCATCCGTCGCTCATTGGTAATTGTTTGTTTTCTAAGCGTCACTCAAAGGGCCAGCGCTATCGCTTTTCAATGCTACACATTCCAACAATAACCAGTCGGCTTTGGTTTCTGTCTTTCTGCGAGCCAAGAATGTGAAGTCTAAAGGATGGTTAGATCCTACCCATGAGCCTTCCAGCTGCTAAATGTATAAACCATAAGAAATTACACATGAAACCTTGGGCCCTTTAGCGTTGATCAAATATAAGGCTGTGCGATGATTATTTCCCTTGTGAATCTTGAGCTTCAGCCAGAGCCTCAGACATTTGAGGCCCAGTTCCTCTCGTCCTCCTTCCATTACAGCTCTGATGAGCAAGAAATTGAGCTCTAATTATTCGGAGAAAAATAAATGGTCATTTAGAGTTGAAAAACAACCGATGAAAACTCTTTGTTTCGTGCTTTGGAAAGTGGAAATCGTTGGTCTATAAACTAATCACAAAGTTAAGAATGCTTTGTTGTGCCTACTGGGAACACGTTGGCACAATGAGGTAATGTGCAGCCCTGCCACACATCGTGTGCCCTTCCATCCACAATGGATGATTAATATGACATTTGACTGCGGCGGTTCATTTTCCCCCATTATCCGGTTTGATCAGTGTGTGTGGCTCCCCAGGGCCTTAAGTCAAGCCCCCCTGTGCTTCAACTGGTGGAATGTTCCATAGATGGTGAATTTCACCTCTACAGGGGATGATCTCACTGATTATGACATCATGAAGGCAGGTTGATTTATTAAGGCCCACTGATGAGGCCGTATTTAAATAAACATCAGCATCCTTTCCAGAGTTAAAGATATGGTTCCCCCGAGGGTCTACACATGGGCTGGCTGGGGGGGCTTAGGGTTAAGGAGGAAGTTGAGTCGATTCGTTTGAGTGTGGAACGAGTAGATGACTTTAACACTTTGCCCCCGTTCGAACTTACACGCCCCGTGACCAGGTGCGAGTGGACGTGCGGGGATACTCTCGAATCGCTTATGCAGATTACTGTAAGAACAACAGCCCGTGGTGGTGTTAAACCTCTGCTAAATAGCTTGTCTACCCTTGTTAACACCCAGGCCCGGGCTGAAATTGAGTTCAGCTGTGGCGTGGCATTACTGCGCATTTTATGTGCTGGATCATAAATCAGGGCCCCTCACACCGGCTGCAGCCCCTCAGGCCACATTTCCACCTTCCTTAGATCCCATTAGCTCCTACATATTCTGCTTTCCGGGGAAGGGGGACTGAGCAACAGGGACAGGCCGTAGGAACACTACAACAAGTGTCCCTAACGCCGCCGCGTTCACGAGAGCGCTGCATTTTATAGCAGTTCCATTTTTCTGAAGGACATCTGGTCATGCTGTGGGTAGTTCTCGCTGATGGGGGCTGTTTTGACCGGTACGAGCGTGCGCTTTTATATAAGCTTTCTCACGGTGAGCGAATATGGGAATTAAGTTAATCATAGCTTCAGGGCCAGACATTTACAGAGGTGGGAGCAAGGGCCAGAGATTACACTGCTCAGGGAATTGAGCTGAGAGCACTGAGGGAATGGACTTGCTCACCTGCGATCGAGCTGCAGAAGGCCGCTATTGTATTTTAATAATGAACCTGAGAGAAATATGGCGTGTTTGTGAGTGTGTGTATGTGGATAAATAATGACAGAGGTGGGAGGAGTGTTTGTGTGTGTGCATAATGAAAGGGCAGAGGGAATATGTGAGCACGTGTGTGTGTGTGCATTAGGGTGAATGGCATATGCTTGTGTTTTTATTCATGGAAACACAAGCATGAGATCAAAGGCCAGGTTTATTGAGAAGTGTTTGTGCAATTACTGTTATGTTGTGGTGCATGAAAAGATGAAGACAAAAACTACACTCTAAAAAATGCTGGGTTGTTTCAACCCAAATTTGGGTCAAATTTTGTCCATATTTGACATAAATTTGGGTTAAAACAACCCAGCGTTTGTTTTTAGAGTGTAGGAGAAAAAAATATTTTCAACAAAATAAACAAATAAAATAAAACCCTGGAACAAGCTAAACCATATACTCTAAAATGCTGGGTTAAAAACAACCCAAGTTGGGTTGAAAATGGACAAAGCCAGCGATTGGGTTGTTTTTTAGAATGTACAGGTTAAATTCTGAGCACTTTGGCCAGACCCCTCAAGCGTCATTTGGGTTATGCAGCAGATGGAAAAATTAGACTTGCTCTCAGCACTCTTGGTGGCTAAAGTCAAAAGTCAAGGTTATCCATGATCACGACACCAGCATCCACCCTCCTGCTGTTTTCATAGGTCAAAGCCTTGCTCTTCCAGCTGAAGACCTCCAGGGCCCCACCTGGCCATCCATGAACTTCCTTGCTTCACAAGTAACCCATGAGGTTAACAACGCTTCACTGACACAACTACTATAATCATTCCTTTCTGCGTGGTTCTGAATTTAAATTTCCCAATTATATATGTCAGAGCATGTGTACCAAATGGCACACGTTCCGACACACTAAAATGCCAGTTTTTGAACGCATTCTCATCTCTTTCCATTGTTAATTTCCTGTTTCTTCTCTATTACTACAGTCAATGAGAATTATTAAAGAGCAAAAATAAATAAATAAATAAAACAGTTTAGCTGAGGACATGAAAACACAAATCTGCTCTCTCTACAACAATAACGAGACATGGACTTAGATATTTTCCACACTGTGTATGATCATAAGCCAGTTCCTGAGACTTTACAAGTTTTCTTTAGTGTACAAGTACAGAGATTTTAGTGAGTCTAGACGTTTCCCTGAATCTCCACTGAGGCAGTGGGACAAACCTCCTCAGTACTGCCTCCAGGGCCTGCTGCCCTTTGCCAGATGGCTTTGCAGAGTTTTGCTAACAAAGTCATTAAAACGCCTCATTTAATTTAAGTTTCATCCAAGACAAATCTCCCAGCAGTCCAAACCTCACACATATACAACTGCCCACACCCCCCATACAATCTGAGAGTACTAACCATTGAAGAGAGGACCCTTGCAGATTCCTTGCAATCAGTATTGCTGTCTTAGTCCTTTTTTCTGGAAGCCAAACAGGGATCTGTTTGCACTTACAGAAATGACAGACAGGCAGAAACCAGAGCGTACCCATATTTGACGACCAAAGTGAAAATAGAGGGGCTTTCTCCATCTGTCCCCCCTTACTGGTCCCTTAACCACATCCCTGAAAGCTAATGCCAATTTCAGCCAAGAGGATTTCTCGACGCTTGACCAATTCCCCCAACGCCACTAACTCAATAGCTACTGCACTCCTGCACAGTAAGAAAACGAGTACCCATCTTAGATATGACGAAACATGAACTCTAATATGAACTAACCCTCCCATCCCTTGATCTGAATGACTGATGAATGTAATTAAACCAATCCACTGAAAGTTTGTCCAGTTCTTAAATTGCAAGCTTTTGCAACCCTCAAAAACAACAATATATTCAAACGCTTTCATCAAGACCACCAACAAAACAATAAATTGTTAACGTTGGGCAAAGTTCTTAATCATATTGCCACATCAATGAAGCTGTGCAATTAAAAACAAGCGCTTGCATAAAACCCCATTGTCTGGTTTGCGCAAACAATTCTTTGGGTTTTGTCTAGATGTAAAGTTATAGTATTTCAATAAAAATATGGAAGAAATATGTTACCACTTTTTGTTTAGTATTATTTTTTAATATATAAGACCAATTATTGGATTGCATTACCTCGCATTACCTCATAATTTCCCAATAGAATTGTACTTTTTTCCTTAAAGGTGTTAAAAGATTTGTTAAGGAACATGAAACTGTTTCCTATCCCTACCTTAAAATATATCCTGAAAAGGTCTGTAAACATCAGTATTACCCAGAGAATAAATAAATAATTTAAAAAGCCCAGCCGAGTATAAACACAAAGCAGCAAGATATTGGCATGCTATCGTACCAGTTTAAGAACAACAACCCTGGATTTGACACTCTAACAATCAGAAACACAATCAGGAAGTCTGCTTTAGTCAGGCAATAGCGTTCTGGTTGGTCGTGTTTTTGTAGTACTCTCACACCACAAAATTTGTTAAGAACACTTTCCAGCAAGTTAACTGTGGCAGATCTGAAACAGACACCAAAACACTGAGATCCTCTTTTCGATTGTCTTCTAAAGGATCCCAGTGCTCCACCCAGAAAAAAAATGCTGTCTGTTTTGAATTTCTGATATTCATGTGTTCCCGCCAATCAATTTAGGAAATGTGAAGCAGCTGATGCTTATAAATAAAAGAACAAAACTTGGAGTTTGATATAATTTTTATAGAGCGTCTCGTTTTCCTCTGAGTCTTTTTCGGTTCTCATTTTTAATTCACGTGCATAAATACGTTTGTTTTTTTGTTTTTTTATGACCGCGCTAACCGTTAGATGGAGGCACTGATTCACCAGCGGTAATTGAACTGATGATATAAATAAACTCTCCAGGTCTGCTCTCTGCCCTCCCGGTTGGTGCCTTATTGCTGCCGAGCCAACCTGCGCATGAGTGCATGTGGGATTTTGTTTGGCAGCCAATAATTACAATATCAGCTGCTTAACTCTGCGGTAATTGAGGTCGCCGGATCATTTAACTCCGCTCCCACTTGGCGGCAGGATTGGGCCGGAGGCGTAATTTTTCAAACACCTTTGAAATGATAATGAAACGTACAAGATGTATGGAGGGATTATGCACTGCGGTGGTTCATTGATGTGGTCAATGAGAGAGATCGTTTTCTTGTTGCTGGAGACAAACAGTAATGCATAAGCCTGCCCAAACATCAATGCTAACCATTAGGACTTACAAGAATCATAATAGTCCAAAATGACTCTTGTTTTTCCTCAGAAGACTGGACATATTTATAGGAAATTATAGGTTAGCTTGCTAATAAATCTGTGAGGTAAGCATAGGAAAAGACACATTCGCTTGTTTGAGCTAAAGCTGCATAGCTGGTATAATGAAGTTGAGCCATGTAAGTTGCGCTGTGCCGCCCCTAGGCCATGTGTTCCTCATAACCAATGGATAAAACTCTTATGGGAACAATAGGTGCTGTTTAAACATCAATTTTTTGAGTTTCTAACCTTTGGTTATGCTAGCTCTTTTATCCTGGGCTGAGGTACAAGGGCATACAAGATAACAGAGGCCAGGGTGGCGCAAATAAAACTACAGATCACTGCAAGATGTGGGAGGCTCCATGGGAGCGGTGAAATCTCCCCGGCTCAAATGTTTTTGACACCCTTAATCGGTTAAAGATAGCGCCGTAAGGGAATCGCACCCATAATGGGCCCCCAAACCAGAGCTCTGCCTGATGCACTTAGCCTCCAACTTTGTCACAATAGCACAGAATCCTTTAATCCCGCCGCGCTTCGCTAACTGGGGTCATAGATGCTTTAAGAGCATTATAATAGTTTCCTCCATCTTTCTTTCCAGTTGAGAGGTGTGCTGCCACGCTGAAGACCTGATCACAGCGCTCTTTATCATGCGGGATCTCCTCGAGGCGCCCATTATGCCAGCCCAACCCTCTTTCACCTATAATACCACTACTTTGAAATGACCTTTCCAGCTCCCCCTCGTTCCTCTCCTCATCCTCATCACATGGTTGCACTTTTCCAAGATATGGATTTCGGCCATCTGCTTAGTGTTAAGGAACTCCTTCCCTTATGCAAACCCAGCAGGGTGCACCTCTTCCGGCCTTCTGATGAGCTCCATATCCTAAAAATACCCATAAACCCTCAATTTATTTCCAATAATTTCTGAACGCTATCTTGGATATCCGAGAGGATAAAATAGGGAATTCTTTTGTGCTCTGAGGATGAACAGAGATCTCAGACGTCCTCGAAAGACTTAAGGATGTTTGACTAAACCAGGATGATAAATTCTCTTGATATGTCTGAATTGATGAGCTGCTGAACACCCGAAGCGTCTACATGTCTATTCTTTTGACAAGTGTCATGTGAGTTCAGCATGATAAGCTTTCCTCAGCTGCTCTAATAGTGGTATTGTGATTATTTAATTGGTTTTGCTTCAACGAGCACTGATATCCTATGTGAATATATGCAAGTGTATGTGTGTGTGAAAAAAACTGAGACCCCATTAACTTTTAAAATTCATGTACATTTTACTTTTTTCCCACTCAAATTGTTATAGCGGTAATATAATATGCAATTAACAATTTGTATTAAACTTTAAAAATGCAAAAAAGAAGCATTTTCAGAAGTGGACCCCACTGTACATGAACGTGCAAAGGTCGGTCTGAATTAGCAGGGTTAACAGACTGAGAGTTGACTAAGAAACTCTTTCTGCACTATAAGTAATATCCACCTATAAATCACAATGTGATGAAACTGGATGAAGGAGACCTTCTCACAGCTCAGCCATCTGACCGACAGATGTATAAAACAGCCTCCACTATCACTGCTCATTTTACTAAGACCTGTGAAAACCATGATCCAGTTAGGTTATCATCAGATGATGAAAGTTATTTAAAAAACGGCACAATAATTCAGAGATTAGATTGGACTGAAACCCAGGAACCAACCAGGCTGAACAACAAAACACAACATAGAAGAATGGCAACCAAAATGCAAGTGCTAGAATAGAGCATACATGCTAGGTTAAAAACAACCCAAGTTGGGTTAAAAATAGACAAACCCAGCGATTGTGTTTATGGATTAAATGTTTGCCCAACGTGCTGGGTAGTTTTATTTAACTCAACTTTTGTTTAAAAATGACTATATGGCTGACTTAAAATGAACCCAAAAGGTTGGAAATTAAAAATCAGACATAATTACTAGAGGCACCAATAAAAATCAAAAGGTGAACATTTATTAATAATAATTATTTAATTATTATTCATTAAACTTATTAATAAATGTTCATTTATTAAACTTATTAATACATGTTAATTTCCAACATATTTTGGGTTCATTTTACAGTAATTTTTAAACAATAGTTGGGTTAAATAAAACTACCCAGCAGGTTGGGCAAACGTTTGTCAATTTTCAACCCAACTTGGGTTGTTTTTAACCCAGCATTTTATAGAGTGTAGGTTTAGGGGTTAGCATTTGTGAAGGCAATCAGCATTGTGAATGATACGACCAATCAAATCTTTAGAATTGTCTGCGGTGCAGGGTTTATGCTTAACTGGTCTGTGAAAAAAACAAATCACACCACATAGAGTACACTTACAAAAAACTACTGCGGTGGTACCAGGGTATTAGTGGATGTGAATTGTAAATCTAGATCCATTCACAGAACTCAGTTCTAAATAAAAGGTGGGAGATGATGTGTAATGACTCCTAGCGGTGCCACAGAGACTCCAGATTTGGCCATACCAAAGGATTAGCACTGCTAATTCCTCAAAAGAGTGAATCTCCTCCAAAGAACCTTCTGTTATGGCTGGATTTGACTGGAGCCATCTCAGTCATTTCCATTCATGCAGCACCTCAGATGCCTCCACAGGACTGTTCTGGATCTGAATCAACTTAAAGGTGGCTAGTACAAGATTTATACAGGATATTTCAGAACATTATCAGCACACATACCGTATGTGTGTCTCCTGGAGGTCTGTCTGTGCTATGTATAAAATGACATATAGCATGTGGTGGCATAAAGCGAAGCTTTCCTTTTGTGCTTAATGCACAACAGTCCTGCAGACACTCTGCAGCATGAGGTTGAGGTTTATTAAACATCCTCCAGACCATTAAATCAACTTGAGTCTTTGTGCTCCATTCAAACCAGTTGCCAAAACACAATGATGCATTTTCAAATGTTTAGAAGTCGCCAGTTCACTGGGCTAAAAATGAAAATCCAAAATATCCAAACATTATTAGACGCCGCTCACTAAATCACAGCTACTTCCGTTAAGAAGCGACATCTTGATATTTGACAGCTTGTTTAGACCATTTATGATGGAAAGACCTCCTCCGGCCCTTGTGTTTCTCTATAGCCACAGGATGCACTAATAAGGCCATGTCTGAATATGGCTGAAGTGGACAATGTGCTGATTATAGCTGCCTTATGCTTATGGCCGTATCAATTATGAAAGTGTGCCTGTTTTTTTGTTGGGGACATTATATTCAAGGAGAAATGAAGCATGACAGGATGTGATTAAAATACCAGCATGCTAACAGGCTCGCTGTTGGCCTATCCCTGGAAGGCAATGCAGCTCTTTCACATTACTGTCCTCTCGCTCTCTCTCCTCTCCCTCCGAGCAGACATAATGAGAGTCTGTGCCAAGGAAACACTCGGCTCATTTTCAGAGGCTTTCCAGGCCATTGGAAAATTGAGCCATTCTGCCCTGTCTCATTAGGAGCGAGATTAGAGTCAGTGGGTCTCCAATGATTGGGATGATTTGTGCTCTAAGGTGCCTTCTGTTTGAAACATTTGTATGTGTGTTTGTGTGTGTGCACGTTCAAAAGTATGCATAGTACCTACCTAGCATTTTCTGGTGCAGTATGTGTGTAAAACTCATCAATGTAGTACAGTTTCTACTGTTTATGCAGCAATTTTCCTACAGATAACGCCAAAGACACACTTTTGTGCCCAAACTGATTTAACATCCTGCTTCCAGGGCTGATTGTGAGGTCACCTCTGCCCTTGAGCTACACATTAGCCAAATTACAGACCCTGACAGTGGGCCGATTATTTTATGGAGCAGAACAAGCTAAGAAAAATACGATTTGGCTGTGGGCGTGGGGGGTCAGCGGCCGCCTGTGGCGCAGCCATTATCCTGTTGTGCCGAGTCTCTCAACACCTCCCGGCCACAGATGAAACCTCAAGCTAACCACTGCCTCCATTGTCCAGTTCTCTCTACCCCATCAATCACACACCCCGTCAGTCTGTCCACACGCTTCTACTAGAATAGACATCCACAGGTCGTTCCTTCTCCAGATGATGAGTAATCAGGCCTGGACACAGACCTGAGAGCTGGGGGTGCCAACAAAAACATCACAAAAGGCTTTTACTGGAAATCGAAATAAATAAATCTGTGCCCTGTTAGTTGAAATTCCACCTCTCCAGCTGTGCCTGGGGACCACAGAAGTCCAGTCGGTTCTGCATGGCTGCTGCATGGCACGAGGCAACAGGTTTCCAGTGGTGGGTGGTGCAGTTTGGTGGCGTGTGCAGGTGCTGAGGGTTTTGTCTGTGTTGGGGTTTCCCATTACGGGAACGGGTAAAGGATTTATAGCTTCTTCTAAAAGCAGCATATGAAACTCTGCCCATGGCCAGTGTTTAAGGATTAGTTCACTTTAAAATGAAAATGACCCCAAGATTTACTCGCCCTCAAGCCATCCTAGGTGTATATGACTTTCTTCTTTCTGATGAACACAACCGGAGTTATATTAATAAATATCCTGACGCATCCAAGCTTTTTAATGGCAGTGAATGGGACTGAGTATGAATCTCAAGAAAATGCATCCATCCATCATAAACGTACTCCACACGGCTCCGGGGGGTTAATAAAGGCCTTCTAAAGTGAAGCCATGCGTTTGTGTAAGAAAAATACCCATATTTAAGAAGTTATAAAGTAAAATACCGTCTTCCGTATTCAACTTACGAAGGAAGTGTAAAACTCTCGCAGTTCAAAACGCTTGCACTACGTCCTACGCCTTCCCTATTTAACTTACGGTTGACGTGACGTCAGTTACACTTTTTTCGTAAGTTGAATACGGAAAACGGTCTGGCGGAAACTGGATATTTTACTTTATAACTTGTTAAATATGGGTATTTTTCTTACACAAACGCATCGCTTCTCTTCAGAAGGCCTTTATTAACCCCCCAGAGCCGTGTGGAGTACGTTTATGATGGATGGATGGACTTTCTTCAGTTTCATATTCGTTGATCCCGTTCACTACCATTATAAAGCTCTGATGCGTCAGGATATTTACTTATACAACTCCGATTGTGTTCATCAGAAAGAAGAAAGTCATATACACCTAGGTTGGCTTGAGAGTGAGTAAATCTTGGGGTAATTTTCATTTTAAAGTGAACTAATCCTTTAATCTCAACAATATACAGTGCTGACAAATATAGTAATTTTCAGTATTTTGATTTTGACAATGATAACGAAGACAAAAAACATACATCATGATGTTAATTTAACTATTTTTAATCATCACATGTGGTTGATGAAAATATAAGAATAAAATATTATATGCTATATACTACATACTAAAAACTGTATTCTAAAAAAATATACTAACACTAACAAATATACTAAAAATACTATATGCAATAACAATATTTTAAAAAATCTCAAAAGGTCAATTTTGGGAGTTTTCCCATTACAGCTGTAAACAGTATTACAACTTACATCTGCACAAAATGATGCAAATGCAAGCGAGCTAGCTTTTTCACATTGTACTAATTTGTTCCATCATGGCCACGATTTAACTAAATTAAAATGAAGGAACAAATGAGTATAATGTGGTCATAATTTAACTATAACAAGGGAACACATTAGTAAGTCGTGGAAATGAATTTTTAATTTGTAGGCACGTTTAAATTAATAAGTGAATTCTTTAAATTTTTTATTTAATTTTCCACTTTCTTGTCAACCAAAATGTAATTTTAAAACAATTTAAAGGACGGTTTTATTAAAACATTCAAACACTATGACTAAAACAAAAAGCTGTGTAAAGATTAACACTACCCACAGGTCACTGCAGAGCCTGCTGGCTCCATGTACCGGTGACCTCGGCCAGGTCACCGTTTTGGCGCAGGACTGCTTGAATGCAAAAGCAGGTTTTTTTGTGGCTCCTCCACCACTGGGCAGAGGAAAGCACCCCTGCTAGGAGCTCCAGACAAACAATTTAATGACCTCAGGCATGTGTGTGTGTAAAACAGAGACCTCAAGTGAACGTGTTAAACGGTACTCTCACTCTAGCAGTGGTCTGTGGCGACACTTCCACTTAACCTGTTCAGCAAAAGTCGGTCAGACCTCTGCAAAGTGCCTCTTAAGCCATTAGAGCCCTACATTCCAAGGGCTTCCCCATGAGCACTAAGACCTGAAGCCCCAGTCAGAGTTTGATTGATGACACCGGTAAGAATAGCACAGCATTCCACGAGGCAGCATCCCCAGTGGATATGACTTTGGTAAATGATGGCGATTGTACATAAAGGCCTGGTCATTAGTCTTTCTCTGGACACATTAAAGAGTTGAGGAAAGAGAAGTGGCAGAATGAGAGGGCGCACCCACAACATTTTCAAGATGCGCAAAGGGTTGAGGCAAGGAAGGCGGTATTAAAGCTGGAGCAGCTCCAAATGATGCTATCAGTGCCTGGGACTGAAACAAAACACCTCACACAACAAAACCAGTGGCTGCATTTCGAATACAAAGGGACGCTTCAGCTTTCAGTTTCAGCCCCTGTTTCCCCCAGCAAACACCAGTCAAGGTGTTTACATTCCAGACAGCTGGAAGGTTGTTCTGTGGTTGCGTCTGGTGGAGATGGTGGCGCCCTGGTCTCCTGCCTATAGGCACGTAGTCTGGACCCTGTTGTGGTCCCAACTCTTATTCTAACAACTTCTATCTCTCTTAATGGACAGTAAAAGCTGGTTCAACTTAACAGGGGTGGAAGGTGGGGTTAGTGTAGCATGAAGCTATCTGTGATCCTGACCCGCGGGGACTGCAGGCATCCGGGAATCGATAGCTGGGGTTAGTGAGCCATGTGAGGGTGTGAAATCAGGGAGTGGGGGTAACCTCTGGCCCCTGACAACCGGAAAGCTGATCGAGACCTGTAGTTATGTGCTAACTCAGGTCTTGGGTCTAGACAAGAGGGCATCAACATAATTAAACTGGTTAACGGCACTCAAGCACATCCAATGATTTAAGTCTCTCAGGACAATGTCAGAAAGACTGAGCACTCGGTGTAATTCCTCGGATTCACAGAACAAAAGCTGCTTACAATGTGCAAAAAGCTTCCCTCGGGTAGTAAGACACCCACAAAGAAACACATGAGAGCTCTGAACCCATGGTTACGCATGGAGGCAGATCTGGGCCCACTTCTTCATTGCTCAGACCCTGCAGGTAAGGATACCATGGCACAACTGTAATGAAATCCAGAGATCTCGATTAATCTGCAGCGTCAAATAGACTAGAATACTGTGTGTCTAGAACAAAACTTTATTAAATGCATTCTCATATTCTTTGAATAAATGAACCTTAACAGACACACTGAGAGGGAAAGGAGATGGTGCACTCATATAAAAATGAAAGAGAGAAATTGTAACACTTAATATGGAAGCTAAAGTGCCGTCTTTCAGTTAAAAGAGTCAATCACATTTTTCACATGGTTCCACCTTTCCAGTTAAATTTATGCTACAGCTGTTCTTCGATTTTTATTTCTGATTTCAAATAAGTTATCATAACCAAATCTTGACATTTTTCAGAGATTTTGACTACCCACACTCTATTGCCTTAAAAGGGACCATACTCAGTTACAGTCTAAATAGCAGACTTTGTCATTCCAAAAGGAGCCACTGTCTCCTTTATTTTCATAGGTGATATTTGTGTATAACACAGCTGCTCGGCGTAACACACATAAACACATCCTGTGATCATTTTCCTACGTTCCTGTTTGAAGTGTACAGGAAAGCTCCCAGCCACTGTGGTTAGGCTGACGCACAAGACAGTGGGTGTGAGAGACTCTGAACTCTGTTATCCTTCATCGACCTTTATATATATACTGTATATTAGGGGTGTAACGGTACACAAACATTACGGTTCGGTACATACTTTGGTATTGAAGTCATGGTTCGGTATGGGTTCGGAACAGCAGGCGTGAGAAAACTAAACGTAAAATTGCTTCTTCTTTTCTTATTTTTTTTATTGAAAGTGGTGTACTGAATAATTCGTGTCCCTCTGTTTAAATAAATTCAATTGTAATTAACATTTTCTTAAGGATAAAAAAAATCTATCTCAGCTATAATGCTGTAAACTATATACAGGGAGCACTTTCTTGCACATTACTACAATATTAAAGGTTACGATTAACAACGGAGCCCAAACTATTAAATTCAGTTGCTGTTTATTTTTAGATATAATAATCAACACTCAAATAAAAAAAAAAAAAAACATAAATTACATAAGGCAAGTTTTGCATTAACTTCTAAATATTACAATATTATTTTTCAATTATTTTTCTACTCAAATTCATTTTTGAAATATAGTAATTTATACAGTTACTGTCATAACTTGTTTTCATGACATAGTTATTAAAACATATTAAATAATTAAGACATAAACAGGTAAAGTAAATATAATGAATATTTAAGCTAATATAGTGCATATATTTAGTGAAATGCTTCATTTCTCTAGTGAACTAACATGCTGTGGACACTGAATGACTTGCCTGAGGTAAATGTAATGCTACGTGAGATATTATTCTCAAGCTGTTTTATTGATGTCTTTCTGCAGTTGAAACACTGGTTGAGAGATTACACATAAATATATCTATGCATAAATCATCTGTTCTTCTGCATTTTCCTGTTGTGGCGGTTAGCAAACAGTGTTGCATTACCGCGGGCGCCCCCTTCTGGATTGGAGTGTGGATCACCTGTGACCAACTGTATTCGTCGTCTGACTGTATGCACCCAACCATGACGCCCATACCATGAAGGTTTGGGATGAATACATGTACCGTTACACCCCTAATATACATATATATATATATATATATATATATATATATATATATAGTATATGTTTGATCAATAGTACAAAAAATATTAATTAGTAATTAAATATTATTTTAGATTATTAAAGTATTATTTTGTATTAAAAGGTTTAAAAATAAGAAAAGCTAGTAAATACATGCCTACTCTCATCTCTCACACACAGGAGAAATGTATTAAAAATGACCATGTAACAAAGTCAGCAACAGAGCAGACTATGATAACATATGACTTAAATTACCCATTATACAGTGTCTGTCAGTAAAATTCAGTGTTCATGGGTATTACGCCTAATTTCTGCACATTACACACCAACACCTGATTGAAACCCAGACATCTGCCAGCCGCATGTCCAATGCATCTACGTTTCTGCATGACACTGTGTGTGATGGGATCAGTCTCGCTGTGAAAGCTAACACTGCTGATTGAGACTCAGAGCAGATGATAATATGAATGCTTGACAGGATGCCATAGTCTGAGCTCAGCGGGGATCCCAAGGCCAGAAAAGGCTTAGACGCCTAAAATAGTGTTGCTCTTGTCAGACGTCATCCAAAACTGTGTGTTCAGTTCAGGCTGGCTAAAAAGAGCTTTTTCGAACACTTCTGGCAACACTGCATCTCAACTCACAGCATCTTTATTATGTGTGATTTTGAAAGCCTTCTGTGATGTGTTTTGTTGAACTCTGGGCCCATGAAAATGCCCACTTTATGACAAAGGATATTAAAAAGAGATTGTTTCTGGCTATTGTTCACAACATCTAAAGAGATGAAACATTTTGTAATTAGCAATCATTAATGGGGTAGCACTGCCAGTACCTACTAGATACAGTACACTACTATATGCCTCAGATAAAAAAAAAAGTATAAAGTTAATTGTGTGATGATAAAAATAAGAAATGAAGTCACAATCATGAGAAATAAAGTCATAATTAGCTAAATAAAGTTGCAATTGTGAGACATATTCACAATTACAAGACATAGAGATGTAATCAAGAAATAAAATAAAATTGTCAGATATGAAGTCGCAATTACGAAACTAACCTAAACTAAATTAAACTAAACGGAAACCAGTGTAAAGGAAAGGAAATTAAATGAAATTAAACGAAAGGAAACTAAAGGAAACTAAACTAAATTAGAAGAAACTAAATGAATGGAAATGAAAGGAAACAAAAGGAAACAAAATGAAACAAAACTAAAGGAAACAAAACTAAACAAATGAAAAGGAAACCAAACAAAAGGAAATGAAAGGAAACAAAATTAAATGAATTAAATGAAAGGATACTAAACTAAACTAAACTAAACAAAACAAAACGAAAAGACACTAAACGAAAGGAAACCAAACAAAAGGAAACAAAATGAAACAAAAGGAAAGGAAATGAAACGAAAAACAAAACAAAACGAAATGAAACAAAAAATAAAATGTTTGGTCTGCCTTTGACCTGAGGCATCACAGGTTGGCTTTCTCATCTCTGCAGAAACTGATAGTGTGCAATAGGAAACGAAAGGAAACTAAACCAAAGGAAACCAAAAGGAAACCGAAAGGAAAGGAAAGGAAAGGAAAGGAAAGGAAAGGAAAGGAAAGGAAAGGAAAGGAAAGGAAAGGAAAGGAAAGGAAAGGAAAGGAAAGGAAAGGAAAGGAAAGGAAAGGAAAGGAAAAACAAAATAAAACAAAACAAAACAAAACAAAAATAAAATGTTTGGTCTGGCTTTGACCTAAGGCATCACAGGTTGGCTTTCTTGTCTCTGCAGAAACTGATAGTGTGCAATAGGGACCTTAGAGCAGTTTATTCATATTAATCACTCTTAAACATGGTAATTTGAGATGTCATGCATCTGCAGCAATGAAGACTTGTGGCACTGTTTTACCTTATGAGACCAATTTGTGGAGTGGCTTTGCAAGGGCAAACAATATTTTGGCAATGGGGAACAAGAAAGTGGCCTGCCTCTGCCGGCAGATTTACTACTGCAGAGATGCTTTTATACTCTCACAAGGGAAAAGAAAAGGGACATACATACTGGATTAGGGGGAGGTTCTGCCCAGTTTAATATCAGCTCCACCATCTGTGACTGGACAATTTCATATTGATTCAATCAGCATGCCTTGCTTTAAACATTTAATATAAAAAAGGGATCCACGATGTGCTTCTAAGGGCATGACGGAAAGCTGCAGTATCCCTGGCCCGCTAGTTCTGAGGATATGCTTTTCTCAGAGGTCCTTAGATAGGAATGATTGAAGCCTTATAACAAAAAGAGATGAAAAAATATCGTCAGGCTTGCAAAGGCATCTGCAACAAAATATGAAATTCATGAGAGACAGTTTCCAATGTCAAGCCGGACGTATTTTGCCATGCATTTTGAAGAAACATGGCTTAAAAAAGTCGACGGAGGCAAGGGGGGGGGGGGGGGGGGGGGGGGGGAGGAATGAAAAGACAGCTTGAGAGCCACAAATATGTTGCAAAGATGTATTCAACAATTACCAAACCAAATAAGCCTTTCTGAACATGCTTTGTGAGGCACGCTGGGTCTGTATAACATTAAACATGCAGCTTCAGCAGGCCTTTGGCTGTATTGCACAAGCACATTTGCTTAATTAACTGCTGTGGTATTAGTCTACAGCATTATTTTCCATCTTTGTTGCTGCTCTAGGGGTCCATATTACCCAGATTTAGGAGGCACATTCATTTTTTGGCTCCAGAAAGAAAAAACGAAAACAATGTGATCTTCAATGCAATTATTTTAGTATCATTTCATGCCAACAGATCAGCAACAACTGTATGTGGCAAGACTTCCTGCCCTCCATATGATTAACTTAGAATTAGATATTGAGCAGACATTAAAGTTTTCATGCAGCTCATGTGAAATGAGATCTGCTGACAATACAGTACGAATATCCTGAAAAGCACATTCACTAAAGATCTAGCACAAGACATCTCGTGTCTAAATGCAGAAGTAATGCCCCATCCCGCTCTAGTTTATTTCCCAGATGTGCACCCTGTGCCCTGTGTGTTAGTGCCCTTGTGGCCTTGACATGCAGGATGAAAATGTTTGTCTGAAGCCACCTGGTTCTCATCAGTACTGGTGTCCCAATGGAGCTTCTTATCCTGACCTGTCCAACACCTTCCCGCAGGACCCCGTCCCACACGCAGAGACGCAGAAAGAGCAGTGTGAGGAAATGATGTCAAATGACATAAAGTGATGCACTTTGAATTACATGATAGCTACCTAGTCTCTCCATTTTAACTCTTTCCCTGCCAGCGTTTTTTGTTTTAAGTTGCACCAGCATTTTTGATCATTTTCACAAAACTTTGATGGCCCCAAGAATATTCTGTTGTATGAATATCTGAACATGCAACATACCAAAAGAAAGAACAGAGCCTCTGCTTAAGAAGGAAAAAAAAACAAAACACACACACACCTGAATGTGGGTGAAAGTTTCATTTAAAAAAAAAGCTAAATTCTGAACAAAAAGCTGAGAAAATCATGTTTTTGTCAAAGTCTCGGATTGTCCAGGTCGGATTCAGAACAAAGATCAAAACATAGGTTGAGTCTATCAACACCCCCAAATCCTGAACAGTCGTGACCTCTTCCTGGGTCAACATTTCATTTAGTAACATTAGGCAGTTTTGATTTATATGCTGTTAAATGTTTGACGATCACATTATTTTACATATGCATAAGCAACGCTTCTATCGCTTGTTTCTGCTTCTTCTTCGCCTGTGTTTTGATCCAGAGATTCTGTACTCTTTCGGAAGATGCGTAACAGCACCACATAGAGTATAACAGTGAAAATATGGATTGCTGGAAAATTCCAAAAATACCAGGAAAGTGTTGTGTCATAAATTATGTAAAATTCTGCCAATGGCAGGGTGATAATTTACATAATATTTAAGAAGTATTCAAAAATACATTTAAAATCCAATTTATGCATGTAATGACTTGATTGCATTCTAAAATTAGCATGTTTTTAATTTCAGAATTAAATGTATTTTTTTAGGGGCAAAAGTCAAAAATGTCAGAATGAACTGTTTATATCATAATGAAGAAAGATAATAAAGCTATTTAATTTTACTATAATATTTTATAGCTTTACTACAGTAAAATTTTACACAATATGACATTTTAGGGTAATTAAATACAAACTTTACCTGACAAATAGAATCAGATTTTTTCTTTATCTTGGGCACTTTTAATTGTCTTTCACCCTCATAATAACAAAAACAAATATTACAATATATACTCAGTACATACTCAGGCTGTTTTGTGGGAAAAGGTTTAGTAAACGTCTTCCAGTTCTCAAACATTGTGTTCTTTTGTTTTGTTTGTAAAAAATCCCTTGTAGCCCGACTAAGAGGCCGGGGGTTATGTACAGCTTTCTTTTCAAAATAACATTTCATCAACAATTATCCCCAAGCTTTTCGCTGCCAAATTAGAACCAAAGATTACTGATTACAATAAGACTGAGGATTTGCAATTGTGCACGCTACATGTACCCTGTGTAACAGGATGCTTTGGGATCTGCCAATTAGACACCAGGGGTAAGAATGAGTTCCATTACTGCGCTTTATGAGAGGAAACAAGCCTAGCCACATTAAATCAGCAATTTGACAATCATCCCCATTTTTCAGGTCTCATTCACAGACTCTTCTCAACCCCTGGGCTACAAGACTCTCAAGTAATTCCACACTGATAAACTAACAAAATGTACTAACGTAACAATATAGCTCGCCCATTTTTCCAGATCACATTGCTTCGTAATATTTAGGGAAACACCATCATATGCTGTTGAGCTTAGCCAGAGACACACTCATTGAAGACTGTTAAACAAAAGACCAATCTGAGAGCAAGACGACTGGAAAATCTGAAAAACTTTATATGAGAATAGCAGTAGGCTATTACAACTGCCTTGGCTTCTTCTGTTAATTAGAGAGACTGACGAGCTTCCAAAATGGTAAAGAAATGCAGATATCTTTCTGCTAATACACTTTGACGTTCTGAAGGATACAACCCCCTGATGTCCAGACGGAATCATTGTAATTGGCGGGGTTCTTCAGAGGTTTAGCATAAGGACTTTAACTGGAGTTCTCTAAAGCTCTGAACCATGACCAGTGGTCTTTGCTAACAGGCTCTCTGAGGAACTTCTACTGTTTTTTATTGTATGATCTTAATAAAATGGCTGAGACAAGTGAAGCATCAGCCTCCTTATGGGAAAGAAGCACCTGACAGTAATATTATTGAAAAACCTGTAGGATGATGGGAAAGCCATGCCCGATAGTAAAATATGTTTTATAACCAAGTCATTTTTTTCCCCCCAAACATGGTAGCTTTGAACTGGACAGGGCGTAAGGTGAAATAAATCATAGCACTATGGCTCATCCTTTGTAATTTGGCACCACAGCATATTAAAAAGCATCCCACACCGAGCAAGCCCAGTAAGACGGACTAGGCTTTATGTTCAACTCATCAAAATGTCCTGTGTGAGTTATAGTTCCCAAACACAAAGAAACACAGCAAGTGTTTCTGCTTTTACTCAGACTCTGACGAGAAGCCATGTTTCAGTCAAGTTTGTTTTCAATAACATCAACAACATGGCTGCCTTGTGGCACTGACAACACCTTCTCTGATGTGTCAGACTTGCTTTCCACTTGCCAGCACATCAAATGCAATGGAACAGGATCATGCGTTAATAATTACGTCTTTATATAGCCTTAAGTCCCTGCTCCCCTTTGGAAAACTGCTGACCGTCAATAGGCTGACAATGTATATCTTCATATAATTGAAGCTCCTCACCATATGTTTGCTCTCCTTTCAAGGAAGGGACAGTCTTTGGTGTCAACTGGGGCCTGTGCAACATCTGTGAGCTATTATATCTGCCCAATCCAGCAGGCAGGTTAATTAAGATGCGACAGGTAATCAAGCTGCCGGAAGCCAATTAAAGCTGCCTGATCTGGGCCGTTGTCTATGCTCACACTACTAGGCCTCCTTCTTTCAAAGAGATCAATTGTTTGCTCATGTGTGCACATCACTGGAGTGGCTTCACACCAAGTGTAAAGAGTGATATTATGGGATGGGATGTTACGGGTGGGAAGCTGGAGGTTGGAAGAACAGTGGCAGGGGGGAGGCGCGCACACATCTGCAAGTCTTCCCCTGCGGCCACTAGGCTCGCTAACAATCAAAATTCTGAAAGAGAAATTAAATGGCATCTGCACCTATGGTCCCGAAAGATTTATGCTGACAGCACATTTGAATACGCATTGACCCAGAGACATGCAGGTGACTGAAATGGGCCCGATTAGCAGGCGAGGAGAAGGGTGCATGAGGTAGGGAGGTAACGTTGATGTCAAATGCAGGAATTTTTTTAAATGCCATTTAAAACGCTGTTGGGAAAATATGAAACAAAACATTAAGTTACAGGAGCAGCTATTTATTTGACCCCCAAAAAATGTAATAATACTATTCTCCATTGCAGCCAGAACACTAACAGATCTGAAACCAAATGTGAACTCTTGTGATCTGTCATCCTATTTGCCAGTTTTACATCAATATGTGGACTGTACGACTTGACTTTCATGCATTTTGGATAAATGTTCTTGATGGTTATAAAGATATTTGCCGCTCTCCCTTGGGAAAATCAGACCACAGTATTGTACATTTACCCTCCAGATATCAGGCTAGGATTAAACAGAAGAAACTGGTTGTTAAACAGTACACATGTGGACTGAACAAAGCAAAGTACAATTGAGAGATTGCTTTTAATGTATGTGACAATATTCATGATATTACAGACATTATAACGTCTTATTTAAATTTTTGTGAGAGCAATTTTGTTCAAACCAAAACAGTATATACCCAAGTAATAACAAGCGGTTCACTAAAGATCTTATTATATGCATTAATGAGAAAAGGGTGGCTTTATGAAGGGTGATAAAAAAAATAAAAAAAAATAGTTAGAAAAAAAGATTAGAGAACTTAAAGGGAAACTGAATGCAAATGATTGTTGATTTCTTTCTTTTTCTTTCTTTTTTTAGTATTGTCTTGTATGTTTTATATACTTATATATTGTTTGTGAAGCCAGAGACAATTTTCCACAATGTGTATAATAAACTACACTAAAACAAATTAAGTACACTGTAAAAAAAGAATTGTTGGTTTAACTTAAAATAGTAAGTTACCTGGTTGCCTTTAAAAATTTTGAGTTCCCTGAAATTCATTGAGTTAATACAATGAAGGTGATTGGTTTAATCAACAGAAACTCAAAATATTATGTTATCTGAACCACATTAATTATTGAAGTTGATTTGAAAAAAGAAAAAAATGTTGTGATAGCAAAGCATAAAAATATTTTTTACTGTGTATATTAAAAAAGTCTTCTTTCTGTCCCAGTAGTAGCTGTAATAATATAATATAATATAATAGCTGAAAAAAGACTGCCATTACGTTTGTGTACTATATATTACATTAATTATAATTATTACGTTGCATTAATATTTCACTTTAATATGATAAAAGGTGTGGTCAATAGAAAATTAATTTCTACTTATGATATTAAATATTGTGAAATATCACTGGTATTGGTACCGACTATTCAAATTTTGGTAATGTGACAACACTAGTTCAAACACATGTAATAACCACCACTCCACAGCTCTGAAAATAATGACCATAGTGACCAAACAAGCAAACAAAAAGCCCTTATTTAACACAAAAGGGAGGGCGATGGGGGAGAAATTGGGAGATAGTGGGCTGTTGGTCTTTAAGCACTTTGATCCAAAAGAATTGGATGAGGCTGGAGGGATTTGTGTAGTCTTTAGAGCACTGGATTACAAGGAGCTATCTGCAGGAGCCCTTGACATGATAGTGGGTGGCCAACAGAGCAACAGCCTGTGGTGTAGTATGTACCTTGGCACCCTGCCCTGGTCTCCACTAATGGCACAGAGGTCCTGGATTAGATTTACTCAAGTAATATTTATAAATTTGACAGAAGTGAAGAGATTACGCCAGCCTCCCCAACCCTCATTTTTTAGAAAGACCCAGACGGCAAGTCTCAATCTCTTCTCTCAGAGGACTACCTGGCGGAGGTCTGGCACCGTTCCTCGGCTCGTGGCAGTCACCCCAGGGGGCAGAAAACTGAGTAGCGAAACAAGCTGTCCAATCCAAACGAAGTACTCTGTAAGCACCTGGGAGTATGGAAGCACACTAGTCAAGGCTCATTAAAGGAATACATTAGTCCTTTCAGTACGCAACGTTGCAAGGCAAAGCCTGTCAATCTGAAGGAGTCTGATGATAAAATAAGCTTTGATTGGTCTGATTTCAGTGTGAGAGAGTAACGGAAGTACAGTGTTTCTTAGCAAATTAGAGCCTGGAGAGGCAGGCAGACACGGAGGTCTAGCACATGAATCACATCAATTGACGACTTCTCCTTCCTGGATATTTTCCTATGCTACTACATTCAGTGGAACCTCCAATGCCATGCTTTTTAATGCCGGAAGGATGTGATGAACTGGCAGGACTGTCTTTTTGGCATACAGCACTGTGAGCGGTCTGGCAATTAAGACTGCGCACCGAGACCATAAACTAAATGAACAAGGCGGTTAAGTTCAGTAACCACACTGAGGATATTGTATTTACAAGCTTGCATAATGTTTGGTTGATATGGAGCAAGATGTACGCAACTGTGAACTAACCAATATGGTGACTACAACCATCTGCAAGGAAAAGTGTGTGAAACATGATTATTTGAAATTTCCATTCCAAACAAGCCAAAGTGGCAAGACTTTAAGATACTATCATCAAAGATGTTTTTTTGCACAATCTGATGCACATAGTACAGTATTAATGACCTGTAAATTATGCAAACATGGTAACAAACAAATGGAGAGCCTCATTAGCACAGCTAATTGTCCCAAATGGAAATTTCCATGCCTTTACTCCACAAGTCTTTGAGTAAGGAGTAGAAGTGGAGCGTCAGACATTCCTTTGATGCCGCAACTAGGGATTTATCTGAAAATGTACAATGGATTTAAAAGTTTTAGTTAAATCTGAGCAGTGAAGTGTAAATCAACTTCGCTGCTTGCTCGAGTTTTTCTGCTCCTCACACTGAACTGAACTCCTGTCGAGACTTTCACTGAACTCCCTTCAGGAGCGTGTGGCTGCTTTCCCTACCTTCCATGCTGTTTGAATTAGAGCTGACGTCAGCACTTCTCTGGGCTCTCCTCCTGCTCATTAGGCCGGTGCTAAAGGTAAATACATCCATTTGTAAGAGGAAGGTGCCTTCAGTTCATCATCCAAAGTCTAAATACACCCTACGAGTATTCAGAGCCAACCCAAGTCTTGCCACCCAATCAAGCAAAAAGTGTTCAGCAATTACTCAAACAAGCACAATAATATGTTGCCTCAATGATAATGGAGCACAAGCTCACAGAATCATTTTTTTTTTCATCCTGACATTATGTTTTTTTTTTTTTTTTTCCATTTGTTTAGAGCTCTCGCAACAGGGTTCAGCACCTGCTTTGCGTTTAAGAACTGAAGATTAGGAATGTTCTACCACTGGGGAACTCATCAGAGGTAACAAATCGCTGATCGGCTGTATGATTGTCTTACAGACCAGAACGGGAGTTTTTCATAAAGCTGGAAGTGACAGAGGAAGAATTGGAAAAGTCCCTGTGACAGCTGCCGGAAACATTGCCAGTGGATGGAGACTGGTTTTGATGAGCGTCCCTCTGGGCTTCGAAACCACAGCTAGGAATTGGGCGAACAGGAAGTGACAGGCATTTTCAAGAGATCAACATGCGAATGACGTGATCTAGTGCTTTAAACCTTAGCGTTCGCTTACGTCCTTTGAGGAAATGTCTGGGCTTTATTTGAATGATAGGAGTGCACAATGTTTTGTTGACATATGCATGACATGAATATCACTGCTTGTTGCACAACCCGCAGAAACACTCATCTAAAATGTACCACACAAAGGCTTCTGTAAACACAGCAGGTTATGTGAAATTTCACCAGGACAGTAAATCAGTTCTGACAGAGTTTTGCACTGGCAATCTAGTGTTTCAGTCAAGAGGAAGATGAAACGCAATGAGAGTTGAGGGGCTTGTAATAGCAGGGTTTGAATGAACAGTCCGTTATTAATTTAAAGCTGTTTACACAGAGCCACTTGATGTTTGCACAAGGCCTATCTAGCAATTAATAAATCAGATTCAGGGCTTTCAGAAGGGAGGGGGTGGGCGGTAGAGAGGTTGGCAGGGAGTACAGTAATTTGTTAGCTGATGAATAGTAATTATCCCAAGCTTTTAAAGTCCACTGATAATTACCTCTTAGAAAAACTCCTAAACACCATGCCTGTCAGTTGCTTTGTTTCAATGGCCTGTCTGCCTAAACAGTCTATCGTTATCAAGGTTCTGTTTTGTAGTCTTGAAAGTTCAACTAACGCAACCAGATACTAGATACTACGTTTTGGGAGTCTGAAACAGCTTGCCAAAGCAAACTTTTCAGTGTCATATTGTTATGATAAGATCCTTTTCTTATGCTTTATTAAAAAATATTTGCTGTTTTCTCAATTTTGTTGTGTTTAATTTGATATTGAGAGGAAAGTGCAGAAGATATTTACATATTCATCTATTCAATATACATATTCACTGTCCAAATATTTTTACTCCTAAGCGAAGAACGAAAAAGAACTTCAACATGAGTATATCAGGGCCTTTATGCTGATACACTCAGGCCCTTGTCATGTCTTTGGCTCCATTCAGTTTGTAAGACTGCTTTGATATAGATTGTATGGTAAAGAGAGTGTGTATTGTGCAAACATAGGGGTCTCCAGCCCATAAATCACTTTAAAAGGCTTCCATCATGTACTCAGAGCTACAGTGTTAGGCTCTATGTTTTGTCAAGTTGCTCCCAGACACCTGTTCCTAATCACCATCAAAAGAATAACTTAGACGTGGCGACGTGTTAAAATTTTAGTAATAGAGCACTCCTCTGCACCGCAGAAATATTACTATGGTTGGGAAATAAGGTATGTGGTGGATGATGATGATGAATTCGTCACTTTACAGAGCGAAAGCAGAGAACCGGTCTCACTGAAGGCCATTCTCAAACTTTGATCCCTCTTATAGTGAGACGGACAGGCCAATCAGGAAGCACTGTAGCAGACTGTGAACAAGAAGGCCAGTGGCGTGATTCAAATTGAATAACAACCAGGGAAGCAATTGAGATTGGTGAATGGTGCGGTTTGCATCAAAACCATCAAAATAACTCCTAAAAGGGATGAATTAAGGCATGTGGAGGAATATGCAAATCTATAAACCGACCACTTTGAACTATTGCAACCCTAAATTGAATGAAATGCATTAAGAGTTCTTTCTCTCTTTCGGATATATAGCCATACACTATTTATAATCCCAACTGAACATGGTCGGACAGACCACCAAAGCAGGATTTACTTCTTTGTAGCACACTGAAAAACTTCATTAAAAAGTGAGAGGGCACTGCACAATAACAAGCTCTGAAGGAAACAGATCAGGGTCTCCACCCTATCATATCAAAGTCTTTGTAGAGCTTTTCCACTGAGAGGTTCATAACGATCGGCGTCATTGTTTCTAAACTGCTCAATGTTTCCATAAGACCTCAATGTGTCCGAAATCTGTTATCTTTTTTAATTCCATGCGTCACATGCTATTGTTTAATCATGATTATGTTCAAGAGGCAAAACAGAGATTAAACGAAAGGGTGGTGGTCTTGGCGGGAGGGAAGGAGGGCTGGTGGAGGATTAGTTTGGGGGGTGTTTGAATGTGCCTCAACCTAGTCCACAGATGTTCTGTATTGTAAAAGAAATGAGAACCACCTGCTCAATCCAAATGCATGAATGCTTTTCTTTTCAATACCCCCTTGAAATATTTGGATAATTTCTTTTATGTCTGAAATAAAGCAGAGAGAAAACACATCACTTTCTGATGGTTCTTGAAGTACGTCTCTTTTAGTCAAGAAATGAATTGCTGATCAACCTGGTCTGCATTAGTTCCAGTCATTTTGAAACGACCCCAGTGCATTATTCATGCCAGACTACATCTGATGAGCGTCACAGAATCAGAAAGGGAGGATCCGTGTAGGAAGCGGCAGTCAACATGTCCATGCAGTCCAACCCAACACCTACAAACCAATTCAGCATGAAGTTGGACTAATCAGGGATTGATTGTTTTTTAACCCTGTTATGCTGGTTAGGTATGTTTTGAAGCATGGCAGTTGGTTTATGCTGGTCATGAGCTGGTTTAAGCTGGTCAAGTGCTGGTCCTATGCTAAGAACCAGCTTAAACCAGCTCATGACCAACTAAGGACCAGCATAAACCAGCTCAAACCCGCTGCCATGCTTCAGCATATGCTGGGTTTTTTTTTCAACAGGAAAGTGCGACAAAGAACAATAGAATTCATTTGCCCTGTATCAAGGTACCCATAGGGAAGATTATAGGGAAATGGATAGATGCAGGATGCTTCCCTCCATTAAAAATAGGACTGATAGGACCTGTCATACACATTTAGCTAGGGAACATCTGGACCCCAGCTGTCGAAGACCATATATGGGTCCTACTGAGTGTGCCTACACCAAAGAACAGCCCCTGAGGTAGAGAAAGAGAGATGGGCAAGGCTGCAGAGTCTGAGATTGGCCAGCTTGAGTTATCAGAAGTGACAGGGCCAGCAAACCTCCAAGCTCTCTCAATTAAGCATGAGGCGGGATCCGAGCTCTAAGTTTCTCACTCTGGGCACCGGATCAAGGAGATAAGACTGTACAGTAGCCAGTGTAGCAGACTATGGAAAAGAGACAGAGACAGAAGACTCAATTGAACAACAGACATTTTCTATAACACTTAATTTAAAAGTCCCGAGTATAACTAATTGTATTTTGTCAAGTGAAGCGAACATTGACAGATATTCTCTGCCCTGTGAACTGGAATGCAGCATGTGAAAAGTCCCTCTTCCTGAATGTTAGGATGATAAATGATAAAGTTAGTGAAAAGCACTGTAACTGCTCTCGGAAAAACGTAGTACTAGAGGGTGAAAAGGAAATACAGAACATTGTGAGGTAACAAAGCTGTGAACAGAGGCGTTAGTTTACCCCCTTCATCACAGTCCCTTTAACGTGACCCTTGGGGCACCACATAGCTTGGGAACGTGTTGTTTTAGGCAGAGTTCCCAAACACGTTACTCACTATATATGTGAGGTGCCTTAAAGTTTTCTATTAAGAGGTAACAAAGAGCTTCTCATGCACTGAAGCTATCTGCACACATAATCTATAATCCATGGGCTTGTGTGAAACACAACAGTTAAGTGCTCTGGGTGAGGAAAGGACAACTGACCCATGGGGTCTGATGAATGTGCAAGTATAATGCTTAAGGGAGTGAAGATCCTGCAGGACAGATATTTCAACTGCAATTCACTTCAAATACACATCTAGTAGAATTTCACAACCACCGAAGAAATAGTATGTATGGTTTCTTTCAACACGTCCTGTATAATGCAGCTGTTTCCATTAAAATCAACACCTAAGCGTTTAGTTAAGCATTAGGTCCTTTGGATTAACCTTTTCAGTAATGGGAGTCAGAAATTTCACTGAATGAAAAAAACGTTAATTTTACATTAATAAACGTTAAAAAACGTTTAAAAATTTAACCAGGAAAATGAATGTGAGCAGCTAATCTGAGTCTTTATCGATAGTCGAGCTGCTTGGAAGAATAGCTCTTTTATGGCAATTCCAAAATCGTAAAATCAAAGTAATACTCATTCTTTTGATGTCCACCACACAGATGCAGACAGTAAACACCACCATATGCGTCAACTGCAAATAGTGTCGTAAACATCACTCATATTTTTCATATTTTTGTACCTTCTTTGATATGTCATCAGCCAGACTCGATGGCAACATTGAAGCAGGCGCTTATAAAAAGCAAATAAAATTCAAAGAGGCTGAAGCTCCCTGGCGTCCCACACCTCCTACTGTTGTGTGAATAAGTGAGGATCCCGGACGAGGCCCTGCTTTTAACACAACACTTTCAGATCAAAGGCCACAGCAGAGCAGCTGTGAGTTTCCTTAACCCTGCGCGCTCAGGCCTGACACATCTACACTGACAAGCGACTCGTCTATCCGATCTGGGAATGAGATGCCTCCTGGAAGAGCATCTAAAACCTTCACCCTTGAGGTCAAGGGTCAACGGCACTTTGAAGCAATCGACGGCAGTCTCCATTTGCGGGAGTCTCGCTTTGGCACGTTCAATCAAGCTTGTCTGGATGGAATTAGGTGGCATGGGATTGCAGGAAACAGGGTGGGGTTTGTGTCCGCATCGATTAAACGGGGTTCAGAGGAGGTGTTTGACAAGACAAAGTGGCTCAATCTGTACTCTACGATCTGACCAGCAAAACTACCTTTTTCATACAGGTGGGGAGCTACCTCTGGGTGGTCTTTTACTTCACGCAAATTCCATCGCTGTTGCCTCAGGTGGTATAGTGAGTTATTTTAGTAAGAAATGCCAGATATTAGCACCCAGCTCCCACTATTTTGTAAATTATTACCCCATAAAAGTAGGTACCCAGTGACAGCTGAAAGCGAACATTTGTTTTCGACTACGTTTTAGGGGCCATATGTTTCTCATTCGTTGATACACACTCAAGAGCATTTCAACATTAAAAAAAAAAGTCCCAACACAAATATTTCATCATGAATCTGGCATGTTTTGCAACAGACCTGGAACAGTGACTAATGTCAGCATACCAGAGAAAACCTCACAAAACAAAGGAGTGAAAAAAATTGAAAGTAAGAAAAATGGAACCATCCGTTGAAAATTTTGAATTACATATTAATTTTACAATAAGTGGTCCCGCTAGGCTTACCGGAGGGCCATTCAGGCCAGTGCCAATTCTGGCCAGAGCAGAGAATGGGGCTCTATATCGCTCACGGAAATGGGCTGTCTCTGTCTTTACTCTCACACCTAACAAATCAACCGCTCTTGGAGGTTTCTCCTCTGACCGCTGTTCAGATGTGGCGTCGTGGGCAGTATTTAGGGAGGTCAGACACTCAGCCACAGCACGGTGTGAACAAGCGGCAGCTGCTGCAATGTGAGTGATGCTGGGAGCTTCTGGACAAGGTGTTTAGGACTCAACGTCGCCTACTTGCACACACAACGGCCCTGAATGAAACATTAAGCCACATGCTGCAGTTCTCCTTCGCTGAAAGGGGATTTCAGGACTTTGAGTAAGGTGGACACTGTCTCCATTTGATACACAAATGAACTTCACAGACTGACAAATATGTTCATTCTGGTTTGTGGGAAAGACCCAACCGATCCCCCTTTAAGAAACAAGAAAAACAGCTGGCATGTTTACAGGAATGGAAATAAACACCGCATAATTGAGCAACCATAGTTTGTGTCAAAACAGGTCACAGATTTTGTTCATTTTTACAATATCATTTCCATGGTATGTGCAGCAGGGAGAAAGTGGAAAAGGAATTTGGGTTGTTCTTGCTTTTTCCTTTCTCCTGAATGACCTCTTCAAAGATTAATATGTTTAAAGGGTTAGATCACCAAAAATGATCCCATGATTTAATCACCTTCCATCCATCCTAGGTGTATATTCTCTCAGACAAACACAATCTGACTCATATTATAAAATATCCTGGCTTTTCCAAGCTTTATAATAAGAGTGAATGGTGCTCATGATTTTGTCCTACATCATACGCCGGTCAGAGGTTACGCTTCCGCTCTAAGTCGGCTTGTGTACGGATGTTTGTCGGAAGCTGGTTATTATAGTTTATAAAGTTGTAAATATGAATATTCTTCGCTTCAGAAGTCCTTTATTAACCCACTGGAGCCGTATGGATTACTTTAATGATAGATGAATGTGTTTTTTTGGACTTTAAAATCATGAGCGCCATTCATTATAAAGCTTGGAAGAGCCAGGATTTTTTTTAATATAGCTCAGATTGTGTTTGTCTGAAAGATGATAGTCATATACACCTAGGATGGCTTGAGGGTGAGTAAATCATGGGATCATTTTCATTTTTGGGTGAACTAACCCTTTAATTACAGATTAAATTAATAAATATATAAAAAAGCAGAAGAAAGAGCTGTTCTTGTACAAACACCTGGCAAATAAATTCGCTAGTATCTTTTATTAAATTTCTCTCTGGATTCGTCTCAGTCTCATTAAAGCCTGGCTGGGGTAAAAGGCGGGTACTGATTTATTAAAAACCCACTCACCATGCAGAATAAAAGTGGCAAATGGCACATCCAAGTAATTATCACAGCAATAATAATCTGCTCAATACTACACATAGTGAAAGGAGATGAATCAATTTCCATGTCTTATCTTCTTATTAAGATAAAAGATGCAGGAAGCATTAGCCATGTAGAGGCTGGGCCGGAGTGATTAGGAGGGATTTAATGGAAGCCGGGAAGAGTAAGGGAACCACATACTTCCAAGAACAACTGATTAAGGTCATTAAAATTCTAATTAAGAGGAGGATGTAGCCACACAGGATGATTCCGGTTGATTCTCTTTAGACCGTGCTTTGATGCGTTCACCAAGCTGTGGTGTGTTGGGCGACACGGGGAAGACAACCTTTAAAAAAAAAAAAGCACTTCCCATTCCCCTGCATCTGGAAACCTAATTATTTAAACCTAGCTGTCATTAAAACACATAGAGACAGACAGAACCTCTGCTACTGTAATCGAGTTGGCTGTAAGTTCGGTCAAACATCTAAGAGGTGGGCACCTGGAGAAGTAAGCAGCAGAAACAGAGGAGGTGGGTAGTAAATTGTTGTTCCAGAGGCAAAATGAGGGGACCGGATATAACCGAGGTCGCTGATGGGATGTGGCTGTTAACTGTCAGCCAGTCGGCAGCTGGTATGTGGTGGAATCCACAAACTATCTAAGCTGTATGTGTCACCACAATGTCAAACAATTTCAACACATCTCATAATCTGTCTGCCTGCACGAGTGTCAGAGGCAGATGACAGAGCGCGCTCAATTTATCAGCCCATAAAGCTGTAATGCTAAAGCTAAAACAACCATATAAGCAGTTCGCTACAGAGCTCCAGCAAGTACTTTTTCAAATCGTATTTTCTGTCACGCTCAACAAAATACATCAGAAATATACCTCTTTTATTGATCTATTACATAGAGGTCATTATACAAAATATTTCCAGATATATAAAATATATTTGATCAGAATAAACTATTCTAAAGAACTATACCAAGAACTGACCAACTATGTTTGTTCTCATGGGTGCAAATACCAGAGGGGGTCGCTAGTGACAGGTCGCCCGGTGACGCTCAGCTATGCCTGCGTTTGGGCTGAGAGGTCAAAGGTCACTTAGCTCACTCACAGGCGCTCGTCAGGCAGCCGTCAGCGCTCCTTCAAAGCTCCTCCTGCCCTATTATCTCCCTGTGTCAGTCAAGTGTCAGTTTCAACAGTTCTCATTAAGCCACGAAGCTGATTTACTCATGATATCACAACAGAGAGACCAATTTATCTCTGCTTATAGCCTGACCTCATGCTGGGTGCTCAAACACAGATACAAGCCTGCTGGAAAAACAAAAGGAAACTCCAAAATCAGCGTCATATCATAGTGAACTGATTCAAGTGTTATAATTTAAAGGGGTGGTTGATTATGATTTCACTTTTTTAACTTTAGTTAGTGTGTAATCTTGCTGTTTGAGCATAAACAACATCAGCAAAATTACAACGCTCAAATGTTTCTTCTACAGAAATCACTGTTTAAGGATTACAACAAACGGCTGGTAGGGACTTCAACGAGCTTCTTCCCGGGTTGGTGACATCACTAACTCTAAAATTTACATAAACCCCACCCCCGAGAACACACAACAAAGGGGGTGAGGCCATGTTGGGCTGCTTTAGAGAAGAGGAAGAGTTGTTGTAGTAGAGTGTTGTTGACATGCCGTCATTTTACGCCGGACTGATTCACAAACGAGGGTCAATTCAACATTGGATTTGCACAAAGATTAACATGACGGCACATGCTAGTGGATGAGTTGAATCAACTCCACAGCAACTACATAAATTTATCCACTAACCATTCAGAAACGTCCAGTTTCATTCTAAAAGTTGTAACTTCTTCCTGAGTCTCCCCATCAGTGTCGACTCCGGTTTGAACAATGTAAGGCTGAACACCGTTACTGACAATCCTCATTTTGGCTGCGTGAGATTCTCCAGCTTTGTTGTTGTTGAGCAATCAAAGCGCAAACTGTTAAAGCTCCGCCCTCTTCAGGAAAGGGGGCCGGGAGCAGCAGCTCATTTGCATTTAAAGGGACACACACAAAAATGGCGTGTTTTTGCTCACACCCAAATAGGGGCAAATTTGACAAGCTATAATAAATGATCTGTGGGGTATTTTGAGCTGAAACTTCACAGACACATTCTGGGGACACCAGAGACTTATATTACATCTTGTGAAAAGGGCATTATAGGTCCCCTTTAATGTAATAAATGTAAAACAGCATAATTAACAGCAACAAAACAAATATTATACAAAAAAAAAAAAATTGTATTATTATGTTTAATATACAAATACATTTTATATGTAAATATTAATAATAAAAATAATAATAACACATTTAAAATATATATTTTGCATTGGGGTTGAGGGAGTGAATTGTAATTATTAATAAAAAATATTATAATACATAAACATCATATTGCATTAAATTAGGCTTCATTTTGTTTTAGAAACATATAGGAATAATATCTGCCCACTTACAGATCACATAATTCAACGCAAAAATCTCATATCTTATAAATCTCACAAAACTGTTTAACATATAGGAACCTAAGCTTGTGCATTTAATTTATCTTTTTTTATTTGCCTATGGAGATATTCGATGTCTTAAATGTGGTAATCTTTCCTGACCCTGAATCAAGGCCAACATATCCGGTCTGTCAGTGTAATCAGTGTGGAACAGAAGTTATCAGCTAGGTGTTGATAGGAAAGGATCTAGTGTACGCATGCTGACACCTAAACAAAGAACAATCCCAGCAATCCTTCACACTCATGCATATGTGCACACACAGCCTCTGTGGACATCACAGCGAAACTACATTACACAAAACCATGCAGCATGAGCCCGGGAGACACAATTCTATCAAAAAAGCTTTACTAAATGTTTAAAGACATACATTGTCTGGAAAACACAGCCGGTTGTCAAACTACGCAACCTCTGGCATTCTCTTTTGACTGAATCAGTTGTTTTTTACTGGTAATAAAGTATGCTGGATACGAGAAAAGTCTTCTCATCAGCCAAGTTTTACACTCAAGGCTTTTACAGCATCCCTCGGAGAATTGTAGATCTTATCTCTGAAGATACCAGTCGATTCTTACAGATCAGAGTAACATCTGCACTCTATTGGGAAGTTCAAAAGACTGACACTCATATACATGCTTTATGTCCTTAATAAAGCCCAAAGATAATACAGCGTGCTAATGATTGACTGCTAACCCTGGTTAACAGCAGGAATCTAACATCTCCTAAAACCAAACCTCCACAAGAATAACACATGGAATTCTTCACTGTTTTCCTCATCGTATTGGCTTCCTTTAAAGGTTTTTCCGGGCAAATCAAACATTTCTCACATTTATTTATCACTTATTTATTCCAGATGGAGATATTATCACATCTCTCTGATGTAATTAAGTGATATATATGTACTGTGTTCCTCCATGACTAAAGTGCTATGGAAACGTGCCGAATCAGTGAAAAAGACAATCTGTTGAGACAGACAATGTGAATACACACTTGTGTTTATGAAAGAGACTGTAAAAAACCCTGAAACTCAGTTTAGTGTACTGAGATAGGGAAGCACTTTTGGAATAGATATTTATGCCAGGGTTTTGATGTAACTCACTCTGGCTCTCTCCAAATTTTGAGTAAATATGACCACTTGACCATGGCCCAGCATACTTCTGTGAAGGAGTTACATCTGTGCATCTAGTCTCATCAAGAGTGTAGAAAAATCTTCCAGCACAGACACTTGACTGCTGTCTCGCCACAGAAGTAAATAATTGCGAGACTAGCCAAGAAATTAAATATAATAGTCAATTCTAGACAACAAGGGTGAATAACAACAAATGCTGATGAAATTCTGGCATTCATAGCGACACCATATGCTGTTAAATTCAGTATCGAATCTGAACGTGATTACAAACAGTGTTGGGTAAGTTACTTCAAAAAAGTAATTCATTACTAATTACATCATCAGTGTTGTATTTAAAATACTTTTCTAATTACTCGGCCTGAAAAGTCATTAAATTACTCAATAAGTAACTTATTACTTAAAATCCCTATAAACCTTGACTGGATAGACAATAGAAAGAAACTCTAGTCTAACCATTTAAACATGAAAATACATGAAATAGTTTAGCCTTTTATAGCTTTTTAAAACATTTTAACTTTATTAAAACATATACTATAATACTTTTATTTACTTTATAAATAAAAACATTTTTTGTAACAATACCACTATACCAAAAACCTAGTAGTCGGTACCGATACCACCGAAAGTGCACAATACTCGATACCAAAGTCGATACCACGGTAAAGATATATAAAAATACAAATAAAACAATGCTATATATTTTTTTCGGGTAGGTCTAATAGTAGTAAGTAAAAATTGAATTTGAAATTTAATAATCAAATATAAAATAACTCTGCATAGTCATAACTGTATAAATTAAATATAGATTAATCCTTAATAAAGCTTTTCTTTTGTTGTTTGATTATCATTTATAATACAGACAGCCAATAGTAGACAGTAGCTGCTGTCACTAAGACCTAAACAGAACTGTTGAACTAATTTACAGTATGTAACGCAAGTACATTATAAGTAACTGTAATTAAATTACCTAAAAATGAACAGTAATCCCTTACTTTACTTTTTCAGTGGATAAGTAATTTCATTACAGTAAGGCTTTACACCCAACACTGATTACAAATGATATTTCAGCAGAGGGGAAGATTATCACTGAATAATTTAATTTTGGCCTGTTCCTCACACAAACCTACTGCATGACATCAGAAAAAAACTTCAGAATTAAAGGGATAGTTCGCAAAAAAAAAAGAAAACTGTCCCATGATTTACTCATCCTCAAGCCATCCTAGGTGTATATGACTTTCTTCTTTCAGTCAAACACAATCGGAGTTCTATTAAAAAATATTCCAAGCTTTATAATGAGAGTGAAGAGTAATCAATATTTTGAAGCCCCCCCAAAAAAGTGCATCCATCCATCATAAAAGTAATCCATACGGCTCCAGGGGGTTAATAAAGGCCTTCTGAAGCCTACGGAAAGGCCTTCACATATGAAAGCAGTGATTCTAGTATTTAAAGTTATAAATATGGATATTTTTCTTACAAAAACCAATCACTTTGCTTCAGAAGGCCTTTATTAACACCCTGGAGTTGTGTAGATTACTTTTATAATGGATGGATGTGCTTTTTTGGGCTTCAAAATATTGGTTACTATTCCCATTATAAAGCTTGGAAGAGCCAGGATATTTTTTAATATAACTCTGATTGTGTTTGACTGAAAGCAGAAAGTCATATACACTTGAGCGTGAGTAAATCATGGGGTAACCCTTTAAGAGACATTGGGATATAGCTCAAGTTTAATGACAAAATAGATAAATAAATAAACAATATTTTTTATAATATAAACACATTGGAAGCACATTGGCTTTTTTTAAATAATGACTTTTTTTAAGGTTATATGTTCCTTTTTAACATACAGATTGCCTTAATAATAAAATTTATATTTTTATTATTATTAGACAGAAAATTGGACAAAAGCTTGGTAACCAAAAGTTTACAGGTTCAAACCATATCACCACTGTGCCCTTGGGCATGGTCAAATCCCAGTGAGACCAGCGTTAAGTATAAAAAAGGGGAAAAAAAATATTATCCTTACGGGTACAAAATTCTACAACACTTTTATGGGTTTCAGTTGCATTCAATAAAATCTCACGCGGTGATCCGTTCAAGCCAGAGTCTCATGCTCGTCCTCCCACCCCTGAAGTAATGAAAAACTCTCGTGGCATTTTTGTTCCAATTCCTTCAACTGCCAGTGCTCTTTACTCAGGATCATTCTTCGTAGCAACACCACACAGTGTTTGTTTTCTCACAGGAAAATAAACCATCAGCGAAAATATTTGTGTCTTTGCAGAGCCGCCCATCTCTGCCGTCAACAGGGGGCCTATCTCTCCACGATCCTATTTGTTTTTGCCCAAAGCTAATATTTAAATGAATTCCTCAGAGAAATAAGCAGGGATGTACATCATGCGGTTATATCTCTTACATACCTCGCACAAATACATTCTCATTGTAAAAGTTTAGATTTCCACCAAAACAAGATGATCTGGCTATGCAATGCTGCGGTTTCTTGTGACTGATCTGTCAGCCCCCCTCGCTGGAGGCAAAAAAAATTTTTTACACAGTCCAACTGTCAGTTTTACGACGCCACATCTGCTTTGAGAGACCGAGCGAGGTCTATTTATTATTTATGGTCGTCCTCAAGATCGTGAATGTGTTTCACAAATATGTGATGGTTTATTCATTAACTTAATGAATGTTTGGCTGTTTTCGCTCCTTTCAAATACATCACTGCTTTTTCCACAACAATGGGGAATTGAGGCAGAAAGGCTGTAAAGTGTGGCATAACCCACATTGCTCGCATTCCTTTGAGCTCTTTTGTTGTTCGAGGTGAGGTGTTTTGGTGTCACAGCAGGTAATCTAACTGCTCGGAGCTAATTCTAACAAGGCTTCCTTCAATACATCAGCGCTTAAGTACGAGACAAAGAGATGCAGGACAGCGTCGGAAGTCACACTATTCAAAGTGAAACAGTCAAGCGCAAATATGCCACTGTTACAGACGTGACCTGCAGTATAAAAGCATTCTAATCATTAGAATCAATCAGTATTAACACAAAGGTTTAAGCAAATCAGAAGTGTGTAGAAGTGGGACTTTACGATCAGATGCCACCACAGAGGGACAAGCATAACCCTGGGCTGATGACTTCTGACCTTTGAGGGAACTAGGTAGAGGAAGTGAAAAATGGCTGTGGAAGATTAGGTCACAAGCTAATCCAACGCCAAAGATATTGTGGCAGTTAATCTATTATGCCTTGAATGGTTTAGGAGAAGAGTGAATGTTCTTGAGGGAAAATGTTCACTTTGGAAACATTGCAGCCTATAATTCACAAGAGGCACAAGATGACACCTAGACAGACCAATACATAAATCAACTAGGTTCATGACCTACTGACCTTATTATCAGAGGCAGAGTTACGAAACATTCTTAAGAATAAAAATCTTCTTTACCACTACTATTTTTTAATTTTGTAACTTAAGATTAAAAGACTTCTTAAAGGGGGGGTATCACACACAGTTTCTGCCAATCTCATATTAATCTTGAGTACATATAGAGTAACAATGCATCATTCATATTTCAGAAAAGTCTTTAGATTTATCACATTTATAAAAGGTAGATATGCTAAACCGAGTCTTTCCGAAAAAAGCCGAGCTCCTGGAGGCGTGTCTGCCCTCAGTGCCGTGGGCGGAGCTAAAGAGTCATGAGCGCGCACAGCTTTTGTGTAGAGATCGTCTGCTAGCTGCGACACCATTATAAATAAAAAGGGAACAAAAACGTTTTCCAACAAGACACAGACATCTGATGCAGCTTTACTCACCACCCGTGATCTGCAAATCCAGCACCGAACTGGGACTTGTTTACTAAACATTAGTCACCGAAATCCCGGGAACAAACAAACATACATGCACAACTCCGTTGCTGCCTCGGAAAAACAAACTTCATCCACTGTTCCCTTGACACTGGGTTCTTTGGGAAGCTGAAAAAGGTAATCTTTCCCTCACAACCAAAAACACACTCCTTCGGTGACAGGAGCTGCGTCTCATTTCGGAGGCTGCGTCCTTCGGAGATCGCATTTGAAGGCTGAATACTTCATCAAGGATGTCATATTTAAGAAAAGTAACCGTAAGAAAATTGACGGATATTCATTGTGAGGTGTAAAAAACTGTAATTTCTTTATTACGTTGCAATCTAACGCCTAGTTTTCTTAAAAGAGACTGCCTCAATAATGTATGCAGCCTTCAAAGGGTGCAGCCCCTGAATTGGGACACAGCCATTGTTGAAAAATCTCTCGGCTTCCATATCCCGAACGAAGCGCGTTGATGGGCTCTTGTTCTGGGTGATGTGTGTGTGCGCGCTTATCAGGGAGAAGTGCATATACAAGGAATTCCGCTCTCTTTTGACGTCATACAGGACAAAAAAATTCGAAAAAAACTCCGAAACCCAGTCCGAAACCAGAAGTAGTGTATTTGGCACAGAAATACTCCGTCATACGTCCAACTCGTGTTTTAAAACTTTGGCCATGTTTAGCATGAGAATCCAACTCTTTATTCTATAAGTCAGAATGCATGAAATAGCATTACACCCCCCCCTTTAAGAATCTTTTTGTCCTTAAAGGGGACCTATAATAAGACGTAATATAAGTCTCCGGTGTCCCCAGAATGTGTCTGTGAAGTTTCAGCTCAAAATACCCCACAGATCATTTATTATAGCTTGTCAAATTTGTCCCTATTTGGGTGTGAGCAAAAACACACCGTTTTTGTGTGTCCCTTTAAATGCAAATAAGCTGCTGCTCCCCTCCCACTTTCCAGAAGAGGGCGGGGCTTTAACAGCTCGCGCTTCGGTTGCTCAACAACAACAAAGCTGGAGAATCTCACGCAGCCAAAATGAGGATTGTCAGTAACGGTGTTCAGCCTTACATTGTTCAAACCAGAGTCGACACTGATGGAGAGACTCAGGAAGAAGTTACAACTTTTAGAATGAAACTGGACGTTTCTGAATGGTTTAATGGATAAATTTATGTAGTTGCTGTGGAGTTGATTCAACTCATCGACTAGCATCTGCCGTCACATTAATCTTTTGTGCAAATCCAGCGTTGAATTGACCCTCGTTTGTGAAGCAGTCTGGCTTAAAATGACATCACATTACTAGTCTAAGCTGTTTTGTGGGCAAGTCATAAGTAACACAGACACATTTCTGTCAAACACAACTTCTGTTTGTGCTAGCATAAAGTAATAGAGCGTATGGAGGCTAAGGGAAAGCACACGGAAAGTGGAGCTGCCTGAACCGAAGAAACACATTGTATTACTTAAAAATACCCACATTTTCTTCATCTGCAGCTTTGCTTCGCTTGCGAAAACAAAATGGCGGCGCCATGGATGGAAACGTGCAGATTAAGGGGCGGTAATATTATAATAAGATCCCCTTCCTATGTCACTAGGGGAGCGAAATCTGAGCGGCTCGTTTTTTCACATGCTCGCAGAGAAAGGCTTACCAAAACAAAGTTATTGGATTGTCCTTTTTCACGTTTTCTGGGTTGGTAGATGCACCGGGGACCCGATTATATCTTACAACTAATATATTTCCTACTTTATTTACTCTGTGTGCAATTACAAGTTAGCTAAATGGTTACCAGTAAAGTTGATAACCTAACACATCTCACACATACATTCAAAAAAGACTTTCTACTGACAAAAAAGGATAATCATTAAGATGCAAGTATTTAAGAATTTACAAGAATTATACTTGTTATTCTTATAAAACATCTTTTAAAATTTACCTTTAAAACTTTCCTAAATAGTTTCATTAGATGACTTTTGTGAAAGCAGCACCAGAAGCTTTGCTGAGAACTGAGGTTTCCACTCCACTTAGATATAATCATTTTCTCTTGCACAGTAACTTCCTTCCCTGGCAAAAATAGCAAATCTATTTGGACAAACTCTATTTGGACTACTCATAGAGATGATCAGATACACACTGCACGCTGAAAACCTACACCTGTTTCCACTTGATTTGTTTTGGAAACAGTTTGAAACATATCTTCCAGCACGCAGGCCAATAATCTACAGTCAGTCAAGGTGAGTTGGGGGCTTCGGCGAGGTTCGGCATCACAGAAGAGCCCCTTTGTCCCCTCCCCATCTCAGGAATGCTGAGCTGATGGGAATCTCTCAGCGTGAGGCCACATTCCAGTCATCTCGTCCCCGGCACACCTGTAGGGCACCTGGGGTCAGCTGCCTTCACCATGCATCACTGGACACAGGAACTGGGATCCACACAAGCACTACCTCCAAATCCTCCAGCCCCACTGATCCCAGAGTCTATCAATCTCACAACAGCAGTGTGAAAGAATTTCAGACTGTGTTTGGAACTTCTTGGTGTCTGGACTCCATATACATCAATCAATAATATCATCCACATATCGAATGTCATTCATGTTTTAATTCCTAGATATGCATTTCAAATTCAACTATCATTGACTTTGTCATGTAGAATTGCTGACCAGATCAATATGTAACTACAGTTTATTACATCCTTTAGGGCTTTAAGTAGTCTTTGTGGGCTGGGGTGGACCAGCAAGTTAACCTGTATCATTACTCATGACCTGGCTAATATTTTTCCATGACAGTGCATCTGCTCAATATGATCCAATGTGCGACAGGATAGAGAAACCACATTTTCAGGTTTTCTCATCACATCCTGGTCTTTAAGACATACTATACTCATCCTTTAAAACTTTAAACCAGAAGTCGGCAACCTTTTTGATATAAAGTGTCCTTTTTAATTTATTTTTGGAAATCTCTGTGCCATACTATATTAAAATAAAATCTTTTTCCTTACAAAGTGCTGTTTTGACAGCAAAAAGCGGATTCAAGTGCGTCACCACTGCAGCAATGCCGTGAGTGTGAGTGAGACTGTGCTTCCGCACTGAACCACTAAGTACAACCAACTGGATCCATCTGATCTATTGTGATTTTTTCCACTCATTTTTTACTTTAGTGGCTTAACGTACAGAATATTCCGCATACAGTATGCATGTTGTTATCTGGAGTAAATGGGGTATATTTTCATTACTCATACCTCATTCAATGTCATTACTTCAGTCATTACTCCAGTTTTCAATGTCACATGATCCATTAGAAATCATTCTAATATGCTGATTGGATGCTTAAGAAACATAACCTTGTGGGTAGCACTCCACAATATAGCACAACAGCACTTTGGGCGACCCAAGTCCTGGAGAGTGATCATTTTGGACCCTGACTAAAGCATTTCTAAAATAAACGATTAAAACTGAAACTGCAATCACAATATACCTTATTTATATATTTAGATATTTTCACTTGTGCCGATGCCTACGCTTGTCTAAGGCTACCAACCTCTGCATTAACACGGGTAGTTCACCCAAAAATTATCCCATGATTTACTCACTCTCAAGTCATCCTAGGTGTATATGACTATCTTCTTTCAGACAAACACAATCTGAGCTATATTAAAAAATATCCTGGCTCTTCCAAGCTTTATAATGGTAATGAATGGTGATCATGATTTTGAAGGCCAAAAAAGCATCCATCATTAAAGTAATCCATATGGTCCAATGGGTTAATAAAGACCTTCTGAAGTGAAGCGAAGCGATGGGTTTTTGTAAGAAAAAAATATCCGCTTCCGACAAACATCCGTTCTCAAGTCGACTTACGGCGGAAGCGTAACCTTTGATGCAATGTAGGACGTAGGTGAGAGCAGACGTCTCTCGTGGTTAAAACAAATAGGGCTGTGCTCCAAACTCAAGCTCCTCTTCTCTTATATCGAAATCCTCCAACATTTCTATTTAAAAATTCTCATTTTAAACTTCTAATTCATGACCAGTGTTTTGATTTGCTCTATCCTTTTCCACGTTCGTCAATACGTCATGCGTCGCGTCAAGAGGTTACGCTTTCGCGTACAGATGTTTCATGCAAGCTGGATATAATACTTTTTGGTTGTAAATATGGATATTTTTCTTACAAAAACCCATCACTTTGCTTCAGAAGGCCTTTATTAATCCCCTGGAGCTGTATGGATGACTTACTTATGATGGATGGATGTGCTTTTTTGGACTTCAAAATCATAAGCGCCATTCACTACCATTATAAAGCTTGGAAGAGCCAAGATATTTTTTAATATAACTCCGATTGTGTTTGTCTGAAAGAAGAAAGTCATATACACCTAGGATGGATTGAGGGTGAGTAAATCATGGGATAATTTTCATTTTTGGGTGAACTATCCCTTTAACAGCAACGATTCTTGGATACTTCCTTAAAGACCTCCATGTGACGTGACAGCCTGAGTGAAAGTAAATGACTGCTGAAACATGAAGATGGCTGCCCTTATTTTCCTTCCCACATTAGGACGTATAAAAGTGAGGGTGTAGTGCACAGTAATGCACTACACACTGAACAGATCATGTGTCAGATGAGCACTTCGTGCCATCGTCTCTCACACAAGCCGCTCCGTTTTTGTGACCTAACCACACTAAGCAACATGTTTTTGTAGAAAGCAAAACCATACTAGTGCAGAACAACAGGCTCTTACTGCAAAGGCTTACGGCACAATGAACGCACCTGGACTGTCCTGCTCCAAAACAATCAGCATTTATGACAGCCACTGTTGAAACATGCCCACCCAAATGAGGCTTAACAGTTCGGTGGCCCGGCAAACAAGGGTGTGCTATCTCTCTGTCACTCTTTCCCGCCCCTGGAAAATAATTTGCTGGAGGAAGTTTGCTCACATATTGAAAACCGGCAGCCATTGAGAGCTCCATGCTTTCAGAGCAAACAGGGACAATGGACATTTTTGCAGGGGTTGACCAGCAAGGTGAACAAATCTCCTTCTCCTGCACAGAAACAGCCTCCTTTCCTGCTCATTAGAGTTGGAAAAACTCAAACAGCCCTGCCAGGGCCTCTACAGCCCCAGAGCCCAAAAACAAACAAGCAGCGAGAAAAGAAAAAGAAAAAAGAAAAAAGAAAAAAGCCACTCAGTCGTTAGACAAGTAGTTTGTTTTCCCTCTGTAGAGGAGACAGAAGTCCCAATCAGCTCTTAGTGCGGACACAGCTGCAAAGATGTGCGCGGTTGTGTGTGGATTTGTTCTCTAGCTGCGTATCTAGCGCCCTACTGGCATGGGAGGGGTTCAAACAAAAGGGTTTTAAGGGCAAAGTTAAATTGAATGCCTTTGTAAGGATCTAATAACTCAGCCTCGCAGCATGAAAGGTGGTGTTATTGGCTGCTCGCATTCTGATCTCTCATGCTCTTTAGCATTGCATTCGATCTGCAGGACCCAGGTAAAACCCAAATGTGTATTAACATTCCTGCCATGGGTTTGCAAGTAAGAACCGCTGGTTTTATAACCCTCATCACCTCCCAAAAATAACCGTCTCACTTTCCGTTCTCTGGAGCGGATGAGGCTGGGTTTTTTTGGTTTCAGTTTTTTGTTTTTTGTCTGATATAGGATGAGTGCATCTGTTAAACTCCCATGGCCTAAGACATCGGATGGCCACTTTCTAATAGTTTTCACTGATTGGGACCAGTTGGTGGTGATGCAGTCATACTGACCAATTTAAAACCTGGGTGAATCACAAGTAGACCTGTCCAAGTTACCATGGCAGCTCACGGCGCACACGTGACAGTCCGGTACCGCTTTGCCTCTTTCAAATGCACACATAAAAAGAGATAGAATTAGATTGCTGGTTCTTAAGTAAAATCAAGAGACCTCATTCTCCACACAAACACATTCTGACACACTACACTACTCAGTTAATGTGCATTAGCGATGATTTCAGAGTAATGCACTGTAATGTACTCATTTATACCAATTTCTGCCCTCACAAAGTGCCTTTATATAAACTCTCTGTGGTGATTTCTGGTAATCATTAATGTCTGGAAGGATTGATTTCGAGTTAAGACCCACTCAGCAATCACTCTGTGACTACATTTTTCCTCTTGTTTGGTTGTTGTCTGTTTTCTCTCTCTGCCAGAGATAGTATACCAAAGAGAAGATATGGCACCAAACCCTTCACTAGTAGCTATCCTGTTACTTCAGTGACTTCAAAATCAGCAGATATACACTACTGTGCAAATGTCTTAGACATGTCAGTTCCCCCCCACCCCCCCAAAAATGGTTTTAAGCCAGTTATTTATATCTTTTGCTGTAGTGTGTCAGTAGGAAATATCAGTTTACATTTGCAAACGTTCATTTTGCCATTAATTGTAATAATCTAGTGAGATTTTTGAATGCACAAGGAGTCTGACAACAGCTGGTGCTCCACACGGAGATCTGATCTCACCATCATCGAATCCGTCTGTAATTACATGAAGAAACAGATGAAACTGAGACAAACTAAAACCACAAACTGTGGCCGTGTCTCCAAGACGCTTGAAGAAACCGACCTGCAAAGCTACAGTACTGTAAAGAGTTTTAGGCATTTGTGTAAAAATGCTGTAAAGTGAGGATGCTTAAATACTGCCATAAATAGATTTTATTTATCAATTAACTTCTATTGACCAAATCAAATCAATATTTGGTGTGACCACTTGGTGTGCATTTAAAACAGCTTTTGTCCAGGTACACTTGCGCATCATTTTTCAGGTAGCTTTGCAGGAAGGTTTCTCGGCCACAGTTCTTCTGGATTTAGTCTGTCTCAGTTTCATCTGTTTCTTCATGTAATCACAGATGGATTCGATAATAATGAGATCAGATCTCCGTGTGGAGCACCAGATGCTGTCAGACTCCTTGTGCATTCAAAAATCTCACTGGATTACAATTAATGGCAAAATGAATGTTTGGAAATATGAACTGATATTTCCTACTGACACACTACAACAAAAATATAAATAACTGGCTTAAAACCCTTTGAAAATACTGATGTGCCTACGACTTTTGCACAGTACTGTACATACAAAGATATACATAGATATACAAAGATAATACAAGCAACATACACATATATGCATGTACACATATATGAAGACATATATTTCACATATATTCCATTCAGCAAGAATGCATTAAATTGATCAAAAATTGTTACAAAAGATTTATATTTTAAATAAATGCTGTTCTTTTGATCTTTCTATTCATCAAAGAATCCTGAAAAAAGTATCACGTTTCTCAAAAAATATGAACTGTTTTCAAAACGGATAATAAAAAATGTTTTTTGAGCAGCAATTCAGCATATTAAAATGATTTTTGAAGGATCATGTGACACTGAAGACTGGAGTAATGATGCTAAAAATTCAGCTTTGGAATCACAGGTATAAAAAACTTTTTAAAATATGTTAAAAAATATATTTAAAAAATATATATATAAAATGGTTATTTTAAGTTAAAATTAATATTTCATAACATTACTGTTTGTACTGTATTTTTGATCAAATAAATACAGCCATGAAATACTGAGCCTTGTCCAGTCTTACCAACTCTATAAGCTATAGGTAGCACTTTATTTTACAGTCCTGTTTCCCATGTACATACTATGTACTTATTATAGTGATTACGGTAACACTTTATTTTAGGGTTTTTTAACTAGTTGCTTATTAGCATGCGTATTACAAGAATATTAGCTGTTTATTAGTACTTATTAAGCATATATTAATGCCTTATTCTGCATGACCTTATTCTACATTCTTAATCCTACCCAATACCTAACCTAACAACTACCTTACTAACTATTAATAAGCAATAAATTAGGAGTTTATTGAGGGAAAAGTCGTAGTTAATAGTGAATACATGTTCCCTATACTAAAGTGTTACCGTGATTACAATAACTGGGTAATAACTAGGTACTAACCCTGAACCTACCCCTAAACCTACACTGGGTTAAATGCTGGGTTAAAAACAACGCAAGTTGGGTTGAAAATGGACAAACCCAGTGATTGGGTTGTTTTAACCCAGCGGTTGGGTTAAATGTTTGCCCAACGTGCTGGGCAGTCTTATTTATGCCGAATATTATTTAAAAATGATTATACGGCTGGCTTAAAATGAACCCAAAAAAGATACATAAATCAGATACATAATTACTAGAAGCAACAATAATAATCAAAAAATGAACATTTATTAATAAGCTATTTAATAAATGTTTATTGTTTAATTATTATTCAATACAGTCATTTTTAAACGCTGGGTTAAAACAACCCAATCACTAGGTTTGTCCATTTTCAACCCAACTTGGGATGTTTTTAACCCGGCATTTTTTTTGTGTAACTTTAACCCTGTAACTATACGTTAGTGCAAAATAAAGTGCAACCATGCTCTATGTATGAATATTACACATATCCAATACAAACATCATGTTTATTTGACTTAATAAGCAATGTGTGTTTGTGAACTCTCATTGTGTGTGTGTCTGGTTGACGATGTGTCTCTGCCAGGGATTGAGTTTGTGTTTAGATGCATATGGAGCTTGCAGGACTAAGTGAGCATTACGAGGCCAGCTGAGGAGTCCAGCGAGGGACCACAGGCTTGCGTGCTCTCTCCCAACCCTTCCATTTAGCCCTGCACAGAGCTGTGATTACTGCAAGAGAGGGGGAGCAGAAATGAGCCAAGGAGGATGTGCTGGCAAACACAGACAGCTGTTTAAAGCCTAAGAGGAGAGCCCAGACTTCAGTGGGTTAACTAATGCTCTCTATGTGGGCCAGTGGAGCAGCCAGCACACGTACACACACACCACTCACATACATGTTCTCTGAGATTGAATAATGGCTGTGTAGTTTATGTAATATAGTACCGAATCTACTCGGGTTCTTTCTATGAATCATGATTAAATCCATTTGCACAGTTTCATATGCAATTTAGGGTTCAAGTTCACACAAGCAGAGCCAAACAAGGACAGATGGTGGTGTCTTGGTGGTAAATACGCAGCGTTCTCGTCTGGAGCTTCCAGACAGGGGACTTTGTCTCTCTTCAAAGCCACAAGACTCCATATTTCAGCGGCTAGAGCTTGCTGGGCTGTCAGCCACCCTGAAGCCCACACGCTGATTGTGAAATGGGGAGGAGAGAGGCAGGCCTCCTACCAAGCCTTGTTTAGCGCCTCAGGTCTTTGTCCTCCTCTGGACCGCCGCCACCTCATGCCCTCAGAGGCCAAAAACAAAACAAGACCCTGTTCTTCAGGCTCAATAACAAAACAAGGACACAATCGACATGAGATTCGGCTCTTTCAAGACAAGGCTGGCCTTTCTGGCGGGCACGCATTTGTGAAATCAAGCTGTGGCACTTAAAGTGAGCAATGATGTCGTGTTTTTCAGCATTAGGAGACAACAAAAATACATGTTGTTTTTTGTCAGCCCAGGCTCATTAGAAAAACGTACCTGTGGGAACATTTCTGCAAAACAAGAATACGTAGCGCCATGTACATTTTGTGACAGTTTCAATGTAAAATGTCCACTGAGTGGCGTTAAGTTTTTTCTGAAACAGATGAACGTGAATATGGTACGTTTTTAATACGTTGGTTTTATACAAGACTGTCCTCCTCCAAAAATCAACCCTATAGGTCGTTTTTGTAAGCAAACTTATAATGACTTATATTTACGTTTTAAAGTCATGCGCCCTCTAGCTGGAGTAAAAATAATGACAGTGTCGTGTTACGTCTGTCATCATGAAACGACGTATGACCGTTGTTAACAATCAAAATGCGTGTTCATTTAAACGTAATGTGTGGACTTTTTACACGGTCCCTTACCCGCCATTTGTCCAATTTCCATTTAGCAAAACTCATTTACATTCATGCATTTGGCAGACCTGTGGGAAAGTGATTTATAGTGCATATACACTTTGTGAGCATGTGCTTTCCTTGGGATCGAACACACGATCGCATGATTGCATATAACGCAATGCTCTACCAATTCAGCTACACGAAACCCAAGATATGACGCAAATAAAAGGGTACAGTCGACAGTGGCACAACTTTAGTAAACGCTCCTATGGGTCATATTTCAGGGAAGTAACAAACTACCTATATGGGTGTATTGGTTGGAGGACATGTTGTTTTATACGTATCACCGCAGTTCTGGTGCTTAACCAACACTACACCTAAACCTACCCGATAGTGTTAACAAAAGCAAATGTAACATAAAAACGCAATAGTGTTTCGTACCCAAGGCTTCCGCATCCTAAGTACAATTCCGTACCAGCTGAGCTACCAAGCAAGCTTGTTACATCAGAAAAGTATAACATATGGAGCTGGTTAAGGGATGCAAAGTCCAAAATTTATTTGTTTACAAATCATGCACTTTGGTGCAAAATGTTTTGAGATCATAACATAACATTGTGCAAGGAGACGTGAAAACAAATCTCTATTAATCCATAATCTGAACCTGTAATAATAACTGTGTATGAAAACGATTAAAAGTGCTTGCTGTTTTACTGCCTCGAGTGTTCATTTCTGTTCGAAACTGCAGTGATATGAACATATTGGTACATATGTTACCACAGGCACATTTGTCCAAGAGATCAGGTTGGGTTTTTTGGTTTACAACATCTCCATGGAGCATCAGATTAATCGTTAGTTACACTCCAGGAGATAATCGACCAGGAGAAATCGAATAGGTTAGATTTAATTTGATTGAATTTATATTCAAACAAAATCATGTGCTTGGCCCACAAGTTTTGATTAAATTAAAGATATATTTCTCCGTGATATAGATTGGCGAAAATGTCAAAGAGGTACCAGGCAAAAGAATTTCCAGAAATGATTAGTTCAAAAGAACTCAAATAGACTTCAATTGGAAACTGTAGCCCAAATCTAACAAAGCACATCCGTCTACACGACTCCTCTGGGATTGTGTTTGTGGTTTGAAAGGCGTAATTGGAGGACAATAATGTCACTTGTTAAGAGAGGTACAAAGTAAAGGAGAGGACCAGAGGAATGCCCTTCAACGGCAATAACTCAGGCTTAGAGCTGAGTAAATTGGTTACCAGAGGCTGGTGTTGGGTATGGTTCAGCTTTAAGCCACTGCCTCAGAGTGAGGGGAGTACGGCTCAAAGGTTAACTCTATTATTGCAGGTTTTTGAACTGGAAAAAAAGGGGAATTGGAGTTTTGATTGGAAACAAATGTCAGGAGAGATGGGCTTGGCGAGGAATTGGTTGAGTTCTCTTGCAACCAGAGACACTATCCGAAACAAATGTGAGCGTGTCTTTGTTAGACACACCTCTGTGAGGTGTTTATTGGGAAATTAACTTATTAACCCAATAAGCACACAATATTAGTACTTATCGTCAACAAGAAATAAAGTGGTTTCTTTCACAAACACCCACAGGTAGCCTCTTTTTCTACTTAACACTCACAGACAAATGTCTCCACAGGTCACCTCAGGCAGAGAGCTTGATGGGGCTCCTATTTTACTTCCTGTCAAATCCCCCACCACCCGTGCTTGACCTCGCTCCTAAAACAGCACTCAAGCCTTTCCGCATGGCTGACCCGCAGGGCCCTCGCTCTCCTAAAAAAATCCACCTCCTCGGACTGTTTCAGAAGCTCGTGTTGTTACTTTTGAGAAAAGGACGTCCGAAAGGTAAAAGAGACTCAGAGTTTGTCACCTGGTTTTCTATTTCCCGGCTTTCAACACTGCCAGCTTGTCAGCCAGTTTTGCGGAACGGTCATGCTTCTAGTGAGAGAGGAAGAGATGTTTTGTCATCCCCGTGTTGAGTAACATATCCAGAGCAGGGCTCGGTATCTCTCCGTCGGAGACTCCGCTTAATGCATTTAATGTTAAACCGCTTATGTGTATTCTTTGAGGCAGAAACCAGTGTAGTGTAATTCCAGAGTGAATGATTTAAACTGTGCATTCACATGTATCATTCTTCGATTAATTTTCATGGGCAAAATCCAGTCATTTCAATAGGAATCCATGCGATTGGAAATTTCACATGAGGGAAAAAGATTTCCCCACACCACGGGTCAAGTTGGTCACGCGAATTCACCATGTTGACCAAAAGAAACCTACTTAGTCTTACTTTTAAAATTAAATTTTTACAACCCTATCCAGCAAAATGACGGACAAAGTCTAACGCGACCTCTGGTGTGAGCTGTGCTTCATTCATTTCTACACTATTGACAACTGTCAATTAACCTTTTTGCCAGTGAAAAACACGTGACCACATTATGAAACGATTCTTCTAAGTGAATCAAAAACATACAACAAAACCAGTGTAGTACAATTCCAGAAGCATGTCACAAATGAGCTAGTTCTTTTTAGTAAATAGAGCATAAATTAAAACCAGTGTAATTCGATTCCCGAATATTTTTTTATTGAATAAACAGTTCCAATTATAGGACAAACTACTGGACTGCATGTGTTACTTCTAAAATATTTGTGAAAACATATTTTGTAAGAATTCAATTAATTCCTGATATGCCAATTGATATGATAACTCTTCTCAACATTTGGCAACAGATTGCTGAGGGATGTTAATAAAAATGCATTTCTTTTATCAATTATTTCTTCATCTAAAGTACTAAAAGAATTGTTAATGGAACAGAATCATTAAGAGGATTTTGAATCAAAATCATTCAATTATTCACGATTTCCATGCCTTTAGCAATTCAGAAACCTATGCAGCTCTTATAAGGATGTGTGCTAATCAGATTTTTTAGGTAAAAGCAGTGTTGTGCAACTAAAAGGTGAGAGTTAGCCTCATACTGCTAAAGTCTGGAGCAAGTTTCCTTCCTGGCAGTCTCTATGGAGTGTGTATTATTACTCACACATTTGTATGACATTAGGCACTGCTGTTCTACTGAGAATAAACCGCAGTACCTGCCAAGCAGCACGAGGATACGTAAAGCGTACGTTGACCTTTTTGGTAAAATTCTCACATTAGAGTGTCTCGGTGTAAAAAAGCGTTCATGAATTGTGCATGGCGCGAAGAGGGAGCCTTCAATGAGTTTCAAAACACATCAGGGTATTTTGCGTCTCTCATTAAATGAATAAATAATAAATAAACAAAATTAGCATTGCAGCAGCTGGTCCCGTACGCCGCTTAACGACTGTAGCAACTGTCACGACAACAAACTGTGATTTGGATAATTAGGTTTCCAGGGTAATCGGCCTTTCTGATTATAGGATTTATTTATAACCAAATGCAATGACTGCCTTTACAACCTCACACTGCTAGTGCGGAGTAAGACTCTTATGTAGTGTTTGTTCTCAAAAAATTACACAGTATCAAGACTGCATAAGACAGCATTGGATGTACAGTATGATGGAAGCATAATATAACCCTGACCTTTCTCTGAAAGGGGTTTGTTTTGAGATAACCAGTGGACTGTACATTATCTTGCTTATTACACAGAAACATACTAAAATGAATAAATAAATGGATGTGAAATATTGAATTGAGTTGAAATTAATTATGCAATTTTTTACCAGCTTAAGCTGGTCTTCTTGTCTTACCTATTGTGCAGTTGGGTCGTTTCTGTCCAAAACATTTTTCTTTTTTTTTACTTCATCGGAATGGTATGAAACTTAGTAAAGGTTTTGGCACTTGTTGTGTGAACAAACACACAGAAAAAAAAAAACATGGACATGATTCAATAAGGTAAAATAGTCACACTTGTATTGTTCGTGGTCAAAAGTTAGCGCATTGGAAATGAATGGGAGACTAATTTAATTTATTGGAAACGTTTGGTACTGTGCACAAACAAATTCTTGCTGAAAGCTCATTATTTGAGATATCAACCTCAAATTTGGAACACAGCTTGTTTATATTTGTAGCTTTGATTTAAGAGTAAACGTGTTTTTGAAAATATATAATTCATATAAAAATTTAAAAATGGTATTTTTGTCCATTTTTCATAACAATAATGTTTACTTTTTCATGTTTACTTTTTAAAAACTTTTTTCCCTTCACCAATAATCTGCCAAGTATCTTTCATTTTCAACTTTCATTTTCAGGTCCATGCTCAAAAAGTGAATAAAGGGATCATAACAACTGCATAAATATAACTTAGTACCATAAAATCCTCTAAAAATACAAAATATTAAATAAAAAACAAGCGCCAAAGTCATGTGATTTCAGCAGTTTGGCAGTTTGATGCGCGATCCGAACCACTGATTCGAAACAAAAGATTCGTAAAGCTTCGAAGCTTCATGAAGCAGTGTTTTGAAATCACCCATCACTAGATATTGTTGAAAAGTCGTTATTTCATTTTTTTTTTGGCGCACAAAAAGTATTCTCATCGCTTTATAATATTAAGGTTGAACCACTGTAGTCACATGAACTGTTTTAAATACGTCTTTAGTACCTTTCCGGATCTTGAGAGGTTCGTGACATCGCTGGCAATAGAGGCCTCACTGAGCCATCGGATATCATCAAAAATATCTTAATTTGTGTTCCTAAGATGAACGAAGGTCTTACGGGTGTGGAACGACATGAGGGTGAGTAATTAATGACAGACTTTTCATTTTTGTGTGAATTAACCCTTTAAGCCTATCCAGATAATCACCAACTTGGCCAGACATGGAGACCATCATAAACCAAGCTGGCTTAAGCATGTTTTTTTTTAATAGACTTTGGAATGATAAGAGTGACATTTAACCAGCTTGTCTATTTACAGTAATGTTGGTTATTTATAACTTAGCAGACATTATGGACACATATTTGACTGCAGAATGCTTTGATTGACCAATCAGAATCAAGTACTCAAGACTGTCATGTAACAGTCAAGCATAATCTCCTGTGATACAAGGCTCAACATATAAATATTAGACAAAATATCATCGTAAACCACTTTTCAGAGTGACAAAACAAGCAGATCTACTTTTCCCCCCAGTCTATTTGGAAGACAGGAATTGGATTACTGTTTAATGAATGTGTGTGCGCTGTTCCTCTGAGGATGGGAGGAAGTGTTGTCAGGGCTCCAGTTCCGTGACCTTGGGCCAGGAGCGAGTGTAACCAGGTGAGGGCCTGGTGGGGCCCAGCCAGGCGGCTCAGTTTTCACTCAGCAAATTTCATTAATACGGGCTCCCCAAAGAGCCTTTCATCTCCACAGTCAAAAGCTCTTCCGGACTAAGCGAGCTCATTTATTGAGAAGCAGGGCTGTGCTACTTAAGGATGGTGCTCGGTTATTACTGGAACCCAGGGCATTTTTTTCGGGTGATTAATGTGTATGTGTGTGTGTGACTGTGGGAGCAAGTGACTGCATCAGAGAGTATAATTCTCAGAAATAAGTACTTATAGCTGCAGTCAGTCTATGTAAGCTAATGTGCTCTGAAAGTGAGGAATTGTTCCTGCTCTGATGGGATTGTTTAAGTGCTATGATGTGCAATGTGTCTTGTGCAAGAGGACACTGCAGGTCAGGACACTCTCAAGGCTAATCAAAGGCAATGAGGCCTTGCTGCTTGAAGCGAGGGTTGCCACTTTAAAAACAAATGCCTCTACGTTACAGAGCGAACCGTTTACATATAGAAAGCAGGCATACTAATCAAACAGCCATACACCATGCTTTATCTCATTATCAGAAACCCTAGGGACAAATATGTAAAGTACTCCCTTCAAAGCTGTGAAAACATCCAACGTTACAATAACATGGCACAGACTCCTTGAACTTTCGCACCCTAAGTATTAAATCATTCAAACAAATGACAGAATAATACTTCAGGCAAAGATAAACAAATACTGGTTCTAAATGTCGAAACCACTCAAATATGAAAATTGCGTTACATATCTTCATGTTATGACATACCAAAACTGTGAGACTTTCTTTATTTGTTTCTTTAATGGAAGAAGGACTTTTGAAGAGTGTTCTGTACACTGTTTTTAATAACATAAGAAGTTATTGAGAACTGAGGCTGTCTTTTCAATGAATCAGTTGTTGCTGTACACAAAACTGGTCTGAATGTTTTGTTCATAAATCAGACTGACTTAAAGGGGTCATGAATTGAGAAATCAACTTTTTCTTGAGCTTTTGATATATAAGAGGTCATCGTACTATAAGAATATCCTGTAAGTTTAAGAACTGAAAACTTCTGTGTTAGTCCAATAGAAGCTTTTATTGACACCAGGCCCAGCGAACGACTGGTACTGGAATATGCCTATCTATGACAGATATAGGTGAAACTCCGCCTCCGCAGAAGAAATCAACGCCTACTTCATCATTGCAACGTTAGCCCCGCCCACTGCCGTGTTAGTGAAATGACGAGGAGAGAAGAGCGATACAGGACTAAAAATAACATTACCTTTCAAAGGATCCTAATGCTAGGAATATGGTTATTTATTTTCAACAATGTGAATGTCTCAGTTGAGCTTTATTTATTTGTATTCGGTACATTTCACTGTGGATTCTTTGGTAAATCAATGGCATTTCAGCGCAGGCTTTACAAACAGACTTTTACGATATGAACTAGACAGTAATGCAATAACATGTCAGTAACTGTGTTAATTCTAATGCCTGATCTGATATGAAATGATTCATGTACAGTCAGATGTTCTCTGTCTGTGTGTCAGTAAATCAAACCAGTGACTAAACGGTCAACTTCACATTGTTTCTCTTAGTAGGATGAAAATAATCTGTTATTTAAATTATATATAGAAAGCGATAAAAGAACGCTCCCTTTACAATCGCTGGAGCTGTCAATCAAACAGTGCGAGTTTATCAGTGACTGAGTTCTGAACTTGCGCCAAAACTGCCATTTTATTCAACTAATCTCTTAGTTACGTTTACGTTTTTGCACTGTTAGTTATGATAAAAGCATTCGTTAGTGTTTTCATGCGCTCAATAACATCGGCTACAATCTTCATCACTGCAACTTCTCATGCCACAATCTAAATATAATGCCATAGATCTAAATGTAATGCAACACTTTTTACGATTAGTAAACCTTGAGAACTGTAATAGTAAGTTTTCGAGAGAGTAATACATAGATATTTCATATATAAAGATGTTAGCCAATCACAGCAGTGGGCGTTTACAACGAAGTCTCACAGCAGACACACCCCTTCAAACAGAGCGTTCAAATAAGATGTAGGAAAAATGCCGTTTATTTCTAAATAATGACAATTTTTGATAAGTGCACCCCAACATTATAAAACAATGCAGTTCATGACCTCTTTAATTCACTGACTCAATGATGAAGTACTAGCAGTGATCAGAAGGCTTCAGAAGATTTGGTAACACTGAAAGCTTCAGTCCCTCTTCATTGTTACAGAATGGAAAAGACTGACCAGTATTTTTCCAAATTTCTCTTTTTGCATTCCACAGAAAAATGAATGGAAGTCAGTTTGAAACGACATGAGGGTGAAAAAATGTACCGATTTTTTTTTTTTTTTGGGGGGGGGTTGAACTAATCGTCTAAAGCAGATGTTGTTTCCAAGTCATTTTATAAAAGTTCCCTCGAAGTCGGAAATGCCACACATTGAATCTTCCTGGAGCCACATGTCTGCCACAGCAAATCGTCAAACATGTGAATCATCAAAAAACAAGGCGACAGTTTTGCCACCAAAGCCAATGTCAAGCATTCAGCAGTGTTTCCTTAGCAACTGTCTTTAGGAATCCTGGAGCCAAAGGAGGTTCTTAAGGGATTGAGTTTGGTGTGATAGATTTACAGTGATGATAAAAAAAAAAAATCCTCTTGAGATTTATGAAACTGTTTTTGTTTTTGTTCTAGACAATGGTTTTGTCACAAAGCATTGGGGGTAATTACATGAGGGTTGTTAAAGAACATAATGTCTGTGCAAATTCATGACGATTAATGCAATTAACTAAAAATAGACTCAGGAGAAAAAAAGTACCACTTGGACTTACTGAATTTGCAGTTTATTATATACAATCAATCACAGAAAAAAGATGTGTTGATTTTTCCCAGTAAGATGTGTTCCAAATCATATGAATTAAAAAATACATACACTACTAAAGGAGACTGTCTCTAAATGTCATTTAATAACCAAAGACACTGACTGAGTAATGATTCTGCAGGAACCACACTAGTCTACCGAGACTGGGCTACCCATTCCAGACCAGCCCACTGAATTAAAGCAGCTTTGGGGGGCTGCGTCAGGATTAAAGTCCTTGTTCCAGGAATCCTGGCGTTAATGAATGTCATAATTAGAATCAGAGAGCCTTTTCTCAGTGAAGTTCACAGTCCCAGGCATTACACCATGTAATTTGACTTGTTTATCCCAAAGACGCCTGGCAGCTGCCCATAGTGGCTTCCACTGCAGTGAGTCAACGGCGAGGGACGCCTCCTGCCTTTGCGACTATCGCTGCCATGACATCACAATGCCACATTTCTGCCTCCGTTATTCCTGCTATTCAAAGTTCCTCCAGGAGTTGCTTGGCACAGGGAAGGAGATGGGATCTCTGAGTGTGGCTTTGGCAGCCCTAAGCCAGACCTATCTGCACTCTTTCCTCAGGAATCCAGCTAGAAAATAAGCAGGATTAAATAATCCAGGATTAGAGATGTACATTTGATTTTCAAGGGAGAGAATGAAAGCCCCAAACCACAGGTCTGTCAACTGCTCCGTTGACACGTCGTAAAAAAACAGCGTCTGCCACTTCGCGCTGGCCTCAGTTTGGAAGCCATAACTCTCTCCCGTCATATTAAAAAGTGGGCGAGTCTGGAAGCGAATCAGACGCACGTGCATTAGCGGTCTCTCAGGCGCCTTGATTAGGCTTCGTTAAAAGAGCCTTATAGGTGGAACATGGCCTCAATTAGCGTGTCGAGAATCTTGGGGGTTAATTGTCGGGGCCACAGGAAATGGCGAGACTTTAGTGTTACTACGTGTGTTGAGATAAGCTCGAGGCCCAGCCCAGTCTCGAAGCGCAGAACATCCACAAATGGCTCACGGCTTGTGATAATCACCCGCAATTACAAAGCCTTACAGAAACAAACGCATGAAGCCTAATGAGACGTTGAGATTTGTTTCTGTACAGATAGAAGGGGTCAGCTGAACCACATGAAGAAAAACACTTTGCCGGTCAGGGTCAGTGGTGATTACTCAGCCTGCGGCCTAGACATGTACCCTCTCTAAGGACCATTAACGCCACATGGACTGTTCTCTCCTGGCTCCTTATATTTCTGAGAAGTCTTCACACACACATCCACCAACATGACAGTGCCCAAACACCTTTCATAAAACAGTATGACCATTTGAGGGAGTGACGCCTGGAGTCTTCGCAGCACCTGGCTGTCAGGGCCACAAAAGGAATTTAATTAATCTCACATGCTTTTAAATGTGAAGAGCTCATGCATCGCTTGGAAAAAATGGGAGAAATGCAAAATATGCTCTCTGAGGTCATCACGTAAGCACCAGATGACTGCAAAGCACTCAAGTCATGTCCACCCCTAGCTAACACTCTTATATATAGATATAGGTGTCGAGAACTAATGGACATCCAAGATTTACCTTGTTTGCCTCACATTGTAAATATGTAGGTGGATCAGCCTAGTAACACACATGATGTTAAATCAAAGGACACTCTATCAACACAGCAGCCCCAACTAAAACTTCCCAATGCCTCCTCAGCCAACAGCTAATCAACATTAGGACACACCTAATAAAAGCCTGACATATATGTACTCCTCAGGGTGGGGAGGGTCTTAAGAGAGAGATAAGATCGACGTGGCTGTAATCTGTGGCGTATACTACAATTTCTCTTCAATCGCATGTTGTCACTCTTGTTTTGCTTGCCCCATTTCTCTCATGAGCCCTTGAGAAAATTCTTGACTGGTGAGGTAATTATCATGAAAATGATCATGGCACTGACAATTTCTTTATTAATATCAAGATGAAATTATAGCATGAAAATCAATCACAATTGATATACACTACCATTGAAATGTTCAGTGTTGAAAATGGTTGCACTACTTAAGGTTATATTTTATTTTGATGGTCCAGTACAACTATAAGTAACTACATGTCAACTAACTCTCATTAGAGTATTAGTAAACTGGGTAGCACTTTATTTTACAGTCCTGTAATAATTTATATATTATAATAATTGCAATAACTGGGTAATAACTAGGTACTAACCCTGAACCTACCTTAACCTTAACCCTAATGTAGTTACCTTATATTACCCAGTACTCTCTTAGGTAAGTACACTGCAAGTACACGTACTGTAAAATAAAGTGCAACCGTAAACTGTAGTAGACAGTTAAGTTAGGGTTAGGTTTTAGGGTTTGGGTTAGTAGAAGTTGACATTAGAGGAATGTCTGTTGAGGAAGCATCAAAATAAAATTTTAGCAGATATTAAGCAGAAAGTTTACTAATACTCTAGTTGACATGTAGTTGCACAGTTACTTGTAGTTAGTAGAAGAATGTCTAAAGTGGACCATCGAAATAAAGTGCCACCCTACTTAATTTTTTTCTGGAAAACATGATACATTTTTTGTTTTCAGGATTCTTTGATGAACAGAAAGTACAAAAGAATATTGAAATATAAATATTTTGTAACTTTTAAAGAATTTGATGCATCCTTGCTGAAAAAAAAGTATTAATTATTAAAGTATTAAAAAGTATTAAAAAAACACTTAATGACCCCAAAATTATAAATGGTAGTGTATGTGAAGATAAATATTACAAGCAATTTCCTCTTTTATTTTAGACTTTTAAATAATTTGCTGATAATTTAAATAATAATTTTAAATAATTACCTCAACATGTCAAGACTACACTACACGATACTACACAGAAAATAGAGAAAATGTGTAAAAATAATTTATAATGCATAAACTCTCTGTTAGCAATAACACTTTTTTATCACCACAACATTGATATAATTAGTTTAATGCATTATCAAACATGGTGAGTAATAATTATTTGTTTAGAACCTCTACTAAAATGGTGTAACGCTCTACTAAAAAGCTCTTTCTCAAAAGATTCTGGGCCATATTTTTGTGACATATTTATCTAGACAAGCTCTGAAAATGTGGAAAATTTGAAAACACATCTTGATTTTACTTTTTACAATGATTTCGAACATCCCTTTCCATGTTCCAAATAAAAATCTGAACTTAAATGATTAACGAAGGCAGCTTGCACTAAAGCTAGATATTTTACTTCATAACTTCATACACAAACGCATCACTTCACTTCACAGAAGGCCTTTATTAACCCCGCGGAGCCGTGTGGAGTACGTTTATGATGGATGGATGTGGATGGAGACACTTTCTTCAGCTCATACTCGTTGATCCCTATCACTGCCATTATAAAGCTTGCATGCGTCAGGATATTTATTAATATTTCTGCGATTATGTTCATCAGAAAGAAGAAAGTCATATAAACCTAGGATGGCTTGAGGGTGAGTAAAGCTTGGGATAATTTTCACTTCAAAGTGAACTAATCCTTTAAAAGCCTGAAATGAAATCTTTTTTTTTTTTTTTTTTTGAGAATTACCCACTGTTGCACTGCACTGTTTTTCTAACCAGACTCTGATGCCGTCCCGCTCTCCAAGTCACTTTAATAATGGACAAAGAGTCCAGTTGAGCTGCAGTGTAAAGTCACATGACGACTGCACATTCAATTACCTGCAGTCCTCAAAAAACAAAGTGTCAAATCTGCGGCAGACAGCGCACAGCCAGATACTGTTCTGTGGTTTACAGCAGGACGAAAAAGACTTAAACTTTTATTTTCTTAGATTTATAACATTGCAACACTGTCATCAAGACTCATGGAAATAGGGATCTCAGTTTTCACTTAGCATTACCCTTCTTTATCCATGATTAATAGGTGCAAGTAAATATATTTTTTTATGAAATTGAGAAAACAGATCGAGGCAAAGTAATGTGGTGGTTTGTGCCCAAGTCAAACAAGACACATGTTGTTCTGGCATCATTTCCCTTTGGTTACTCCAAAATCCCCTCGCCCCATCACACCCTTTGGGTGCAAAAGAATCGCCCCAACCTCCTCTTTAACTTGTGTTTTTCCCATACCCATATTCGGATGAAGCCATTTTTATGCTCTTTGTAAATAAGACATAAAGTTTATTGGACGTGGCACTGGCGCTGATCACATTGTGTCGTGTTTCGCATGCATCTCTCCCTCCAGCTTCAAGAGGAAACCACTGTCATCTTTTCTCAATGCTGTGCGCTTACACAAATGTCTTTGTAAGAAACATAATCTTCCTTCTTTTTTTCTTTCAAGCGTCTGCAGTGGGAAAAGGCCACTTCAGTGCAGCCTCTATTTATTTTGTTTCTTATTCAGGTTGTTTGTACATTGCACTAAGCCACTGTTGATAACGATTCCCAAGGCTAATAGGGACCCAAGCTTTTCCGGCTCTGTTATTTTCATCTTCGAAAGCTCAGTTAGCCATTTCTGTGACACATGGCATAATGATCTACTTGTGATTACAGACCTTCTTGGGGCACGTGGCTGTCACTTCATAGTGCATCTTGCATTGTTTGTGAGCCAAGTGTGTAGGAAGGAAGTGAATCACACACATCTCCCTCCAGAGTCCTGATCATAGGAATAAAAACTCTTGTTTTGTTTTTCTAGGCAACATCTGCAGTGTGTTGAAGGTCACTAGAGAAGGCTGGGTGGACAGCTCATTCTCCCACACGCCTTTGGTGTTACTTTACAATAATTATTGGATTACAAATGAATAGTGTTATCCACCAAAGCATAGTGTTTTTTTTTTTTCTTCTTTTGACAAAAGAGTCCTTTAAAGTATCCTTTTAATTGAATCAGCATTTCATCATGTCATTGTCATTAAATCAATTTTTGCCTGGCTAAAATGGCATCTAATTTTAGTTGACAAAATTAGCATTTTATTTGAAGAGAAGTTAAATCAAATATTCAAGCATTTTACATATTACTTATATATTACAAAGACACAAAAAATGGCTTCATCGTAAAGGGCTAATGGGAAAAACATACAAACACAAGTTAAAGAAGAGATTCAGATGATTCCTTTGGCAAAGTGGTTTTAGGGGTAACCAGAGGGAAAAGATTCCAGAACAACTTCTGTAACGGAAAGAGCGTATTCACAGCGTCACATACACATTCTGATTAGAACGCAACTTTGTTCAGTTTCACTTGTGCATTCTGCGTCATTTTGTGAAAATAAAGTTGTATTATTGCATTTATGTTGTTCATATATCTGGTTAATCTCATATTTGCATTAACAGTACGTCGGAAGATTATCGGAATTTCACTTTTCGAAAAACACTTTATTTTGATGGTCCACTTTAGACAATCTACCAACTACAAGTAACTTTGCAACTACATGTCAACTAGCAGTCATTAGAGTATTAGTAGCTTAATATCTGCTAACACTTTATTTTGATGCTCCCCAACAGACGTTCTACTGACTATAAGTAACTTTGCAACTACTTGTCAACTTATTCTACTAACCCTAAAACCTAACCCTAACCTGACAGTCTACTAATAATCTAATGACAATTAGTTGACATGTAGTTGGCAAGTTACTTATACACTGTTGGCAAGACTCAAAAAAACGAGGCAGTCAGTTGCCTCAAAGATTTAGGTTAATAAGTATTCCCCCGGTTTCACAGACAAGGCTTAAGCTATCCTAGACTAAAATGCATGTTTGAGCTGTTTTAACTGAAAGCATCTTGCACTGACAGATCTTAAATTATGTCAGAGCCATTGTTTTGTCTTAAGATGCACACCAGTAATGTTTTTTTCTAAGGCACATTTATAAAAGCAACTTAAATGCTCTAATTGAACTAAGGCCTAATCCTGGTTTAGGCTAAGCCCTGTCTGTGAAACCGGGCCTCAAAGTTTAAGTAAGCAGGACGATTTTTATCATAAATTTTAATAATTCTTAAAATGACCAGGTAACCTCAATGTGAACATTTTTATTAGTGTAAACTTAGCTAGCTATAACAAGCCAATTCAAAAAAATGCTAACTCACTAATTTGCTAACATGTTAACAATAGCATGGTATAGCACTTGAGTACAGCAATATAAAGCATTTAAGCAGCATGCACCACTTTGGTAACTTTCCAAAAACCCACATTAACAGAAACTCTTCTAAATTAGCATAACAAAACATTAATCAAGTCAAGTCACCTTTATTTATATAGCGCTTTTTACAATGCAGATTGTGTCAAAGCAGCTTTACAGTGATAACTGGTGAATAATTTTGTCCAGCTTAAGTAAATTCAGTATTGATTCATTCGGTTTGTAAAAATCAATAATTAGTTAATTTATCTAGATATCAGTACTGGAGAAAACAGTGATGTCATCGTCCAGCTCAGTTCTGTTTCACTTAAACTTAAGTTTGTCTAAATTAAAAGAAATAAGTTAATAAAACTCAAAACAATGAAACAGTTCAGTTTACTTAAAATATATTAGTTCTATGAACTTAAAAGAAAAAGAAAGTGCTAAATACTCATAAAAGTTAATTTAACTGAACTAATTTGTTTAATTTAAAGTGTTTGTTCACCCAAAAATGAAAATTCTGTCATTAATTACTCACCCTTGTGTCGTTCCACAACCGTAAGACCTTCGCTCATCTTCAGAACACAAATTAAGATATTTTTCATAAAATCCGATGGCTCAGTGAGGCCTGCATTGCCAGCAAGACAATTAACACTTTCAATGCCCAGAAAGGTACTAAAGATATATTTAAAACAGTTCATGTGACTACAGTAGTTCAACCTTATTGTTTTGAAGTGACAAGAATACTTTTTGTGTACCAAATAAACAAAATAACTACTTTATTCCACAGTATCTAGTGATGGGCGATTTCAAAACACTGCTTCATGAAGCTTCATGAATCTTTTGTTTCCAATCAGTGGTTCGGAGCGTGTATCAAACTGCCAAAGTCACGCCCCCCCCAGTGATGAACCATTGAAATTTCAAAACACTTATCATGTAACGAAGCCTTGTTTTACTGAAATCACGTGACTTTGGCACTCCGAATTCCTGAATCGAAACAAAAGATTCGTAAAGCTTCATGAAGCAGTGTTTTGAAATCGCCCATCACTAGGCCTCACTGAGCCATCGGATTTTATGAAAAATATCTTAATTTATCTTCCGAAGATGAATGAAGGTCTTACGGGTGTGAAACGACATATGTACTGTATTAGTAATTAATGACAGAATTTTCATTTTTGGGTGAACTAACCCTTTAAGTTTGTCCGACTCAAACCAATTAATTAGGGTTTTGTCTAAAGTTAAAAAATAAAGTGTAACCTTATTTTGTCTCCATTCACACAAATTTAAAAAAAAACCTCTGCTAATGAACATTTTTGTCAGTAAAGGTGCATTTATGTTCTGTAAATTCATTTAAAAAAAAAAAAAAATCCATGCAATCAGGACGATTTTCACATTTTGCAATTTTTGCATCACGTTCAGTTGATCATGCGAATTCGCCATAATAACCAATACAAAGTTTCTTGTTTTAAAAGTGACTTCTGTATGAGCTGTGCTTCATACATTGCTACACTACAGTCGATAGACAATGGACCTTTTTTGCCCTCACCAAAATGTTGCTAATGTGACCGCACCTTAACACTTACTTAACATTTTACTTTTCCATCCTGCCAACTTTTCAGATCATCCCCCTGGTACAATATACAGTCTAAGATCATAAATGGTGGCACAGCTGGCCCCTCCGTATCCTGGAGTTCCCCTCTTCACTGCTTTTTTTTTTTAAATTACACAAGTACCTGTCCAGCTATGAGTAAACATTACAACTCATCTCATACACACCCATTCAAAAGCGTCATCCAAACCTGTGCCAGAAACAACACAAAGCAAACCGCACATGCAAACACATACACACGGCAATCTAAGATGAACTCTTTCTGGGGCCCAGTTTATGTTGGCGTGCCGAGTAAAACGGAGCCAACAGAGACAGAGCGGGGGGGGGAGAAACAACATAATGTAACAATTTATCTGCGCATATTTCCCAGATTTTATGTCCAAACACTCTGTTGCAGAGTTCCCAAGTATGTTGTATCTATAGCAATGAGGCATGAATATTCAGCTAGTGGCCTGCCTAAGTGTGCGTTTTGGGTGCGTAATGACCAACCACTCTGCGTTCGAGTTCAGCCAAGTAACTCCTCACAATGCGGTGGCCAGAATGACTAATGGAGGTTTGAATATCTGAACTCGCTTTGTGGAGTCGCACAGGAAGATAAAAGAGAAAAACAATAACGAGAAAGTTGAGGAGAAGCGTCTGTTTTCACTTAGGTCCCCCGCGCGCCACAAACCTTCCCATTGTTGCCTGAAGGAGGCTGGCTGCGAGCATGGCCTCGGATCATAAAAAAGAAGCTGTAATTAGCTAAGTGACAATTGAGTCCGTAATAAAAGAAGGGCAGCCTGGAAGTGAACCCGAACTGTTAGCTTTCTTTCACTCTCATAAACTGACCAGAGCGTTTTGTTTAGCGTGCGGTTCTCACTGTAAACCGGCCCCGGAGTATGTGTCTGTGTGTGGGCAAGCCGTACATCCAGTTCCGGATGGCCGAGTCGGTGACTTACTTGCCCTGAATCGACTGTTCTTCCTACTCAGTTTCTACCAGCACATCTGCCATGCTGACTGTGCCGTTTTGTGCCATCTCAGGCATGTCAAAAAAAGCTCTGACATTTGACCAGAGCGATTTCGTTGGGATTTTGAACATCTTGACATCCACAAGACAAGTGCTTCTATGCAAGAGCCAAGCACAGAAGCTAGGCTTGACTTGCTGTTGATTCAGATGTTCTTGTAAACACAGCAGTGCGGCGCAAAAAAAAAGTGCTGGCATGTCAGAATTCTTTCCTTGCCTTTTGTGAAGGGCAATAGCACTGCTGCCAGTGGGAGGAATCTAGTCAGGATGAGCTCTGCTGCATTAATGGGGCTTTGTTTGTTGTTTTACTCACCCTGGCTTTTCTGAGATGCACACTTCTAGACGAAAAACATTCCTTGGACTCATTTTGTGCTTTGTTCACACTTGCAAAAACAAACGGCATGGTTAATCCTTTCAGTAACTTGGGTTTCAAGATGGGTTCAACAGTTTAACAACCCTGAGGAAACTCTAAACCTAAATAAAACCATGACGTCTAATGTACACATTTACTCTAAGGGCTGTAAATGCGGCGAGATGCACAATACGGGGCATAGCATTGGTTTGAAGGATTCGTTCACTTCAGAATTAAAATTTCCTGATAATTTACTCACCCCCATGTCATCCAAGATGTTTATGTCTTTCTTTCTTCAGTCGAAAAGAAATGAAGGTTTTTGAGGAAAACATTCTAGGATTTTTCTCCATATAGTGGACTTCACTGAGGTTCAACGGGTTGAAGGTCCAAATGTCAGTTTCAGTGCAGAGCTCTACATGATCCCAGATGAGGAATAAGAGTCTTATCAAGAGAAACGATCGTCATTTTCTAAAAAGAATTAAAATGTATATACTTTTTAACCACATCGCATTGCAATACACCACACCTTACATAGTCATGTTGGAAAAGGTCACGCGTGATGTAACTTTTCTCCTCCAACTTCTAAATCGTCCGACATCATTGTTTTACCTTTTTTTGTAGAGGCCGTTTGACTTAGTCTTTGCACGTTCGCTTCATAGACACTGGATTGGTACTTCCGCGTATGTCACGTGTGACCTTTTCAACGTGATTAGGTAATGTGTGGCGCATCGCAGAGCAGTGCAAGATGAGCATTTGTGGTTCAAAAAGTATATCAATTTTTATTTTTCTTTAGAAAATGGCAGATGGTTTCTCTAAGTAAGACCCTTATTCCTCGTCTGGGATCATGTAGAGTTCTTTGAAGCTGCACTGAAACTGACATTTGGACCTTCAACCCGTTGAACCCCAATGAAGTCCACTATATGGAGAAAAATCTAACAATCAATCAATCAATCAATCTATCTATCTATCTATCTATCTATCTATCTATCTATCTATCTATCTATCTATCTATCTATCTATCTACCTTTTAAATGGTAGTATATACAGGTGCTGGTCATATAATTAGAATATCATCAAAAAGTTGATTTATTTCACTAATTCCATTCAAAAAGTGAAACTTGTATATTATATTCATTCATTACACACAGACTGATATATTTCAAATGTTTATTTCTTTTAATTTTGATGATTATAACTGACAACTAAGGAAAATCCCAAATTCAGTATCTCAGAAAATTAGAATATTGTGAAAAGGTTCAATATTGAAGACACCTGGTGCCACACTCTAATCAGCTAATTAACTCAAAACACCTGCAAAGACCTTTAAATGGTCTCTCAGTCTAGTTCTGTAGGCTACACAATCATGGGGAAGACTGCTGACTTGACAGTTGTCCAAAAGACGACCACTGAAACCTTGCACAAGGAGGGCAAGACACAAAAGGTCATTGCAAAAGAGGCTGGCTGTTCACAGGGCTCTGTGTCCAAGCACATTAATAGAGAGGCGAAGGGAAGGAAAAGATGTGGTAGAAAAAAAGTGTACAAGCAATAGGGATAACCGCACCCTGGAGAGGATTGTGAAACAAAACCCATTCAAATATGTGGAGATTCACAAAGAGTGGACTGCAGCTGGAGTCAGTGCTTCAAGAACCACTACGCACAGACGTATGCAAGACATGGGTTTCAGCTGTCGCATTCCTTGTGTCAAGCCACTCTGACAGCGTCAGAACCGTCTCGCCTGGGCTAAAGACAAAAAGGACTGGACTGCTGCTAAGTTATGTTCTCTGATTAAAGTAAATTTTGCATTTCCTTTGGAAATCAGTGTCCCAGAGTCTGGAGGAAGAGAGGAGAGGCACACAATCCACGTTGCTTGAGGTCCAGTGTAAAGTTTCCACAGTCAGTGATGGTTTGGGGTGCCATGTCATCTGCTGGTGTTGGTCCACTGTGATTTCTGAGGTCCAAGGTCAACGAAGCCATATACCAGGAAGTTTTAGAGCACTTCATGCTTCCTGCTGCTGACCAACTTTATGGAGATGCAGATTTCATTTTCCAACAGGACTTGGCACCTGCACACAGTGCCAAAGCTACCAGTACCTGGTTTAAGGACCATGGTATCCCTGTTCTTAATTGGCCAGCAAACTTGCCTGACCTTAACCCCATAGAAAATCTATAGGGTATTGTGAAGAGGAAGATGCGATATGCCAGACCCAACAACGCAGAAGAGCTGAAGGCCACTATCAGAGCAACCTGGGCTCTTATAACACCTGAGCAGTGCCACAGACTGATCGACTCCATGCCACGCCACATTGCTGCAGTAATTCAGGCAAAAGAAGCCCCAACTAAGTATTGAGTGCTGTACATGCTCATAGTTTTCATGTTCATACTTTTCAGTTGGCCAAGATTTCTAAAAATCCTTTCTTTGTATTGGTCTTAAGTAATATTCTAATTTTCTGAGATACTGAATTTGGGATTTTCCTTAGTTGTCAGTTATAATCATCAAAATTAAAAGAAATAAACATTTGAAATATATCAGTCTGTGTGTAATGAATGAATATAATATACAAGTTTCACTTTTTGAATGTAATTAGTGAAATAAATCAACTTTTTGATGATATTCTAATTATATGACCAGCACCTGTATACATTTCTTTATTAAGTTATTTTTACACAATTTTATTTATTTTTTCTTTACAAAAAGAAAGTTTTCAACAAGCACAGTAAGTGTCAGGTCTGTATGAATGGTTAATGGTACACACACACATGGTCACACTCACACAAAAATCATGTAGCTCTAACCCTGGGCTCTTAATAAGTGGTGTAGCATTAGTGATCTTTACCAAACAGATTAAATCGACATAGTCAAAGTGTGCTGGTTTGCGTCTGGTTGATGTTAATGGGACTATAGTGATGATAGAGCGGCAGCTCTTTAATTTTTCAGACTCAGGGAGAGGCTAGGTTCAAACTCAGGAAGGTTCATTTGGAGGCTGCGCTGCTAAAGAAGGAAACTCCGAGTTCGTGGTCACTGCAGTGCATTCGTTCATGCTCTTTCAAACATGTGCAAGCAGTTCTGCCCATTTAAATCCAATTACCATCTCAACCGGTCGTCATGGGAACCACCTGTGATAAACACCCCAGCACATAATGGCCCCAAACTATTTCCCAAATTACAGGCGCCCTCAATCAACACAACGAATTAGTTCTTTTCCCTTCTCTCTGCTTCTGTAGAGCGGGATCTGAGCGCTCTTTCTCCTGAGACACATCTTGGCTGAGTCCAGAATGCAGATCACTGTGAAGACTTGAGTGAAGGACCAATGTTTTGTACATATTTTGCATGTTAGCAATTATAGGTCTTGTGAACTAAAATGCATATTGAGTATTTGAACAGAATTTCTTTCTTTGCCATTTCCGTAAGAGCCATCACAAAATACATATCTCCACTTTGGCCTGCAGCTATTTTGTTTTATAAAGTCAACATGAAATTACATTAGCAACTAATTTTACTTTCATTATTTGGAATATTTTGGAATATAATGGATTGGAAATTCAGAGTTCAGCTGTACCAGAATGGAGTAAATGGTAGGTTAAAAAATAAGATGGCTCGGTGAAGTCAGATGAAAAGGAAAGTCCTTTCAGAGGTGGCGCAGGTTATGACACTTTGAATAAACATTACAAAGATTAAAAATAAATAAATAACTTTGTATTAACTTATAGCATAGCAATGAAACATGCATTAAAAGATTAGGAACTAATCAACTAATTTTGATACTCGATTAATCTATCGATTATTTTTTCGATTAGTCAGATTACACGTTTGACACGCATGCGTTCATTGAACTCTATGAAGTTTAACAAGACGCTTGTTTTTAGAATATGCAAATGGAAATACTCGCAGGACTTTCTAACATTTACAGATAAGGATATAACCATAAAAGTTATGCGCTGATGAAAACACATGTCAGAGGCATTAAACAGCACACGCATCTGTCAAAGCAAGAGAAGGGAAGACACAGTAAACGCTTATGCTTTAAAGTTTGAAGTGCTTAAAAATAAAGCATTCTCATGTTTCGGACAACCTGGATCATGTACCTTTCCCAGAGCAGCTCCCTCTGTGTCTTCTGCTATTTTTCATATGCGTTTTGTCCAAAGAAATAGGTTATTCACTACACTCTAAAAAATGCTGAGTTAAAAACAATCCAAGTTGGGTTGAAAATGGACAAACCCAGCAATTGGGTTGTTTTAACCCAGCATTTGGGTTAAATGTTTGCCCATCGTGCTGGACAGTTTTATTTAACCCAACTATAGTTTAAAAATTACTGTATGTCTTGCTTAAAATGAACCCAAATTATGTTGGAAATTAATATGTTTAATATTTATTAATAAGGCTAATGAATAATAATTAAATGATAAACATTTATTAAATTGCTTATTAATAAATGTTCATCTTTTGATTATTATTGTTGCTTCTAGTAATTATGTGTCTACATTTTTAATTTCCAACCTATTTGGGGTTCATTTTAAGCCAGCCATATAGTCATTTTTAAACAATAGTTGGGTTAAATAAAACTACCCAGCAGGTTGGTCAAACATTTAACCCAACCGCTGGGTTAAAACAACCCAATCGCTGGGTTTGTCCATTTTCAACCCAATTTGGGTTGTTTTTTTTAGAGTGTACTGTAAAGCGACATGACTGGCTGATGGTTTCTTGGGCACAGCGCGCAGACGATAATCAGATTCATTTTCGAATATTTTCGTTATCGATAATAACTAAATAGTAAAACTTAGTAAAAACTAAATAGGTCAAAAAAGTGATTTCATGTTGACTTCTCTGAGCATTTGAGATGTTACTGTGCTTTTAAATTAATCGTCATTACAATTTCCCTACAACTTTTCTCTTACTTGTCATTTTATCAACGTCATTTACACAGAGTAACATGAAATCAATAACGAAATAATGATAATAATTAATCCTGCCTCTAGCTAAGCTTATTAATAGTGTTATGAGGATTCAGTGTCAGATAATCAATGAAACTGCAGTGAAGAAGTCAGAACACAAAGACAGCAGTACAAAACATACTCTAAAATGATCTCTGTGGAGTGCAGATTTATCTTATACTCAATATTGAAAACATCTGGTACTTCTATTAGGAGACAGCACATATTGTTAGGTTAATTTTTAACAATCAGGCTTTTCTAAAACGATGTGAATCAATAGTTTTCTCTACACTAGTCAGTGACCTATGATGGGTCTATGGAGGCGTTCGTGAGCTACACAGGGCTACTCTACACCAATAGCATAAGACGCTAGCAGAATCCTAACAGTCACAGCAGTGCAGCTTTAGCAACACTGGGTGGCTCTGTGGGCCCCACACCATGCAGGAGATTTACTCACACTACAGACCTGCCACATCTCCCCCATAAATACAGAAAACTGTGTTCCCACAGGCCACCATTTCTCTGAGTCAACCTGTCATCCAGACCACCAGATCTCAAGCATCTGAACGAGGCACAAACAGTGTCCAGGGAGAGGATATGATTCCACAACATGCTGTGAAAGTGGGGAATGTATAACGAGACTATAAGTCAATAGCCTTCGGTGAAAACGCAATGACTTTTTTACCTCTCGGATTCAGCAATCTGACCATAAATTTCTACGGTTTCACAACTGCAAACATACTGCCACTGGATTTTGCATGGTCTTCACAGATTGTACCTTTTATAAACCACAGAGGAAACTAAACAAACTTATTTCGCATAATCTTGTGCCAACAATGTAAAAAGGAGGCCTTAAGTGTATCTAAATTTACTAACTAACCATTCCCCCTATCGTGCATATTTTCCTTTATTTGGATGCTAAATTGCTTACACATGTAATGGGATATTTCAGTGCACACAACATACATATAAACCTCTTGTCCAATAAAATATACTGCCAGCAGATTTTAAGATTTTGCCTACAGCTGCAAACTACACATTGTGGTGTAGGAGAGAATCTGGCTGCTGACTGAACCTGAACATCTGCATTTAGAAGATATTCATGCTCACATCTTTCGATAGTTCAAAAAAAGTTTACTTACTGGTAGCAATTTATAGGCAGGTATGTATTTGATCCTGAAGTTGTGTGCTTTCATACTGTATTTGAACAGTTACATGTCAGCAACAGGGCACATTTCTGACCTAAATTTATATGCAAGCCACATTCCTGATGAAAACAAACATCTTAAACCGCACAAATATGGACAAGCCTAGCCGTTGGGTTAAATTTTTTAATTAAATTTTTAACCGAATGGTTGGGTTTGTAATTATTTGACCCAGCATTTTGTAGAGTGCAGCCTAAGCAGATTTCATAAATCTTAAACCAGCCTAAGCAGGTTTGCTGGTCTCCCAGCCAGGTCAGTCCAGTTTGATGGCTAGTTTTAGAGGAGATTTGGGAACTTTTCAGCTGGTCAGTCTTCTAGGTTGGTTTGTCTTTTTGTCAGCATACACATATGTGACTAGTGCTGGCAAAATGAGTCACAATGAGCAAATTTTCAAAAATGAGTTATTGTAAATATTCTGTTATTCTAAATATTCTAAATATCTAATATCTAAATATTCTCATTCTTTAAAAAAAAAAAAAACTTTAAAATTATGTATGATTTATTGGAATCTGACAAAAAATGACTGTTAAAGTTTTCTGAAGGTTCCAAAACAAAATCTTCTATTAACCTTACCTTAAAATCCCTGTTAATACCACCAAATTTGGCACAAACCATGTCAAAACCAAATATCTATAGGAAAAATATATATATTTAACTTTTTTTTCCATGATTCCACAATTGTTTGATTAACGTTAATGAAACAGACAGCCTATATATTAAGACTTACTGTATCACACGGATCTAATATAATGTTACACATCAGATGTTTTTCCCCAACAGTTAACCAAACGTTCACATAGTACATAATAGATAATGTTTGCGTGAATACTCGCCAAGACAGATTTTTTAAAATACTGTAATTCTGTGTATGTGTGTATCAGGATTGTGCGCTGTCTGATGCGTCTTTGTGCGCGCGCTTCGGATCTGTAAGTCAGTGTAAGTAAGATGATTTTATTTACATCAGCATGAGTTTGAAAATCACATTTCATTGGCTCAGACTCATGCCATCAAGAATTCGCTATGAATATTCACAATGTTGGAATGCTGCGCTTTAACACGATACCAAACTTGTGCTGAGGGAAGCACCAGTCGTCCAGAAGAGAGCAGAGAAAAAGCTTTTTTCATGGTCAAAGGAAAGATACTACTCTTAGAAAACATACAAACAAAGATACTTTTAGATGTTTAATTGCTATTTGGAGCATTGGGGTCGCTAGACGAGAGCTTAAAGGGTTAGTTCACCCAAAAATGAAAATTATGTAATTTATTACTCATCCTCATGTTGTTCTACACCTGTAAGACCTTCGTTCATCTTCGGAACACAAATTAAGATATTTCTGATGAAATCCGATGGCCTCTATTGCTAGCAAGATAATTAACACTTCGAAGCTTTACGAATCTTTTGTTTCGAAGCAGTGGTTCAGAGCGCCAAAGTCACGTAATTTCAGTAAACCAGGCTTCGTTACGTCATAAGTGTTTCAAAATTCCAATAGTTCACGTGACTTTGGCAGTTTGATACACTCTCCGAACCACTGATTCGAAACAAAAGATTCGTAAAGCTTCGAAGCTTCATGAAGCAGTGTTTTGAAATCGCCCATCACTAGATATTGATGAAAAGTCGTTATTTTGTTTTTTTTTGGTGCACAAAAAGTATTCTCGTCACTTAACATTAAGGTTGAACTTTAATTATGTTTTTAGTAGCTTTCTGGGCATCTGAAAGTGTTAACTACCTTGCTGGCAACAGAGGCCTCACTAATCCATCAGATTTTATGGCGAACGAAAGTCTTACGGGTGTGGAACAACATGAGGATGAGTAATTAATGACAGAACTTTCATTTTTGAACTAACCCTTTAATGAACTAATTTTTGTGAAAACCTTAATTTCGACAAAAATGACATTATTCACTTGTTTTGCATGTAGCTTGAAATAAGCCCATGTGCATTCCCGAATGTTTATTTCACACTTTCAATACCTGGCATTCTCTCAGACTTTGTAGCAGTTCTATGAAACAAAGCTATGCAGCTTAATTCCTTCACCAAAACAGTGTAAACAGGTTTATTTATTCATTCCTCCTGTCAGCAGAAACAGAAAGTGCTGCGTGGGCAGTGACTCAGGCAGATGTCCGCTTTGGTTTTTGTCTGACCCACATGTACGTGGTTTCCTCGAGGCTGACAAGGTTAAGAAGCTAGCGGCAAATGCCACTGCCTTCATCTAAGAACAGCACAGCAGGTCATTAACATTTCTCTGGTAGGAACTTAGTGGAGAATATTAGCTTCCTCTGATTGACCTGCCTTTGGGGGGTTAGCTCACCCATATCCCACTACCAGGTCCAAACTGTGAATTTCAAAGTCCCCCGGTGTACATCAATCAGCTCACGACCCTGGGAAACCAGCGTAATTCAAGAAAAAAAGTTAAGCTTTCTGTATATAGTTGGCTTTCTGTCAGGACTCCAAAGTCTTTGTAGCTTGTATTTATCTAAATATGTCTTTGGAGTAAATCACAAAGCTGTCTAGCTTTTTGAAACCGGCTGAGCACAGCCCTATTTTGGAAGACGCTTGGCTGGATTCAGAGAGGGTTCATTTCTCTGAAAACAATCAGTAGGCCACTTCTGAAAGCCCTGAGCCAGAGCTCTATGGTTTATGTGCTTGGAGCATGTTGAATTATTAGCCAGCTATTGTGGGTAGACAAAGCTTGCATCGATTTACACAGCAATATAATGACATAGAGTTACAGTATTATCCTTTATTACTTGATAATCACCCTTTATACAGCAGCAGAACCCAACTGCTTGTTTTTATTATAGCTTTTCTGAACCCAAATATTTCAAGGAATAGTTCACCCAAAAATGAAAATGAAAATTATTTACACACCCTCATGTCAGTCCTGGCCAGTCATTATAATGAAAGAGAATGAGGGCTGGGACTGACAAGCTCCAAAATGACAAAAAAGCACAGTAAAAGTTCATATGAATCATATATTTCCAGTCTTCTGATGATGACATTATGAAGATGAATATACTGAAACTCCATCCTCTCTATTCATGAGCATTCATGACAGAAATAGTGATTTAAGAACATCTTTTTTGATTCAAATCTTTTCAAAGAATCAGTTCCAGTTCCAACACTCAGTCAGTGAGTTTGAATCAGTCAGAACTGATTTAATTTAATTTAATTTTGAGTCTCAACAGTTAACAGCCCACTGGAAAGGGAGATTTTTAGTGAATAGTGAATATATACTTAAATTTCAATTGGTTTGTAACACAAAGCTGACTTCGGCAGTGTTTTAATCGAGCACATCAGTCATATTAACTGCTTTTATGGTACTTTTATGCCATTTTGCTGGCTTTTTATGGTTTAAAAGCTTCAGTCGTCATTCTTTATCAAGTGCTACCAGCGTGTTCTACTAAAAGTTTCCTTTGGTGATGCACAAAGGAAAGAAAATCATAGAGGTTTAGAATGATATTCCAAGAGTCAAGGGTTAATAAGTCATCAACCAACCACTTAACTGTGCCGTAAGATGTCATTACAAGACTTTAAAAGCACTGTATACGCAATTGTGTATGGAGAGCTCATTAAGGGAACCAATGAGCTAAATGGCTTCAAAGAGGATGCAGACTTCTGGAGTCATGTTTGAGATTCAGTCTGGAGATGGTTTGTGTTTGCAAGGCTGAGAAGGCCAGAAAATGTGATGTGTGGGAGAGCGATTTGTTTCTGATAAATAAAAGAAAACAAACGCTCAAAAGCAACATAAACTTGTCAGGGAAAGGAGAGAAACAAAAGACGTACTTCATGACACAAAAACTATGGAGGGTACAATTCTCAACTCTCTAAACTCAAACTCAATCAATCTATGCAGTTATGAAAGGCTATCACCGCTGTTCAGTGGTCATTTCATGCTGGCTAACTGCTCGCCTCTGCTGGGATAATAGCACCCGGAAGATTAAAGAGGGAAAGTTTAAAATTGGCTGAGGGGAAGGGGACATAAGACAAGATGATGCATTCTGCTTTCCTATTCCTTTTAATGCACCAATCACATGCAACCTGAGCTTGGGGTAATGGCAGGGAGTGACTGGGTCTCATGGGTATCACTGACCGAAATATCCTACATTACCAGCGCAGAGGCCTGTCTCCAAACAGGAACTGAAGTTAATATAGGGGCCCATTTAGTTGCACTGTTAATAAATAGGAGCAGGCATGTTCAGGACTGCCTTCTAATTCATCATTCGCTTTTCATTATTCGGTTTCAATGGCTAGACAGAAGGATCTAGCCTTCTAGGAACAGGGCAAGGGTGGGAGAACATCTAGAATGCTTGCAATGAGTATGAGACGCATTTCTGCGCCCACACAGTGAAATCTGTAACTGTAACCACAGTCTTTCCAGGCTGCAAAGAGTGCTGACCACAAATGGCCTCCGGCAGTCGTTAACGCACACGTCTCTGCAGGGCTTTTCCCCCACGACCCACAGACCTGTCTTTCTTGGTCTCCATTGGCCAACGGCTACCATCCTCTCTCTTTCCTTCATTATTCATCCACAACGCCCTCTGATCCCATTTCATTCTACTCCATCCTCAGTCTTACTCAGCGTTAAAGCGTGCTCCTTACCTTTCCCTGACCCCTGTCAGTGTTCCCAGTCCTGCCGGCCACAGTCGTTCCACCTAACCCTTCGTGCGTGCGACACGGTCGGCTTGCTTTCCCCAGCTGGCCGGGCTTGAGGTTTTTAATGGGAAGGTTACGGGTGAGGCCGTTCATATCGCACTAACATCAACCAGCGTAACGAACCCTGACAAGGCAAGGTTACAAGTCCTGCCATAAACTGCTCCCGCCCTGGACAACCTTCATGAAGCGTATTCCAGTTTACATTTAGCAAATGTTAAAATGAGAGGGAACAAACATGCAGCATTTGCTGTTGGAAAGGAAATGAATATGTCCTCAGTATCAAATTAATATTTGTAATATGTTAATGGATTAATTAATGTTTTCATAAAAGTAAGGAGGTGGGTCTAACAGTAGGATAGTATTCAGGTAAGAAGCACTACAGAAATGAAATAAAGTAATTAAATGTAAAAATAACTGGATAGTCTTTATTGTAAAAATTAAATAAAGATTAATGCTTACAATTAAAGTTACAAGAACAGCGAGTGATTTTATTTTCGTCTTTTGTTTTTTGATTAACATGACAGACTGCAGGAGGTTTATTAGGCTGCTGTCACTTTAAGAGTTTATGCACAGATCCATATATACGGTTACACAACATGGTCTGTCTTTCTCAACTATTTATGTTCCCAAACTGACTGTTTACCTGAATAATCGCCAAGACGAGCATTTCGACATAATGGTGTGTATTTGACCATTTAAAGGTGCAATGTGTCAAATTTATGAGGATCTACTGACAGAAATGCAATATAATATACATAACTATGTTTTCAGTGGTGTATACAAGACCTTACATAATGAACCGTTATGTTTTTATTACCTTAGAATGAGCCATTTCTATGTACATTTACATGTTAAGTCGCCATTATGTTCCGGCATGTTTCTACAGTAGCCCTAAATGGACAAACTGCTCTACAGAGCTTGTTTAGTCACTATGTTGTTCTTCTAAATTGTTCGTGTTTTTAGAGGCAGCTTGCATCGTCACTACGTTGAATACGCACAAAGATGAAGTAGTAGTAGTAGTCATCTGGTTTATTAGAAGCAGAGCACCTATAAGCACAATACGCCACAAAAAAAAGACTTAATTTGGACTTACAAGCTGTTTGAGATGCGGCTTTATGTGTGCTCGCCACTTACATAGATCAGTGTTGCGCATGCTTTTGGTATGAGTGCGAAACCTGTGGGAATTATGCGCAATTTAAGCACTATTCAACCAGAACAAATGAGATGAGTGAGTGACAGGAGGCGGGTGTGTGCCAAACTGTACATTTGCCATCGGAGAGAAAAGAGAGCGAAAACACAGCTGGTATCGGTGTATCAATACTACAGAAAAGGAGTATTGGAACCGTTTCAGATATTTCTGTATCGATGCAGCATCCAGCGCATCCTTGCATGAAACTACAGAAATTGGTTTGGAAATGAGACTGTCAAAAAGTCGCGACTGCTGTGACCAACCATGTGTCATACAGTATATCAGCAATTGTAGTAGCTTGTAAATGATGAGCAAAGACACTCATGTGTAGTAATATTTCAAACTTACATAAAAAAGCTTCAAATGCCAGTATCAGGGCCAACCAGTCGCTGCCTCATAGAAACATTTTAAAAACACGAAGGTGCTTGCAGAACTTAATGGTGCTCTAGAGTGACTACCGTGTCACAAACGGCTTCAAATAAACACTTGTAAAGCTTAACCTTTGCTCTGGCACGGGCCTGACCTGAACACGCTAGTTTCATTGACGATTGTAAATTCATAAATGAAGTATTCCCCGACTAGTGAGCCAAAAAATGTCCCTGATTCAAAGCAGAGCACGAAAATATTCAGAATAAGAATGTCGTTTATCCAAGGAAAATATTCCCTCCAGCACACCTTCTCCTCTCCATCAAGAGCACGGGGAGAGGTTGTGTCACATTAAGCTTTGCTCTGACCCCCGGTCCATCTAAAAGAATCACATCTGGATGGGCTGAAGGAATAACACAGAATATCCCTGCACTGACAGCGTCCTTTAAACAGTGTTTGGGAAAGTCAAATATTTAAGCAAGATCCTTTCCAGTACAATGATCAAAATTCAAACAGTGGGAAGTTCGACCACAAGCTTTTCCAGGCACGGATATCAAAGGGAAGCGATGACTTACAGGCGGCCCAACTTGGGTGTGGATTGGAACAGCAGCTCCGGCAGGACCTGCAGCCGGTTCCGGTTCAGGCGGCTGTGAGGAAGAGAGGACAGGGGAAGGGCAAGAGTTAGCGTGGTCAAAACTTCAGGAGGGAAGAAATGAAACATAAGATGCTGTGAGAATGACCTTATGAGGAGCACAGATCAGTGGGTATGTGTTTGTGTAGTTAGACTATCCGAGGTAGAAAGAGAGAGTGAAAACCAAGGAAACAAAGATGGAAAGGTTATTTGACTTGCACATCGACATGCAGGCATCTGAATAACTAGATGGATGAGACAACAAAGCAAACACAAACGACACACAGACAGACCAATCCATCTTTCTGATTAAAGAAACAAGTCAGGTCAGCATTGCTATCAGGATCAGCAGCATCACGACAGGCCAATAGCTACATCCTGAGGTCAGGAGTCACATCTGTGCAGGGGCTGATGGGAAATAAATGTACTTCCTCTGAAGATGGCCTAGGTTATCTCCAGTAGTGCTCTTTAAAGTCTATTATCACTCACATGAGCCTGGCCAGACGGACTGTGGGATTTGGTAGGATGACCCTTATCACGGGAGTATGGGTTTTGATGATAGGATGCAGGGTCATGGAGCAAACCAAAGGTATGTGGAGGAGGAACATTACTTTTTTGGAGGATCTACAACCTTTTTGGCTCCTGGCTTCAGCCTTCAAGTAGACTCATTCTACAAGAGAAGAGTTGGCTTTCTTATAGTGAGGCTTCAACTACAGACATGAGCCGGCTAGACAAATTTACCATGACCATCATTTTGTCTGACTTGTATGGAATCTTGCAATCACTGCTGGGTAGTAACTGATTACATGTAATCTGGATTACATTATCAGATTTCAAAAATGAAGTACTTATAATTGGGTCAATGACGTGACGGGTCATTTTTTTGTCCAAAGGCCTTAATAAAAATAAAAAACAAAGATATGGCATCCAAAGTATCTAAGGTTGTACAACTAGATCTTTTTTATTGAATCCAAAGGGTTTTAATTATATTTTGCTACATATAAAGGTATTTTAAAGATTTTGAAGTGTCAAAAGGTCATTCGGTTTAACCGTCCAAAGGCCAATACAGCCATTTCATTTGTGATTAAAATATCTTAAAATGTAATAAATGTATATATTTTTTATTCTGGCATGATTTTATAACATCATATATCAACATAGTGCAAAATGGTATTAAAATTATGTGTAGAAATAGTTTCTTTGTTATGAGAAAGAATGTCTGGAATGTCTGAATTTCATTGATGTCATTTGGAGTAACCAATATAAAGGGACCATTTTGGATCGAGTCATGCGGTCAATATCATATGACAGAATGTGACATCATTCAAACACCTGCAAAGGACCACACGATTGTGAAGCAAAGTAACTAACTCTCTCTTAACTATTTGAAAAAATCATGTTTTCACTTGCTCATACGAATGTCCTGAAACATCAGGTCATTCGGTAGAACCGCTAATATTTTAAAAACTTGTACTAAATATAAAATGTGTGATTGTCCTTTTGCTAGCTAGCTAGATAGACAGCAGCCTGTTAGCATTGTTTGAAAATATCGTCATTCGGTATAACCAAAAGTGTAATTTGGTAAAACTGAAATTTTTCTTAAATCGAATGACTTTTTTGGTGACTAATTTTGTCCATCTTGTAATAAATGACAAAAGCAGTGTTAACTGATTATAAAAACAACATAATCTAATTGTTAACACTTAATAAAACTTAAAAATGAATTATATCGCCATGATATTTTCTGACACTTTTAAAAACCTTATTCATCAATGACCCAATTAGATTAAATTATGTTTAAAAATACTCGTAATCAGACTACATTTACTTTTTTATTGATTACATGATTACGTATTATTTATACAATGGCAGTAAATCATTCATAAGTTATTGATTCTCCCTAATTCCTTTTCTTTTTCAGGTTTTAAAATTTCCTTTCTAAAATAGCATATTGCTTATATACATTCAGAAAGTCTTTGTAAAATTGCACACACAGACTCTTTGTATTTTTATATCAATATGGTACAATATTATCCTATTCAATTCAATGTGTTAAACGAGTTATGTCAAAAGTAATCTAAAAGTAGTCAGATTATAGTATGTATATAGTATAAGTAATCTACCCAGCACTGCTTGCAGTTGTGCTACACAAATCTGTAGGTTCATTTAGAATTTATTTAGAAATACATTAAAACTGCTATACTCAAATACAAATACAATTACTTTAACATACACGTTGTATGATGAGCATGTCTGTAATTTCTGAATTAAAATGTATTTTGACATTTTTTATCAAATAAATGTATATATATAAAAGGAGGATATTGGCTGTTTATTGTTATTTATAAAGCACATATTAATGCCTTATTCTACATGACCATATTCTACATCCCTTAATCTACCTAAACTTAATAACTACCTTACTAACTATTAATAAGCAGTAATTCTGAGGCAATAGTCGTAGTTAATAGTTATTTAATAGTGAGAATTGGACCCTAATCTAAAGAAATCTTAAAAATTATGTAAATATACATACATGTAAACCATATGAAACAAACATGAAATACAAATAGAACATTCCTTTTCTTTATCGTATTTGTCATTGAGTTTAGTTCAGATACTTTGATGTGCACCTCAAAACTTGACCCTTGTTGAACCATGTTTTATAAACTAGGCTATCTATTTTTTAGCACCATGTAAAGTCACAACATGTAGCATGAAAAGCTTTCTGTTCTTTCTGTTTCTGTATCATTAATTCTAAAGCAATTGCTCTCATAGATTGGTCAAGCTATTTATATTTCCGCTGGGTTACAACAACAACAACAACAACAACAAAAAGTCACACTCGAGTGTCAGATGGAGGGAATGCATCTGGACACACTAGCTGTCTCGCCGCCCGCCGAGAGTGGGTCAATAAATTAAATGCTGTGAAATTCCAAATACGAGTGATACATTGAGATCTTAAGACCCAGATAAAGCAGACCCACAAACCCACCACAGAGACAGATTCTTCAGAGGTGGTAAACAGACTGACAAACTTCGGTTCTCTTCATGATGGCTGCTGATTTTGATGTACGTTTTTCGCTAACACGTGGCGGCAGCTGCCGACAGAACCGTGCAAACATTTACAAGGAATAAAACGCATTGAGACATTCACACATAAACAAACTCAAGGATGCTAACACAGGCCAACCACAGTCCAGACATTCTTTGACCTTGTTCAATTGCAGTAATAGCTAGCATGTTTGGTCTGACCCAATGGTCAATTTCACTGGGAAGTGTTAAGATTCTCACCAGAAAAGAGCAAATGGCTGCACTCCAGATGTCAGGGGGCAAACAAGCACATAAACCCACTGGACTTAAAAAAAGTTAAGTTATGGAGGTCACCTCAAACATTCTCAAAGTTCCTTTCGCTTTTGTGAAGATGTTTCAGATTAAAACCGACAAGGTCAATGTGTTGCTCATATACAGCTACAAATTCTTGTCCAAAACACAAAATATGTGGAATATGTATCATGACAGCACACTTTAATCATTTCTTCTATTTTTATACTTACATTCTCTCAAGCTGTCTGAGTTCCTGAAACGCTCCTCTTTCGATCACACTTATTTGATTGTTCTCCAGATGTCTGTGGGGGAAAAAAAGAACTTCATTATCCAATCAACTCCAGCGATTCAACTTCATCTGACATTGATCAGCCTCTCTGAGTGATTGAAATGACAGCTGAAAGAGGACTAGAGGACCTCATGACTTCGCTTTGTCACAACAGTGACTGATAAGCAAACAGCCTTTTTCTCATGAAAACCAGAGCAGATTTCTCTCTGATTTTATGAAGTGTGCGGTTGCCTCAGCAGACCCTCATTCGTGTCCAGCATGCATGTGACGGCGTTCCGGAGGGTATTTTCAGAGCTCTCTTCTCCTCTGAAGACTTTGTCATATTTCAGGGCCCTTAAAATTTTCCAGATGCTTTACAAAGACAGCACATCTCCATGGCTATTTCTTGTTTATATTTGAGTCTCTTTGAATTAGAACAACGTGCAGACACACGCATAGAACGCACACAGCCACTAAATTATATTCAGCAACGGATAATAAAAGCAATCCTCCAAAAAGAGAGACAATCCCGAAGCAAAAGACATCCTAAAGTGCCTCTAAAGTGGACTTCCGCTTTCTGGGGTTATAAATGATGTTTTTAAAGCAAATGTTTAGACACGCAATTGTTTTTACAGCTATAATCCATGTTTTGTCATATCATTCTGTCAGGAAGAGATGAGACACTTGGCTACGCTTACGAATACCGCAGCTTTAAGGCACGATCCAGCATGGTGAGCCCAAAACACAAGCGATCAGGAGATGGCTAAATTGATTTCTTCATAACAATTGCATTCTTTGCTGATACCAAACATATCATATAGTCTGCATCTAACATAAATTTAAGTCTGAGTAACTATCTGGCTCATTCTTACAAATGGGGGATCAACCCCACCGTGGTTTATGTATTCGGATTAAACATAATCCCTTTCGATCCTGAACAGATGGGTTTTGGTGTGTGCTGAAGAATAATAACAGTTCTTTTTCTTCATTTTTCAGCATCTCTCCTTCTTTCTGTTCTTTGTCTTTCTCATCGTTACAGAAATGTTTTGAAGTTTTGCATAGAAACATATGGGACACAGGCAAACACCTATGCTTTCACAGGGCCTGACAAGGAGAGGAGAAGACCTCTCAATTGAAAGGGTGAAGCAAGACACATGGTATTGCTGGAATAGTCTTTGTTATTCTTGCCTTAAGCATTAAACAAGTGCTGGTTTATAGGCAGGACTCCACACTTCCCTAAGGACTTTAGAATGGGAACGATCTATGACCCAAGGTAAGGTCATTCTTTAATTTCAATACTTAATTATTGTTCATTTATTAAGAAAAAAAAAATGTATGTAATGTTATCTAATGTAAAATAATATAATATTTTTTAAACAAAACTGCACATTGTTTATCAATGTTGAAAAACATTTGTCCCCCAAATAAAGTCACATGGTGTAACCAACATGTATAAATAATTTATCCGTCCATATATATATAAAAAATCGTAATCTTTAAATCAAAATAACTTCCCCTCCCTCTTGCAGTGACATCTCATCTCTTCTCTGACGACGCGTTTACTGGCATAAGGGCAGAGCAACCTGTCACTCACAACTCCCGATGGACAATGTCAAGTCCCGCCCTACATTATTTCTTGTTCGAGAAGCCGAAACATTTCCCATGACCCCGTGCCTGGACTGATTTCTGCACACTTGTTTCCCATTATTGTGATTATTTAGGCTCTAAAGCCCTGTTTACACCTGTATTTAGTGTCGTCCACTTGTGATCCAATTGACTGTCACTTCAAGGCCAAATGCACAGATCCAATACACTGATACACATCCTATAGTCTCCCAACTGTTTACATCCACTTAAGACATAACTGACTGTGTTTACGTGAATACTCTGCAAAACGGATATTTTGACATAATTTTGTGCGTATTTGTATGGAGCCCTGCACATGACATGCAAGAAAAAAAGTAAATCATGCACACGTTTTTCTATTTCATTCCCTCGTTTTGCTAAATCGTGGGCACGATTTACTATTTCATTCCCTCGATTTGCTAAATCATGCACACGATTTACTATTTCGTTCCCTCGTTTTGCTAAATCATGCACACGATTTACTATTTCGTTCCCTCAATTTGCTAAATCGTGGGCACGATTTACTATTTCATTCCCTCGTTTTGCTAAATCGTGGGCACGATTTACTATTTCATTCCCTCGATTTGCTAAATCATGCACACAATTTACTATTTCGTTCCCTCGATTTGCTAAATCGTGGGCACGATTTACTATTTCATTCCCTCGATTTGCTAAATCATGCACACGATTTACTATTTCGTTCCCTCGATTTGCTAAATCGTGCGCGCAATTTACTATTTCGTTACCTTGACTTGCTAAATCATGCACACGATTTACTTTTTCGTTTCCTCGATTTGCTAAATCATGCACACGATTTACTTTTTAGTTTCCTCGAGTTGCTAAATCATGCACACGGTTTACTCTTTCATTTTCTCGATTTGCTAAATCATGCACACGTTTTCTATTTCATTCCCTTGTTCTGCTAAATCGTGGGCACGATTTACTATTTAGTTTCCTCAATTTGCTAAATCATGCACACGATTTACTTTTTCGTTTCCTCAATTTGCTAAATCGTGCGCACGTTTTTCTATTTTTATTCCCTCGTTTTGCTAAATCGTGGGCACGATGTACTATTTCGTTTCCTCGATTTGCTAAATCATGCACACGGTTTACTATTTCATTCCCTCGATTTGCTAAATCATGCACACGATTTACTATTTCATTCCCTCGATTAGCTAAATCATGCACACGATTTACTAATTCATTCCCTCGATTTACTAAATCATGCACACGATTTACTATTTCGTTCCCTCGATTTGCTAAATCATGCACACGATTTACTATTTCGTTCCCTCGATTTGCTAAATCGTGCGCACGATTTACTATTCTGTTCCCTCGATTTGCTAAATCGTGCGCACGATTTACTATTCTGTTCCCTCGATTTGCTAAATCGTGCATACAGTTTACTATTTCGTTCCCTTGATTTGCTAAATCATGCACACGATTTACTATTCTGTTCCCTCGATTTGCTAAATCGTGCATACGATTTACTATTTCATTCCCTTAATTTGTTAAATCATGCACACGGTTTACTATTTCGTTCCCTCGATTTGCTAAATCATGCACACGTTTTACTATTTCGTTCCCTCGATTTTCTAAATCTTGCGCACAATTTAGTAAATTGAGGGAACGAATTAGTAAATCATGCGCACGATTTAGCAAATCGAGGGAACGAAATAGTAAAATTAGCCTACTATTTTTTTTCCTGCATGTCATGTGCGAGACTCCATATATTTGTCCATTCAAACGGCGGCTTTCTGTGTGCGTAACCAGACTGAATTGAGCCCTGCCTCATGTCGTCATGCTTTTTCCACATTTATCCAAATGTCTGCTCATCTCTTTCTCCCAGATGTTAACATTTTTTAACGTTTTACGAGACATGCAGCAAGTGTATGCCAACTTATGTCCCGCTGGGTAGATCAGCATGTTACAATTCATTCAAATGTGCGCATCTACCACGACTGGATCTCTTCCCAAATCGTCCCTCCCTAACATTTTTATTTGTTGACAAACGTGTCAATAGATTATTTTCATCATAGTTTTTGTCATTCAAAATTGTTTTTTAGTTATCGTCTCATTTTTGTCAGTGAAAAAAAAGTCATAGACGAAAACTATTCATCAACAAAATTAACAGGGTGAAGCTTGTGCATGGAGAGTGCATAGCTGAGATTGGAAGGTTGTCTTGCACTATCAGACGGAGGAAGTCTTCCAGAGAGATGAGGGGGTGCCAAGGCTGTTCACAGGTCCCAGGGAGAGGCTGCTTTTGGTGCATGCCATGACCATTAATCACAAACCACCTTAAACTGCCTCCGTGCTGCCCGCCAGCCACTGCCTCTGCTTACGACTGCTCTCTTGGGCGTTTATTTTACTCCTCTTTTTTTCACTTGTTTATTTTTATCTCCATTCCTCTCTTTTTACGGGCTCTCATTCAGGAAGAAAACAGCACGAAGAAATACATGATTACAGTCATTAAGCTGCAAGAACACTTTCTCTAGAGGAACCCAACTTGCTGGATCACAGCTGCCCTGCGCCTCTCCAAGGAGCCGTCCGTCATTTTTTTTTATTTTCAAAAGTTCATGTTTCTAGTATGGAATATATTGTTACATATTCTTCAAACTCAAGAACAAGTTTGAAGATTGACTGCATCTAAGGCAATGACTTCATACGAGGTTCAGTCAAAGGGTCATGTTAAACGTGTCAGATTTACTCAGCTTAAATGTCAGTTTGTTTTATTATGACTTGTGCCGTAATCCTCCCGGCTTTTAGCCTCGAACCCTTTGATGGCTTTGACTGTAAAGACAACACGGAAGAGGAGGGGCACTTGGGAGTTAAAGGAAGGATTAACCATAAGAGCGAGAGATACGGAGTGACATCTTACAGCACGCGTAGGTTCTTGAGGCCAGTGAAGTCCACTTTGGTGATCCGGGTGATGTTATTCCTGTCCAGATCCCTGGAAAGAAAAAAAAAAGAAAGGGAGAGGGGATGGAGAAAGAAGTTGAAAGCTTTTCATTTCACTTATTCTTTCAAACATGATTTTTCAAGTCTTCGAGTCTGTAAACAGAGAATTTAAATACAGAGGCTCCCTGGCAGTGCCTCGACGGCCCCGACTCGCACCAGATGCCCGCGGGGCAACGCTGTTCAAAGCTGCCGTCTGCCAGGGAGAATTAGTGCCATGCTGCAGGTTACTGAGTATGAGAGGCCGACTTCAGCTCTGCCACTCTCGCATTCACTGTGCTGGAGGCAACTCACTTTCAGCATGCTGCTATTGAACTGCCTCGACTCTTAAACGTTCCCATACACACGTACTCGACGCACACACATCTCGGGGTCACGTCAGCGTACACCTGTCTATACATTTGTCTATACAATGACTGTATACAATGCAATTCTTTTCTTTCAAAACTTTTATCTGCTTTTTCTTTTCCATACAAAAAAAACAACGAAAAAAAACAGCTAAAGGCTCATATTTTGTTCTGTATGTAAGCAAAGCGAATGAGATGTGGGAAGAAACTGCCTGAGAGAGACAGATTGCATGGAAACATTTTTGTTTGGAAAACGTCTCTTCTTGCAACTGAGTGAATTATATATTACCAAACTAAGTATTTTTCCACTCTACGCAATATCTTATACTTTCCCAGACTGTTATTTTATCAGTTGTTTTAAGCGTGTCTAAAACTGTATACATTCACTGAAATGAGTACACAGGCCTATGGATACGAACTGACTTCCTCTGTGGGCCCTGTTTACTGGAGCTCCGCCACACTGAAAAGATTAACGTTGAGAAATATACAGTGACATATAATGACACGCATACACTTACACACTAACGTCGGGCCGTCTCAGTGTGTTTCTCATAATATACATAAACATTTATAAATCTGATTTAAAGCCATATTGGATTTCAAAAGATTTCCCCAGAATCACAAAACGCACATCAAGCAGACTAATATGAGCCATATAGGAAACATATTACAGGGGACAGGAAATTTACAGACCCTGGACTTCATAACATGATCCTCTTTCAGATGGCGGCAGCATTTTTGGGCATCAAATGTGTGTAGAACAAAGATGCTGCCTAGGTAGGCAGAACACTTGGTTTAGAGACACAGCCCTCATCTACTTTGAAAACTGAACATGACAGATTTTTTTTTCCACCCACTTTTTAGCATAAAGATAAAGAAACATGAATTATCTGAATAAAAAAAGAAACATATTCCCCAAAACACTGTCCCAACTGGCCTAGAGTTGTCTGAACAACTACTAATTAAGCATGTTAAGAGTTTGAGAGTTAAATATATGTGTTATATAATAATAGTTAATAATAAATTATGTGATTACTGTTATAGGATTATCGCTTTACCGTTTGCTGACTCTATTTATCCTGTTGTTGTCGTGTTTTGTTGTGTGGTAAACAAAACAGAGCTGAAGATTATCATCGTTTTTGAGGTAGACTGCCATTTGAAAGTTCAGTATGACTTTTGTTTCTTAAAGAAATGAATATTTATTCAGCAAGGACATACTGAATTAAGCAAACATCGCAGTAAATACATTTATATTGTTTCATATGATTTATTTTTTCAAATAAGTGATGTTCTTTTGAACTTTTTATTCATCAAAAAATATATATATATCAGAGTTTCCACAAAAATATTAAGCAGAACTGTTTTCAACATTGATAACAATAAGAAGTGTTTCTTAAGCATCAAATCAGCATATTAAAATGATTTCTGAAGGATCATGTGACACTGAAGACTTAAGTAATGACTGCCTTATTTTGAATTGTAATAATATTTCACAATATTACTGTATTTTTCATCGAATAAATGCAGCCTTGGTGAGCAAAAGAGACTTCTTTCAAAAACATTTCAGAATCTTGCTGAACAGTAGTGTATGTGATTTGAGGTCTATTTGCATGTGAAGCTATTGTATAAAAAGACTTATTTGCATATATTTAATAATAAGTTAAGACTGACTCCATGGTCTAGTTAGAGCAGTTAACAGCCTTTACGAAGCTTGAACTGTACATTATCCAAAGTTTCTGAGTTGACTCCAAAGTCTTAATGCATCATGTTTCCTTGATTTTTTAACTTTTTATTAATTCTATACATACAGCGTTATCACAAATCCCCACTCTCCCAGTCTCTCCACGTCACTCTCTTTCCGTTTTCACATGTCCTAATCTCTCGTCTGTAGTTTTCTCATCTCGTATCCTCTCACCTGCTTGCAATGTAATCCCTCTAATAACATTTCCTCCTCTCTCTATCCTTCTCTTCAATCCTCACTATGTCAGTTTTTTTACAGTATGTGTTAACAGCCTGGGGAACCAACTAAGTCCTACTTCCTCTAGAAACTCAATCAAACCTCCGGTCATACTGACGAGGTGGAGTTCACAGATATGCCAGCCCCCTACTGGCTTTTGTTTGTTTTAATTTGTTGAGGGGATAAGGTGCCCATTCAAACGGCAGGTGTTCCGCGCTAACAATGCGCCCCCTCGGGGTCCACCCCACCCACACACGCCGTTAGACCACTCAACCCGACTTGTCTGGGTCATAAGCCGGCAGACCACTCTGGAAAATGTGCTTTTCAGAACGACACCGGACAAAGAAAAGAATCTTTGCGATTTCGGCTGGAGGTTATTTTGACTGTGTCGTGCTGCAATTGCAACACGCCAGGCGACCAAGGTACACTAAGACCTCAAAGCCTTGCGAGAAAAATGAGCATGAAAACAAAAGAGTTGTTTTTTTTCTGTTCCCATACGATACCATGCCTCTCAATGCGTATCCTGTCGTAATCTTCTGCTATTTTCCTCAAAGCCACGCTAGTCTAGTCCTCAAAAGCTGATAGGTATGCTCCATTTCCTCTTGAAAGCTTCCCATCGCTGTTTGGAATCTTAAATGAGTTCTTCCTTTTGGACCTCTGGTTTGGACGCCTTAGATGGCTGTTTTTCATTTACTTGAGTCCCACTTAACAATACTAGCACATTAATATTCTCCTCATAAGATGCACAAGTTATTATCAGAACAGATAGGCGATACATCAATGAGAACAAATTATGTTTCTCATGTCTATTGATTAATTACAACTAAACGCCTCTGAGATAAGCACAGATAAAGCATTATGCTTGTCCCGTGCATTTGAATGAACAAGTTCGCCATCATAACTGTCAACAGAAGAACATTGTAATTTCTGTCACCTATTATCTCTTCATTAAATGACTGTATTAATTAACATTTATCCTTCACTGAGGTAATTCACAAAGGCATGCATGTGCCACTGAAAATTATAAAGCAGATGCTAAAGGCTAGACACAGATAGCGATATTGTAATAAATTTCATGTAATTATTTAGCGCATTTCAAACGGATAGATGCCTCATTGCCTCCTCCTCACTCTCCCATAACAGAGCCCTTTCCTTTTCTCAGCTTCTCTGGAAGTTTTTTGCCAAAACGCTTGTTTGTTTGCACTTGTGCGAGATCAAATGGGGGGGGGGGTTTATTACCGCTCTTTCATCTCCCATGAGCCCTGCAGTCAGCAGCCATGTGGCTACCACACATCTCCACTGGACACATGCAGACCTATTCCAGAATTCCTGAGCTGTACCTCCTGACATATTACTACCACCTCAAAAGCTCTTAACAATTCCATATTCCTCGAAATCGTCACAGTGTTCCATATACAACTTTTTTTTTACCCTGCATGTTACAACCAAAACCACAAAAATGTCATCTCTTATTCTTGATTACCTAGCATGGCTATTGATTATTGTTTATTGTCTTTGGTAAATGGTATTCGTGATAAAAAAAAAAAACAGGAAAAATTTTCTTTGACGTAATTTCAACTGAAACAGGAAGACAGGGAGTGACATATCAAATAGCTCCTCCCCCTTTTTAAAAAAATAGCCAATAGTGTTTTGTTCACATCACAGCTCGGCCAGTGCCGCTGAGCTCGGTACAGCCGCAGTTTCCCTCTAATCTCTAACTGTTTCTCCTCCTAATCTCCTTCATATCACTTTAAATGATGTGCAGAATTCATGTGTCCGATGCAATTTGTGGTCTGCGTTGACTCGCGGATATGATCCGCTCTGTGTATTCGTGTTTCTGAACCGGAGCAGACTGTGCGCACGCTGTGGCAGTTCACGTGAAACCAGACTTCATTCGGCCCCAATGGAAAGCATATTTACACTGTCTGAATCGTTATCCCCTATATAGTACACTATGTGCCATTCCATTGTAGAAAATAGTAAATGTGTGAACAAGTGACCAATTTCAGCCGCAGCTTCATGAGCCTTGCATTACTATTTATAATGAGGGGGCGGGACGCTTCAGATTCTAGAGAGCATCTGATTGGACAGAAAATCTGATGAGAAGCTGAAGTGCATCAAAATCACTGATCCATATTGGCAGATGTGAGAGAATATAAGTTTTGAATGCTTATATCTTCTAAATGTGAACTGTGTCATTGTTTTGGAGCACACTAGCTTATAGATAACAGCAAGACTAATATATTCATACTAAAAGCCAAAAAACTTAAACTTCTTGGGGACTTTAACCATTTGGACAGGTTGGATTTTAGGGTTGGACTGGTGCTGCATTGGGATAATGAAGCCACCAGTGCATCTTTGAATTCCTCTTCATTGTTTATGAGCAATGTTGGCAGTTTCCATCTCAGGGAGAGTTTCATTTAGTAAATATTTTTATTACGGCCATGTCTGGATGCATTCTCCACTGAAGGACTCACTTCACACTAAGCAGAGCAGACAAAAATGAATTAATTTTTCTTTTTTGAGCGTTTACCCCCTGGATGGTTTATTTTCAAACCCTGACAGCTAATAGCGCAGACGACCTGGTGTTCTTGCACAGTATATGACTTCTTAAATTACTAGAGTAACGCTTGGCTGAGAGGTGACAAGGGCAACTTCAACACTTCTGTGTGAAAGTCAATATGACAGCCAGGCTACAAAAGGCTCATCAATAACACAAGTCTCAACTTGGACTCCAGGGGTAACCAAGGATACCCCCCCCCCCCCCCCTTTCCAAAGACGCCATTACCAGGAAGAGCAGTCAAAAGTGTCCTGACGAGTGTCCCCATATCGAACAAAACTCTGTGCCAAGCCACCATGGGTTTATTCATTTGGCTTTATTTCCAGTAGTGTTTCCTGTATAAATTTCTCCAAAGAAGGTTGATGTTTTTCTTGTATCATAACTGATGTTAAGCAGGGGACTATTTACTTTGAAATCATTACTTCCTAAGTAAAGTAGCTCAATTTCAGCCACAACACACTACAAGCCACAAATGAAATATAGCAAACTACTGTGAATATATTTAAGGAGACAATATCTTTTTTACACATATCCGATAATATATATGGAAGCATTTAAACATAAATTTAAGCTAAATACAACCAATGAAAATAGAAAAATCATAATTTATATACGTGAATGACCAGCATCATTTAAATGTGACCTATTATGCCCCTTTTACAAGATAAGTCTCTGGTGTCTCCAGAATGTGTCTGTGAAGTTTCAGCTCAAAATACCCCACAGATCATTTATTATAGCTTGTCAAATTTGCCCCTATATTTGGGTGTGAGTAAAAACACGCTATTTTTGTGTGTGTCCCTTTAAATGCAAATGAGCTGCTGCTCCCGGCCCCTTTTCTAAAAGAGGGCGGAGCTTTAACAGCTCGCGCTTCGGTTGCTCAACAACAACAAAGCTGGAGAATCTCACGCAGCCAAAATGAAGATTGTCAGTAATGGTGCTCAGCCTTACGTTGGACACTGATGAAGAGACTCAGAAAGAAGTTACAACTTTTAGAATGAAATTGGACGTTCCTGAATGGTTAGTGAATAAATTGATGTAGTTGCTGTGGAGTTGATTCAACTCATCGACTAGCAAGCTATCCAACTTGCAGGTGCTCGTCTGCAGCCAATGACAGAACAGTTAGCATGCTTTCCTCGAACTTTAGCCATGGTGTTAGAACTGGTACACCGTTTTCGCTTGCGAAAACAAAATGGCGGCGCCGTGGGTGGAAACGTGCAGATTAAGGGGCGGTAATACTATAATAAGATCCCCTTCCAACGTCACAAGGGGAGTGAAATCTGAACAGCTTGTTTTTTCACATACTTGCAGAGAAAGTCTTGCCAAAACAGGGAGACTCAAATAAATCAATGAATCATTTTTAAAACATTTACATGATCCATCTGAACAGAATGATTCACAAAATGAATCAAGCGTCCCAATACATTTAAGAAAGCGAACAGTTTAAGAGAGCACATTTGATTACTGCTTATATTACTCATTTTGCATGGCTGAAAAACACAATGTGACACAAAAAAAAACAGATATACTGTAGCGTTTGTCACACTGCATCACTATTTGTCTGAGCTTGTTACTACAAAAGTTGTCACACTTCTGAAAATTCAGTTAACGGCATAACTACTTTTACTCCCCAACACTTCATTAGAGTCACATCCACTTTCTTTCTGCGTACCAAAAGCCTAGTAAAATCCTGATCAAATCATTTAGAAATTCTGGTTTGATTCTTTTGTTTACTGGTTGCTAGCTGCAACCCAGTGTTTGAGTCCGTGATCCTTACATCACAGTAACGAAATCATAAAACCACACACGATTTTATTCATATTTGTTAGCTTAGGATAAACACTGTCACTTCTAACTACACTAAACTATAACTAACAAGATGTGCTGATGAGAATAACGAAGCCCTTGATGTGTTGCTTTGGAGACAAAGCCCGCAAAACAAGAGCCCTCGTAAACCTGAAATGGCCCGGAGGCGTGCACATTATCAAATCCAGCCTTCCATGACACAAGCTTGGAAGATTCACAGACTTCTGGGTCCCTGACATTCGGAGTGACCCTTTCGAGACGTTTGTGACAAGAGGTCTGCTGGCTCTACCAGACTTACAGACACAGCTTTGATGCACTGCCTGAAATGAGGCACATTAAATATTTTCCGTACATGAAAACATGAAGGTTGAGTGGCGAATCGTTCCCTGAAGTCTTTGCCCACAATCCGTGCCAGCAGCTGTCTGGCAGGCTGCAGTGTGTGAACGAACGCTCACTGAGCGAGAGACTTCACATATGCTCCTCATATGCCCGCTGAGGTCAGCAGGGCACCGGAGACCACAAACCCACCTCCTGACTCGCTCCAACACCAACACAACAAACACACACCATCCCGCTGACTGACTCTCTGCCATAATAAAAAACTGACATGCAGCATAAGCAAATGCTGATAAACAGAGAAGCGATCTAGGGTGGAGCTACAAGTTGGGAAAGCAGGAGTTGGCGGTTTCACACCAAAACTTCATTAAGACAGTGTGATGAGAGGAAGGGAATGCTGCCATTCTCTCTCCCGATCCGGCAGACCAAACACGCTACGGCAGCCACAAAGTGCCACATTGTTCCTGAAGTGTTAACTGCGAGAGGGCCTAAGCACTGCGAAGACTCCGGCGGAGGGAATTTGCTATTAAACGCTACAAAGTGTGTGCGTAACTGCTGCAAATTAGAGCGAGAGAGATGAAAGAGCCAGAGCGTGAGTGAATGAAAGGGGATATTACAGTTGCGACAGGAGCTACTAATGAGCGCAAAATCATACGAGCTGTCAAAGAAAGAAAAGCCTTTCAAATAAATGCACATTTATTAGAGGGAAATGTGCCTGAACTCTGGAATTGTGGGTAACTAGGCCTTGCTTAGGGCAGAGGTGCAGTCATTACAGTTAAATCAACACTCCAGGGTGCTCTGGGAAACCCGGTGGTGTGTTAATCGTACCCAGGAGACGTGGAGACGTCCTGAAAACTGCTGTTGCAGTTTTGGATGATTTGCTTGTTTTTTTTAATTAATAAAATCATGCTATGGGAACATGCAAAGTCATTAAACAAATACTTTGCACACCACACCTGTCTCTAGTTCCAGCAAGACTCAACCTGACATGGTATATTTTAAAACAAATGTAATATTCTGCAGGTCATGACCCTTATTTATTTTTCTCTCCACATGAAAAATTCCACTGAAAAGCCCTTTAGAGGTTAAAGGTTGGAAGGTTCAACCAGACCTCTGGCCATTGAACAGACTGGATGCCTTTCCTATCAAATCCGGAAGAAAAAAAAGTTATATTATAACAGATGGTCATGGCTTATCACGACAGAAGTGCCACAGGTGGAAACAGGGAAATTAAGGATATTTTCACAGTCAAATTCACCAGTGGTTAGAAGTAATCTAAACACATAAGAGAGTCGGTCTTCAGCTGCAGTGCGCCCCTCAACGGACTTGTGGTTCCCCAACTTCCCCAACTAATACAGCCAAGATACATACACACACTCACACCATATGGCCATTAATCATGTTAATGTTTGTGTAAACTCATTATACTGGATGAAAGAATCAGCTGCAATGCTGTTCAACATTCAGATGTGGCAAATATGAAGAGCAGTTAATATCTCAACACTCATTTACAACAATCTGAGTCTAATTAATGAAATGTGATTTTACTCGACTCCAACATCTTCTAACACACAAATGAATACACACTGAACTCATGCATTTGACACTTTATAAGATGTATTGAATTACTGCGAAATTAAACAAAACAGTACTTAAAATTGATGTATATCCTCTACAGAAAAACATGACACCAAGTTAAAATAAATATTTCAACAAATTTTGACCCCTGCTTTAGATCTATATTTGACTCTAAGCACTAAACTGACCTTCTTTAACTATTGTAATAACAGGATACCAACTGTCTGATCAAGTGAGCAAAGAAAAAAGTATTTTGTTTTATCAACTTCACTTATCTTAGTAAGAAAATGTAGTAAAGTTTTACAACCCATATTACACACACACACAAACAAATACAATGTTTTAACCCATTTAATCCTACTGGTAACATATGTAAATGTACTTAAGGATCTGTTGAGTTACTTATGTGTTTGAGTTGTCAAGTACAAATACAGTTCAGACTGTCTTGACTTCATGTGAACTTAAATGTCACATGACCAGAGCTGTTTAATTCCCCTTTGTCCATCTGAGAGATTATATCTTTTAAAGGGCCTATTATTGATGCATTATTAAACTGATGTACCGATTAATTATTTGATTGCATTTCAGAGTATAACTTCAATACATTAGCATTCTATTTTCTGCAGTTGCTTTTAAAAAAATCCTTGCGAATGAGAAAAATTGTTGTAGAAACAATTTTTCACTCAGAAATTGCTAGTAAATTTCACAATTGATTACAAAACACAAATTTTGAAGTGAAAGACTGAAATAGTATTTTCTTGTGAAATGTATACTACATTAATCTTTGTTTCACTGGTCTCCAGAGAGGTAAGAATGGGTATAATTATAGCTGCAAAACAACTATTTTTGCTTGTTAATTAATGTTTAATCATAGTACCATTCAATATGTGTAAAACTGACACTGTTACAAGTTAATAGCTATAAAAAAAAAAATGCATTTCCAGCTCACAGAACATGAACTCGCGACGTTGTCACTTGTCTATGAGGAGAAATACGCGCCGCTGTCATTATATTATCGGTGTTCAAATAACGCGATAGTGTGCGTACTTACAGCCTCTCGGCGTTCCTCGGGATTCCCCTGGGCACCGTCCTGAAGCCTTGACCCTGACAATCCACATGAGAGCCCGAACAACTGCACTTATGCGGGCATCCATTCACAGCACAGCACAGCAGCCCGCACAGCACAGCCACTGTCCCCCAATACTTCACCCACCGCATCATATATCCTCTGAGGCTGAAGCAGCCTAATAATAATAGAAAAAAAAAACTCAAAAAAACAACAAAACTACTCAAATAAACTAATGCGTAGGCTATATGAAAAAAATGTATCCGCGTCTTGTCCAGAGCCAATTAAGTCCCGCGCGCAAAATAAAAAAAAACTACAAGTAGAACAAGGGAAAACTTAACGATTACCTACAATACCGTAAAATAGTTCCAACTTTAAAAACTTCTCGAAATACATCAGAAAAAGCGTTCCTCATTCAAACGTAAAGTGACTCTCCACACCATTGAAACACACAGATGCGCATCAAAAGTTAGAAAAGCACATCGCTGACTAGAAAAAGCCCATAAAAAAAGCCTGCAAAATCATTCAGAATGTCCAAAGTGATTCCTTCTCATTCTTCACCAATTCCGCTTTATTAGGTCCAGCATGCAAATCCTCATTGATAGTGATTGAGGAACTTCAGCGGAGCTCGTACCTATTTGATTTCCAGCCCCCAAACTCTGCGCTCCACACTCCTACTGGCTAATCTACGTGATGTCATTCAGGGATATTTGGGGTCTCGACTCGAGAAGTTGTTGGGACTGCTTCAAATAACATCAAATGCTCGTGGTGTTAGGGAAGAACACAAAGTTATGAATTAGTAACCGCAGTTGGCACTCTTTTCTTCTACACTTTGAAATGACAAAGCTAGAAATCTTCATAAAACTAGACATGAAAAACAAGACTGATACGATTTTATACTGCCTATATAAGGCTATTCACCACCAGAATGAGTTACTGGATTAGTGAAGTGATTATTAAAAATAAACAAAAATGATAATGAATTAATAAACCAATAAACAATTGTTTTAAATGAGAAAATGACTTTTAATTGCACTGTATTCAACTATACCATGCATGCAATGATTCAGAGATTTAGATGTTACAGAAATATCCTCAACATATTATCTATTTTTGTACAGATAATTTGAGTCCCGTCTCTTGAAATAGTTTTACATGACTTTTTTTTCCCCCCATGATTTTTGGTGCCCATTTTGCAGTCCTAGTGCCCCCATCTGGTGAGAAACTTGTGAGATTCTAAATCTAAATTCCTTCCTCACTATGAGAAAGCACTGGTTTTATCATATTGAGAAGTTGATTATAAAGTTTAATTTGGCTCACATATGGTTTACACTCTCAGAAAAAAAAGATACGGCGCCGTCACCTTAAGGTACAAAAGTGAAAAGGTACATCTTTGTACATTACTTACCCCTAAATGGTACATAATAGTACCTTAAAGGTGCATATTAGTACTTTAAAAGTACATTTTCACCTTTTTTTCTGACAGTGTATCGTTCAACCAACAAAAAAAGAAAGAAAAAAACAAATTAATAACATCCAAGTAAAAGACATTAGTTTTACAGGGCAAGTTACTTTTAATAAAAGATTAAAGAGGAGTGCTAGACAGAAAGATTTCCCTCCAGTCAGTAAAAGACAACAGATGTCTAGATAGGTTAAAGCTTCACTCAATAATTTAATCGTTTAAACACTGTTCTTAAAGAGTACTTACCTGTTTATCATGTATAAAGAGTACTTGTTTAACACACGAATCAACTCCCATATGCCAGATTAGTTTACCTAAATTATTCCTCCTGAAAGCAAAGTGAGGTGCATTAAGCATTTGCTGGAAGGCTGCAGGTACGTGTGTGAAGTTAAGCTGCAAAACATGTGCTTTACACTTCTTTTAATGCGCACACATGGCAGTGAGTCCATAAATCTATGATTTGTGTCAATAAGGGTGATGTGCCAGATTTACAGACTGCTTTATTCTATTCGCTTGTTCACGTCAGGAGTGAGGAATGTCCAGAGAGCTTCCACCTGTGGAACACTGTGGAGAATGAGCGTGATACTCTACATGTGTCTGAGCTGTCTATCAGCTCCTCTAAGGTCAGACCTTCAAGTAAAAAAACACACACGGTGACCCCCAAACAGCCGTGCTGCACACTTGAGCACGATCAGACTCTACAGCAGCAGAAGCATTTCTGTCTTACGTACTCAAATGTACGTCTTCATTAAGGAAGAGTATTATGTCATTTTCTTTTTAATTCTCTGTGGTCATGACGAGTGAGGAACTGGACTGCAGTCAGGATGCTTGTGCGCTTTGAGAGCTTGAGAAAAATAACAGCTGCCCTTAGGCTGAACATTTTCAGAAAAACATACACAGTCATAATGCGTTTAAAAACTGAGCACATGGCATTACAAATAAGACAAAGTGAATAAGAAAATAGATTGTGACTTATATTTTAATCATAACTTGGCTGTGCTGGAATAAGCTAAAAGGTTAGTCATCAAATTGAATTGACCTGCGTTTTCATTGAACTACACATAGCAATGAAAAATGCTCTATAAATGTCAAAACAAAGGATCTTATTTGTAAAATGATACAAGTTTTGTGAGTTGAGGCCGGACAGTTGACATTAAACTGACCTTTTCATTTTATGTATTGCACCCAATGGAAAGTGAGTGGCCAGATTATGGGAAATCTTGGCATGAATGGTGTAGACCAGCACTTCTGGCAGGGAAGGGAAAGGGCTAGCCAAAGACCTGTCTGAGGAAAAAAGCCATTAGCATACCATGAGACATGAGACTGCTTTTAAATGGAACACTTGAACATAAAAAGAAATCCAAACTTTTCAGCAATTACGTAAATCTCTCAGCCTATCCGTTTGCCTTGGGTGAGGGAAAATCTCATATAGATCTTCTTTCACTTCATATATTCCCTTTCTTTGTCAGTTTGTATGCATTTTACATCGTCATCCTGTTCTGTAGCTTTGTAACCGAGAAGAGCGGAGAAGGATTTCTCATCTTCCTGGGTGGAAATTTCCTTCCTTTAGCTCACAGAGAACTGAGAAGCAGTCAAACATTTAATTCCACAGCAAAATTTACTTTATGGCTCGTAGATTTCCGCCTTTGTCCCGTTTGTATCCCAGCCAACAACTGTTAACCCATATTATGGATCTTAATTCCTTTCACACAAGTGACTGGCAAACGGAACATGAATGGGAAGTTGCTTATTTCTCTCAGGCATCAGTTTGCATTGTTGTCTGGCACCTCTGTGAACTGCTGCTGGGTGATAATTGGAAAGACAGCCTCCCTCTGTAGCATCCTGCTGTCTGAACAGTGGCCATTTCAACCAGAGGCCTAAGGTTCCTGTGTGCGAGTCTCCAGAGCCAACCCTGTTTGTGCCCATGAGGCAGCAAGACATCAGCTTCTGCCACAGAGAACTGCTAATTACATGCACATTGTCCTAGCTTGTATGACCAGGGGCGGGCGGGCCGCGGGAGGCGGAGAGGGGAGAGTATCGGGAGGTGGAGAGTTGTGACAGAGCCCTGCCAGGAACAACAGCCTGGGGTCCACCGGACACACACGCTGTCAGGAGCTGGGCCCCCGTGAGTTTCAGACAGCCAGAAATGCTCGGCTCAAGTTGTGGACTAATCCACAGAACGGTAAAAGAGCTTTAGCGGTGTATACACACTTTTTGATTGTTGTCCTTCAGTTTTAGCAAACAAACACATGGGAAAAAACTATGGCCAGATGTTGCCACAGTCCTTGTAGAATGATTAGTTTGTAATTCTAAAAGCTCACATTCCATGGGAACCGCTAAAGCCCTGCAGACATCATTGGTTATGCCAAACCTGAGGTGTTTTCTTAAACCGAGTTGATCTTTGACCTGGCTCTGATGTCAGAATTTGCAACATTTGATGTTGAGCCCTGGGACACAAGCATTCCTACAGAATTTCTCACTCGCTCCTTTTCAATTACTCACGGCTGGCAGGCAAAACAATGTTTAAAACTACAGTATGTGTACCCTATGTAATGGACCAGGAACAATGGGAATGAAAGTGAATGGAGAAACTCCAACAACAACAACAACAACAACAACATCCAAGCCTTTTATTTCAAGGGGTAGGAAGTGCACAATTAGATTGGCTCAGTTCTGAAATCAGAAAGGTTTTATGATGTGGAAGTGGTTAATATGGTTGATCTTTTTCAGAGAATGGGATGAGGACTGGATGGGTGGGAGGTGGGATCTATCTGGTGCCCTTCCGCTCCTCGTGCCTCTATCAGGATTAGCCTATAAACAGTTCCATATGTGAGGCTAACCCTGACGCTACAATGTAAGACTTTTTCCATCGGTATGACTGGAAGATTGATGGTCCAATTTACTAGGGAGTTATCATGGACCAGAATACTCAAAACAGCTAAGAGGAGCGGCCAGCTGTTGGCTCTTCTGCCTCGATTTTTCCTTCGGCCGGAATTTCATCTGCATACAGGGAGATGGAGAAGTAATGTTCATGTGGTCAGATGCAAGTCTCTCAGTGCAGTTGATAAACTTTACACTCCTCCTGTGACTGTTCCCAGAGACTCACTCGGGGGCTAGACCAATATCCATCCAAGGGAATAAGGTTTTTTTTGTGATTGGATGATTATAGGTTACTTGCGTAGAGGTCCTTTAATCTAATCAAACAAGGAACCAAAAACAACACCCATCAAAAACAAAAATCAAATTTTCACCTTGACATCTCCAACAGTGACCTCATAGACAGTCTCAAGCATACCGCAAAGCCGTCACTCATTATTAAGATTCTCCCCGGCCAAACGGTCCTGCATTTGCGGTTCAGTAATAATCTGTAATTAACACCAACCTTTGAGATCCGCGTCCTGATTGAGTCCAGCATATGCGGGCCACATGCACTGACCTCCACCTCCTCCAGCCTGCTACTCAAGAGCTGTTTACATAGTGACGTCCTACCAGCATTCATCAGACTCTCTGTAGGGAGGCTTTAGGAAATTTTGGACTGAACTTGTACTTTTTAGCTAGGAGCGACCGTTAGTGATTGGCCATTGGAGAGCTATTTGTAGACATCACAGCCAGGACTGTAGACACTGCAGCCTTCGTCTTTATGTGACTGCGGTCGACAGAGCTGACCTTCTGATGGCCAGCATCCATCTCTCACAGCATTGTGATTGCCTGACGGTCTGTTTTTTATTCTCTCTTGAAATTCTGTCTGACCAGAAATTGTTATTAATTATCAAATCTATGCTAAGACTATCACTTTCCTGCTTGGCTGGCCACATTGTCTTCCCCCACTGGCTTTTTTTGTTTTGTTTTTCAGGGAACCCGAAATGATGCCAAATGCAACACAAAGGGGTTTTGAGGGTTTCACGGATTTAAATCAAAGACACAAAGTTTTGGGGGGGGAACAGGACAGGGGTGTGTAGGACAAGCCATTGAAAAAAAGCAAGATTTGAAATCCCAAGCAAGGCATTTTAATTAACCCAACTTAAAAAAGTGATTTTTGTTTCGTGAGAGAATGTTAACAGGACTGAGGGCTAAGGGGTCTCTGTTGGTAGCAGCGAGAGGTTGGTTAAGAAAGCCTCACAGTTCAGAGAGGGTGAAGTCACACAAAGACTCAACAAGGCTGAACAATGACCTCCTTTTCTCACTCAGACTTTTGTCAACATGAGAAAATTAGAAATGCCGCGCATTATTAGGAGAACCCTGGAAGGAAGAGGTCGAATGCCAACCACTTTTTCATTGACAGGAGAGTTTAGCAGCTGTGTTGCTGTTTACTTTGAATGGGCTGGAAATGCCTTGAGTGGACTGGGCCCAAAGAAAACAATGTTCAGAGCTGAACTGGCAGTGGGAACTCAAACCCTCAGCAAGCAAGCAGGCCGCAGTCTGACATGGGCACATAGGCTCTGGCTATATCAGCCTGATATTATGTTTACAGCGGCTCCACTGTACAAAGGAAGAGAAAACAGATGAGAGAAAAAGGCTGAGCTGAGCAAACGCAACACTGTGTGGTGACTAAAATGACTAGGGATGGACTCCAGTCCATAAAACCGCAATTGTGCGCCACTGAAGCAAGAGTCTTGAGGCTGATTGAACCAGATCAGTTGGCCTACTTCACGACACTGTGTGGGGATAACAGTGCTTTTGCAACTTTCTTTGGAAACTTCGACAGCGATTACCACCAAATGCAGCACTTTAACAATGGCACTAGTGTTGCGAGGCATATGTGGAAACAGGAATTTGACAAGATTCCATAGGATGTTAAGTGTGCCAATTCGCTGTTGGTGCTTTAAGTGTGGCTTATAAAAGGAGCCCCATTGGTCTGAATGGGCTATATGCTTTTGATTATTGTTGGTGTGATCTACAGGACTGATTTCATTAATTTATGCCACCTGCCTAAATATGTGCAGTAAGCTGTGTGCTGCTACTGCTTTGGTCCAATGCAATGGTTTTGCCTTTCTCTCTTACTCTTGAGTGAGGGCTCGTGTGGATTCTGGATGTGGTGGTGAGGTGAAGGAAGTGATTATCAACGGCAGCCTCAGCTTGTCAGGATGTGTTATAGCTGGATTTAAACTATATCACCACTTTGTATCATCACTTTGAGAGGGGACGCCCTCCCCGCCTTGCCATGCCCGGCCCAGGCTTTGGCTAATCCGAAAAAACTATAAATAACCACTCGTAACTGACGGGATGATTTATAATAAAAATAAATAATCTTAAAATTCTTGGACTGGTTTTGTTTAACTTGGATTGGCAAGTGATAATAGGAACAGGATCAGATTTGAAAGGCCAGAATTTAAACATGACAACCATGGACTGAATGTCTTATCATCTGTCTATCTAGCTCTCTGCCACATCTATTTAGCATAAAGGGACGACAGTGAATGATAGGGGAAAAGGAGAAATGGGATCAGGAAATGTTGCAGGCCAGATCTGAACATGCACCACCTGTGTAAGCACTACACTTCAATGTGTCCGAGCATGGGCACTAACTTCCAACTCCTAGCTGTCTTTGATCCCTTTTTCAAAGTAGAGAGGGAAATAGTCACAGTAAAAACGGAGGCCCTACAAACATATTTCCACATGTCACTTTGTCCAAGTTGAAAGAGGGGCCAGCACAAAATTGTACTTTCCTTGTTTGAACCGCCAGTTCCACACAGGTTCTCTGTAGACTGATGGGAGAACCACAGAGGGATATGACGCTTCCAGAGACCCTTGTGTAAAGCCCACCTGTCATTTAATAGGTCCTGAAATAACTAGGTCCTACCTTTTCAGCAGAGTGGCTCTAAAAACTACGCTATACCCAAAAGCGTTGCTTTGAGTGATGAATGTGACTGGATTTTGGATGTTCACTGGGTGCAAAATCCAAAGAGAGGAAAAAGTATTAGTCTAGTTTCCGGCCATGTACAAAAAACAATTCTCAGAACTTATGTAACAAAAAAATTAGTGAAATCTATGACAGACCGAGGTGATGTGCTTCATAGTTCTAGTCAAAGTGTTGACTCGATGAGTGCAGTGTATCATGGTCATTTAATACTAAAGAGTCACAGCTGCATATTGACCCCAAATGCAGGATGGAAAAAGATTCCAGGAGTTGCTGCTGCAAGGCTCTACGTTACCAAGCACTCTGCTCTAAACCTGCTACGTTAGCCTGTGTATTAGGTCAGTGATGGAGTGTAGGACTACAGCTATAACTCACATACTAAAGAGTGAAACTAGCCCACCTACTCCTAATTGCTGACAAACCACAGCAATTAGGCAACCACACTTATAGGGAGGCCACAATGGTGGCACCATGGTGACAAGATTCAGTGGTGATGAATGACAGCTTGGCTCCTTGTCTAGGACAAGCTAGGATGGTTTATCAGTAATTGCTAAAAAATCAAGCAGAGCTGGTAACAATAAGCATATTTTGTGTTTGAATTCTAGTGACCCCTACGGTCTTCTTAAAAAGCTTAACAAGCAATTGGTGAACTACCCAGCTGTACTGGTACTCCAATGTGACCATCACCGAGCCAGCATAACAATCTTAAACCATGCATGGAGATTTATTCTGGTCTAAGCATGTTTTATTAGCAGGTAAACCCAACATACTGACATTACAATTCAATGACACACTGTCTTATATCAAGTTAAAAGATATCAGATGTCTAGTGGTCAATTTTCTAGCAATATAATCAAGAGACACAGCTGTTCAATACATCTATCAGCACAATACAAACATATAAAAGCTGTTTTTATGTCCTCATTCTCCTAACTGCCTTTTTTTGCACGGCTACAAGATATTTTATCACCCTCCACCAGCCTCTGCTCCACCTATTGTCTGACAACTCTTGGCCTCTAGTTTTGTTCCCTGTGGTTAACTTGCACTTACAGGGATTGCAGTCTGGACATCTGTTCAATTTATCTTCTATGTTATTACTGCACCTTTTTTTTTTTTCACATTAACTATTGTATTTATATTGTTGTAAGTTTCTTAAAGTATAATGGACCTGTTCTGTTACCCATAGAGATTTGCACTCTGAGGATGGCTACATGATTGGCTGGAAGTTTGCTTAAAAGACGATACCACTAATGCTACCATAATTCATCCTATTTATTTTTGAAGAAAGTGGTCCGACTGAATTAGTGTAACAGCCTTATCATGTACAGTATCATGTACTGTCAAGCTTAAAACACCTCAGGGAACCATCCTACATATTTAAGTGGAATTTACCCATTATAATCCACTGAATAAGATCCAGAATTCATGATTCAAATGTGTAAATAAATGTATGCTGTAAGAATATCCTGTTAAATTTACGAGAAAAAAAAATAAAATAATATATATATATATATATATTTTTTTATTTTTTATTTTTTTATTTTTTACAACAGTGGGTGTCAGTGTTTCACATGGTCATTATTAAGCCACAGCCCAAATTTTAAGAATTTGAACCAAGCTAATTTATTTCTCAAAATGGCTGACAAACACATACACTTAAAATGTAAGAATATCACAAACACTGATGAATATAAAGAATAATGTATGGTTGTTAAATAACATAACTACAGTCACTATAGTAATGAACAGTTAATAAAACACTGATGCAAATCCTTCCCAGCTAACACACGACGTACCACTTATGTAACTTACAGAGGTCATCGTAAGTGGCCTGTCCATAGAACATGGCCAGTGCTCATATGTAGACGGTGAACTGGGTCATACACACAGACAATACACCAGAGTAACAAACATGACACTAAAACAATGCAATAAACATTAACTAAATAACACCCTAATTACTAAAAACAAAAATAAATATTTATATATTTACATTAAATATAATCATATGTGGTGAGCCATGCACTGACTTCTAGAAATGACTCTAAAATTATGTATAATGTGATGTTAAACCATTCACAGTTTTTCCAACATATATGGTAAGGTAACTTATACTTAACTAATTACAGTTTCTGTAAAAATTACAAACATATATTTTTTTTACAGTGAAGAGAACTACAATACATTATATGACTCTTTAACTGCTCAGGAGCTCTTGGCCATCACAGCTCAATCTTCTATTACATACCGGATCCCCCACATGATGACATCAGTGATTTAGTGTTGCAGCCTGGTCAAGGTTACAGTAACGTTAATTGCACTTGGCCCAACCACTGTGAGTGTGGTCTGTAAATGGGATACTGCCCATAAAATCATAAAATAGAGTCAGAGGCAATGACTGTTTCTGGGGTCCACCATCACTCCAAATCCTGTAAATGATAAATCAGTGACCAATCCAGAGACAGCTGCACAGCAAGACAACGTACTTACTCTACACAGTTTGAATACAACTTCTGAAAATGTCTTGCTGCAGAATGCCATGATGACCAATGATCTTCAAATGATTGAAGCTAATTGTGAACCAGCTATTTAGTTTCTCAACTATGCCAGCGCTCCTCTGTTTATGTGAAGGTTTAGTAGATGTAGTTTTATGAGGTGCTGTAAACAGAAAAGATGTGGAAAGGTGTCAGATGGCCAGAGTTTGATAGGATACACGTGGCTTTAGACGACTTTGGCAAGATTCAGGACAAGTTTTGGGAAACATTAATAAAGAAAAAAAAAAAAAGTCCAGTTATTGCATTGCTTCATAATGAATATTACTAAATATTTTACATTCATATTTTTTATAAAAGGTAAATTCATTCAATTACATAAGTTAATTAGAAAATTCCTCACAAACAGTATTGCTCTCTTCCAGAAAGGTGTCGCATATACACTATATTGCCAAAATATTATTGGGACACCCCTCCAAATCATTGAATTCAGGTGCTCCAATCACTTCCATGGCCACAGGTGTATAAAATCAAGCACCTAGGCATGCAGACTGCTTCTACAAACATTTGTGAAAGAATGGGTCGCTCTCAGGAGCTCAGTGAATTCAAGTGTGGTACCGTGATAGGTTGCTACCTGTGCAATAAGTCCATTCGTGAAATTTCCTCACTACTAAATATTCCACGGTCAACTGTTAGTAATATCATAACAAAGTGGAAGCAATTGGGAACAATCGCAACTCAGCCACGAAGTGGTAGGCCACGTAAAATCACAGAGCGGGGTCAGCACATGCTAAGGCGCACAGTGCGCAGAGGTCACCAACTTTCTGCAGAGTCAAAAGATACAGACCTCAAAACTTCGTGTGGCCTTCAGATTAGCTAAAGAGTGCATAGAGAGCTTCATGGAATGGGTTGCCATGGCCGAGCAGCTGCATCCAATCCTTACATCACCAAGTACAATGCAAAGCGTTGGATGCAGTGGTGTAAAACATGCCGCCACAGGACTCTAGAGCAGTGGAGACGTGTGTTTTCTGGAGTGACGAATCACGCTTCTCTGTCTGGTAATCCGATGGACGAGTTTGGGTTTGGTGGTTGCCAGGAGAACAGTACTTGCCTGACTGCATTGTGCCAAGTGTAAAGTTTGGTGGAGGGGGGATTATGGTGTGGGGTTGTTTTTCAGTGGTTGGGCTTGGACCCTTAGTTCCAGTGAAAGGAACTCTTAATGCTTCAGCATACCAAGACATTCTGGACCATTTCATGCTCCCAACTTTGTGGGAACAGTTTGGGGATGGCCCCTTCCTGTTCCAACATGACTGTGCACCAGTGCACAAAACAAGGTCCATAAAGACATGGATGAGCGAGTTTGGTGTGGAGGAACTTGACTGGCCTCAACCCAACTTGTCCTGACTTCAACCCGATAGAACACCTTTAGGATGAATTAGAGCAGGCCTTCTCGCCAACATCACTGCCTGACCTTACAAATACGCTTCTAGAAGAATGGTCAAAAATGTCCATAAACACACTCCTAAACCTTGTGGAAAGCCTTCCCAGAAGAGTTGAGGCTGTTATAGCTGCAAAGGGTGGGCCAACTCCATACTGAACCCTACGGATTAAGAATGGGATGTCATTAAAGGTCATGTGTATGTAAAGGCAGGAGTCCCAAAACTTTTGGCAATATAGTGTATATGTGTGTATGTAGTAATGTATTAAGGTTATCAGGTATGTAATAAATGTAACATTTATTATAAATTAATAATTAGACTACATATTAAAGGATGAATGGAAAGTTGCCTAAATTATGGCCATTAAAAGACAAATAACACTACATTTGTTAGCTGGGTTACTTATAGCAACCTACTCCCAGGTACAACTATGAATAATAATTTTTAATGATTGAAAATATTATCAGCATTCTGCAATATCAAGATGATAGGAAAAATAAAATCTAAATCATAGAAAAAAAAGATAATGGAAACTTTACAACTCAACTATGAATGATGATTATTTGCAAAGCAACCTCTGCTTGTAAAGTTTGCCCCAACACAGGACGTGCACTAAAAAAAATGTATTTCATTTTCACACGCACTCATTCTTTCCTTCTAGAAAAAAAAAAAAAATGGAAGTCCATAAGTAAATCCCTATTTCCCATCAGCTTAGGTACGTATTGACATTTTGAATTGAGGTTATGAATGTCTGTGACTTTTATCCTATTGAATGCATGTGCTATTATTATGTTATTATTATAATAAATATCCTAAAACCCCCACATTATTTAGGGTCCACCTCATAATACTTGTCTGAAGAAAAGAAAACGCTGGGATTAAGAGGCCAAGTTCCTTTTGATTAGTGTGGCAGATCTAAAGGCAGGAGCAGAGACTCGGCAAGAGTGAATGGATAGAGGTCAGTGGCTAATAGCAAACACTCCCCACTGGGGCTGAACAGGGGGCCAATGAGAGGGGCTCAGTGGATGTCTGAACTAGGCTTTCTGCAAGGTCTCTGCCAGACCTCCACTGAGCCAATGAGTCTTCCCAGTCTTCCTGCTTTCACTGTGCATCTCACAAGCTTCTTGATCACCGCTGAGCTCATTTAAAGCTCCTGCTTTACTGTATTTCCTCTCCTTTATCTCAATCTACAGTTCTTACTAAAGACTTCCCCGGCCGGCAAACTCAGGTGATTCTCATTATGTGGCTTTGAAGTGGGAGTGGCGTGGGAGAGTAGATGGTGGGTCGATGATAAGCCTCCATTCTTCTGCCATGGACCTATTCCCAATGATCCCCATTACTGGCTAGGGCCAGAGTGGGGAGTGGGGCGGGGCGGGGTGGGGGGGAGGGATTGGGGGGGTGGCGTTTAGGTGGGGCACAAGCCCATGCTGATGGATAGAAAGTCTACACAGAATGAAAATGCATCTGTCGAACAATTACAAATTGGTACCTTATCAATTATGAATAAAGCAGCAGGCATGGTGGCCATGTGGAAGATCTCAAGAGGTTGAGCGAGTTCGGTACTGGTGCTCTAGAAAGCCAACATTACTGCTGTAGATTATAGGGCAACATGGTTCTGGAAAGGTCATTCACATTGATGCTTTCTTGATGAGTAATTTAGTCATAAGGTACTGTCTTCTCATTTAAGGCCCGTTCACACCAAAACCAATAACTATAAAGATAACAACAAAGATATGGTTAAAAAAATCATTCTAAATATAAAAGTAGGGATGCAGTATCAGTATCGGTATTGGCCCGACACCAAGCTCATGTACTTGTACTCGTAGTCGTAAAAATACCCCCGATACCAAAGACTGATACCTCACGTGACGTAATTGACAGAATTTTCCGTGCACAGAGACACCGGCGGAAGCAGCAGAAACAATGTCTCAAGGGAGTGGAAATACTTCAAATTAATGATGACAGCACACACATTGCGAACTGCATGCTTTCAACCACAATTCGTTATCGATTAGTGAAGGTGGGATAGGCGGAATCACGCTGAATGACACAGACCAGAAGCGCTCCCTCTCACGCGTGCGCACTCTCTCTTTCTTGCGCGCGATCCCAGATTTCTCAGACAGTGCACGATCAGTTCTCCTTTCATAGTTGTCAAAATGTCCATCATGTGGAGTATCTCACGTAAATACAGTCGGTTATGGCTTAAGTGGACGTAAACATTTGGGTGAAAAACATTTGGGATATGTGTCAGTATCCATAGATTCGGTCTTAGCCTATATTTGTCATTAATGTTAATAAAACAACAAAAGATGTTAAATAAATGTATACATGGTAAATAAACCTACTGTATCTGAAAAACAAGTTTATTTAATTTGTATCTCTATAGTATTTGTTGTATTGTTTGTAAATTTCTTTTTATATAACAACAATGATATATATTGGTATTTATGCCCTTTGAAGGTTATTGGACACTGCGAAGGTTATTGGAAGGTTATTAGAGTTATTAGAGTAATAATAATAATAATAATAAGTAATAATAAAGAAGCTGTCCTACATTCATTAGTCTCACTGTGTTGTGTTTGGAAAACTGCAACATCACCAAAAAAAAAAAGAGGGAAATTAATAAATGTATAAGCATCAGTATCGGCGAGTACTAGAAAAAAAGTATCAGTACTTATACTCGGTCCTTAAAAAATGGTATCAGTGCATCCCTATATAAAAGAATAGCAGTGTCCACATCACAGCTATAATGATAACGATATATAGAAACGACATGGTTGGGATTACTTTCAGAATGATTTTTTTCCAGCTGTTGAACGATAAAACACTGACAGCCAATCACAATCCATTCTAATTTAAGGACTTGCACATTTAAAATGGCGGACATCATTGCGGAGAAGTTAATCGCCGAGGTCCAGAAAAAGCCACCACTGTTTGACAAGTCAAACCCCCTTGTCAAGGATACTTTAAAGAAAATGGATATATGGAAAACAATCAGTCATACCCTCGGAATAAATGGTGAGAAGTATTAACAATGAGATCATTATGCCAGGCTAGCAAAAAGTGTAACTTAAAATTACCTCAGGTAAGTTATCCAGTGCTAGTTTCAACAACATTGTCTTGCTTCCTTTAAAGTTGCAGTGAAAAAGACTAGGCGTTGTTTTTATTCCACTATATTGTCAGGTAAATTCACTGTTAGATTAGATCGATTACACTAGCTATTCACTCGAAACAGCATGCTGAGGACATCTGCTGGTTAAAGCCATCTAAATGCAACAAGAACAGCAAAAACATGTTGTACACACTTTGAAACCACTGCGCGTGAGCTTAGAACAAACAGATGTGGACGATTGGTGTGGACGCAAATATAGTTATCGTTATAGTTATCTTTGTAGTTATTGTTCTTGATGTGAACGGGCCTTTAGGCAGTCGTAGCATAACGGATAGAGAGTCAGACTGGTAACTCGAAGGTTCGATTCTCAATACCAGCAGGAAATGAATATGGTCCCCTTGTGCAAGGCACCTAACCCCCAATCACTCCCTGGGTGCCACAGCAAAACGGCTGCCCACTCTTCCAGGTACGTGTTCACTACTCACTAATTTGTGCGCACTAACTTGAATGGGTTAAATGCAGAGGACAAATTAGTATGGGTTACTATACTTGGCCTTCGCATGTCACTTATTTACATCTGGGGTTTGGAAACAGCATATGGTCGATCTAGGGAGCCGAGACAAAGACACAAAAAAACATAGTCAGTGAAGCTGAAATGGTCCCAGTCGAGGGTATTACAGGCATTTAGCGCTGCCAGGGAAAGTATTTGTTTGAAGCCTCTACGTTTTGGTTTGCTGCTCTTTATATCCGGCACGATTTATCGTTGTTTTGATTGCCCTTTCTGTTATCGGACCGGCAGTGTTTTCACTGGCCGTGAGGAATGTGAGCAGGAATGTGTTGATGTTACTGTAAAGCCCAACACGCATCTCCTACTCAGCACCTCCATCTCAGACCGATAACAGCCTCTATCAGATTTGAAAGAATGTAACTGGCACGACCCGCCAGATGTCTTGCTGTAGCCCACGAGACTTAGGGGGGCCCTAATACACATGCTCAAACGTTGGAGACAAACCCTTTGAGTGATACAGAAACTCAAGTAAATCAAACAAGCATCAAATGGGTCCTTGTACCAAATTCAAGGCTGTAGGGAATGATGAGAAATTCATGTGGACTGTTCAGCTGACTCTAATGCACCATGTCAAGTGAGCTTTAAGATAAACACTTAACTGACTGGACTGATATTGAACATGTGATGTTGGCTGGGATTGAGTACGGTGCACCTGCAATAGCCTTGGCCCCAACAGCGCTGTATTTATGAAAGCGAGGGTTATCTATAAAGAGTTGCTGGATCACCATCATGCTTTGGTTCGGGCTTTTAACACCCTCGCACATCCACACATGCATGCACACAGGTTCCTTGTTGATGAAGCACAAAATACAAGTTGAACAGGTGAACTCATCTCTGCAGTCCACAAGACCTCATCTCTGCAGTCCTACATCTGAGAGCATATCATCTTATTTCGAATGCATCCAGACTCAAGAAGAGAAATGACATTCCAATTCCTCTGCAGGTTATTTGTCATGCTGCCACCTCTGCCTGCTGGCATCATAAATCAAGGCCTGCCATTGGGTGATCTCCATTCAGGTCCCTTTAATCTCCAGCCCCTTTTATCAAATGAAACCATCCCTTTCCGTGGCAGTGAAGAGTCCCGGCACTGGGCTACTGCATCCCACCACCTGCTTCAAGTTACAGCAGACGTCTGGCCACTGAGAGAACTTCGAACTTGCCGACTGGGGAAACCGAGGCTAGTTTCGGGTGTCTCAGCTCCAGGTGTGATGTTCTTTTATTGGGGCCTCCTCCTTTCTTCTCTCTCAAATGTTCTCTCCTTCCCTCTCTCTAAAGATGTGGTGCCTCAGGAGTGGTGTTTGTCTTGAGGTCACAGTACAAGCTGTTGTCTCCAAATGAGGCCGTAAAACACATGATGTAAAACATTCATCCTGCGTATCGCTCTGTCTCTACTCCTGCCAAGGCTGGGTGAGCTGTACCATAAAACATCAATGCTGTTGTCTGACTCATAGCCGCATAAGGCCATGGAGGAAGCACACACACACACGTGATCACAGCCATATGTGTCTGCGTGTTACCGAAAACACATCCGACAATTATACACACGCCATCTTAAAAGGTTGATAAATGATGCTGCATTTGAAGAACAGGAAACTTTGACCAAGTTTATAAGATTGCACGAAAGTTACATTAAGCAGGGAACTGTTAGCGTAAAATTATATGTTCAAATGTACAGTTAGCAGAATCTGTGTGACATGGAGAGAGAAAATGCATTTATCTTGATTTTACAAAGTCAAAGTAGTCATTTTGAATATAAATCTATGTAATTATCCAGTCGCTCGGGTAGAATGTAAACTAAATTGCTGGTTGTAATACAATGCTTGACTTGAGCTGATAGCTGGGGAGGCTAAGAAGCAAGTTTTTCTGTGGTGGCTCTTAATACTAGTTTTATACTTAATTTTAAGATTTTAATTAGGATGCTTTGCACAGCAATTTCAGGCCAGTTTATCAAATCATAATCCGAGTGGTAAGTAACACATGGGGATGTTAAAAACCCATTTATACCTTCATAATGTTTCAGTTTTCATGACCTGTCATAGATTTCCTTTCCCAGGATAATAATAATAATAAGGAAATGGAACAAGCTTGTAAAAAAGATATGTGGTGGGATAACCAGGATCAGTCCCGTGATTAATCCTGCTTTGACTAACTCCGCCGGGAATTCCATCAAAAGACCAGCGATTGTTTAATTGCCATCCCTGTTTTTCCCAATGCTTTACCTCCCTCCTTTCTGCCGGTGAGGGGGTCCTGCTGGAATCTGGCAGCCCCCACACACAGACCTAGAATTGCTTTCAGATGTGAATATCAGGTTTAAGAGAGGGGGATGCCAGTGTATCTTGCGTGGTTTAGGACCGGGCGAGTGCTCTTCAGAGCGCCTGGGTTCAAGAGCCATGCCAAGGGCTAGAGAATGTGAACATATTGGTCCTGGGGAGAAGACCTTTGCATTCATCCCCATGTCCCACTGCTCCTTCAGTCTGATCAAAGGGGCAATGAGAACTGCAGATAAGACGTACGGATTTGATTTCAGCTTTTCTTCAAACGGCAGGCTTTATCACGAGTCCCAAAGCCATCAGACTAAACCCCTCACAGTGCTTCACTTCATTCATCTGGTCTGCGTTACAGATAAAGTCAATTTTAGGTCCATTCTACCCACTTTATTACTGATGGATCCACTGGGGGTGGGGAGCAGGATAACATCTTGTTTGCTGATATTTGTAAACAGTCTTTCAGTGGCAATGCAACTGATGTGGGAGTCTGAAACCCACTGACATCAAACTACAGAAAACTGAAAGAATATCTCATCATTCCCCACCACCCCACCCCCCACATAGAGGCACGATGAGATATCCATCTTGCTCTACCCTTTTCCAGATATCAAAGTGAGAAAAACTACATAGTGGATGAAAGGCTGCTACCATAGATTGGGTGTTACTGCAAAACTTATCCAAAGATTGACAACAGAGAAATAACCAACAGCTGGTGTGGTGGTGGAGGTTAATCACAGTCTGACAGTTAAATATGACTAATCTTTTTTTCCCCCTTTTTAATTTTGATAAACATGATTACACTCATGATTGGCTAACATTACAAAGTGGCTAATAAAAAAAAAATATATATAACAGATAAATACCAAGCAACTAAGAGGCCAAACATCTGTGACTAAAACGATGTTAAATTGCTTCATAGAGCACCACTTGTGGAGGACAACTGCAGAAAGTCAATGTAAGATCTGGAAAGTAAAGAAGTATTAACAGTGTGTTAGCTAAAACAGTTATAGCGGTGTATGGTATGATTCTTGTCATCCAAAACTGAGGTGTCAGATAATAATCAGCAACACACCTGCTGAGCTTTCCCAAAAGCCCCTCTGCATGGGGCCAGCATAAAATCCATCTAATAGTCAGTTTTCAAGTGAGACTGGAAGCAATTTCAGCTTCTGATAAATCCAAGCATTCCTACTGGATGCATTTTTTAACGATTATTTAACAAGCATACATTAAGTAACAGGCTTTTAATCTGCAGGCTTTTTGAAGAAATTGTTTACAATTAAAAAGAGCTCAGAATAGAAGCTGCTTCGGGTACAGGTTTATTTGTTTACTGTTGTTTAACAGGAATTCGAGCAGTCGATATTCTCTTCTCCACAACTCCCGCCTAGCTGTTTGCACCCACAACAGCCCAAAAATGATTCCTTTACACATTTTACTGCCAAATAGTGTTGCAGGCAAACAGTTTGCCAAAACACATTTGGCAGTGCAAAACACACACTCTAAGATGACAATAAATTTTTTTTAAGACGCTCCTGAGGACCATTTTAGATTTCCCTTCCTCTGGTATCCACAAGTGCCAGCTCTTTGGGTCCAAAGGGCAATAACAAACCTCACAAAAAGGTTTTTGGCTTTGGATTCGGACTGGTTTGAGTTAGGAAGTAGCAGCGTGAAAAACAAACGCATGCTGCTTCCTCGTGCAATTAAACAGGCGTGGATGCCACAACGCTTATGGCCTGTAAGCATGCTTGCATGCTTTAAGCCAAATTTCACATACATTTTTTCTATGAATTTCGATAATGTTACCATTGAAACAAATCACCAGAATTGGCAACAAAATTAAATAATATAAATCACAGAAAACAAAACACTTAAGTTTGCGAGCTATAAAAAAAATGGATATACAAGATGACAAGTGACAGTTCTGTTGAAGGATTAGTTCACTTCAAAATGAAAATTTCCTGATAATGTACTCACATCCATTTCATCCAAGATGCTCATGTCTTTCTTTCTTCAGTTCAAAAGAAATTAAGGTTTTTGAGGAAAACATTCTAGGATTTCAATGGCTACCAACAGGTTGAAGGTCCAAAGTGCAGTTTCAGTGCAGCTTCAAAGGGTTCTACATGATCCCAGACGAGGAATAAGGGTCTTATCTAGAGAAACAATCTGTCATTTAAAAAAAAAAAAAATACAAATTATATACTTTTTACCACAAATACTCATCTTGCACTAGCACTGTAATGCGCCACGCATTACGTAATCACGTTGGAAAGGTCAGGCGTGATCAAGCGATCAAGTTTCTTCAGAAAATTTGGACTAAACTGCTCAATTCATTTGGATTAGTTTTACAATCTCTTTTTCAAAGTGTCAGTTGTGTGGACTGTCAATAGAGGGACAGAAATCTCTCACATATTTAAAATATCTTCACTTGTGTTTCGAAGATGAACAAAAGTCTTACGGGTTTGACATGAGGGTGAGTAACTGATGACAATTTTTGTCTTTATATTTCTAGGTAAACTAACTCTTTATGAATGTCTTTCTGTGTGTTCCCCATTAAAATACTCAAGTTGAACCAATAATCGTGAGTAAGAAAGGTAAGTTGCCCTACTTTCAGGAATCCCTACAGTATTTTCATACTGATTTAACACATAACAAAATTACAACATGACCAAAACCAAAATTTACAACCAACCAATTTAAAGCATAAGCAAAATAAACTGACATTTATGAAAAGCTTCCTTTTTCCATGCTAAATGAAAACCAAATTTGACAAGTGTGTGTGTGTGTGCGCGAGCGAGCGAGCGAGTGAGTTACCTGATATGAAGCATACTCTTGTAAGTTTGAACACGCTTGCGTAAATGTTTGAACACACACATCGCACTTCCTGTTTGTACAGTAATAGGCTACCAGCAAAGTGTTGGGACAAAACCACATCGCTTCAAAATGGGGGAAAGTACGCCCGTTATAACCAATGAAGCAGTCTCTCTGAATCACACACGACGTGACTAGGGTCACGCTCTTCAACTTTTTAACTGTCACTCAGTCTGAGTAGGGGCTGGCTGCAGACCATGGGAGAGTGGAGATCCACTCTCGAACAGGAAATACGTCACCTCCGCTTGAATAATTTTGTCTCAGCATAACAATTAATAAAATTACTACTTATCAGATTGTGTTTTATTAACGTCGACACCTATCCCAACCCTAAACCTACCCTTACAATAAAGCAAATACAGTAAATAAATAATGCAATATTGATGTGCGCATGCCCAGTGGCCTAGCTCCACTAGTGGAGGTGATGCATTTCCTGTTCGAGAGTGGAGCTCCACTCGCCCCTTAAGTCTGTATCCAGACCCAATTGCTCAGTCTCGCATTTTGAGCATACCTTTAGGCTACCTGAACATGATATTTCCAACCAGGGGCGGATTAACGCATATGGCTATGTTCAAGGGTTTTTGCAAACATTTTCTGATTAATCTATCATTTTTACAGTAGACTTCTAGTGTTACTGGACGGAGGTTTAAAAATAACAGTCAAATGACGAGCAGCGCGCATGACATCAGCTGGTTTCCTCCCTACGTCAATTTCAGTTGAAACCTTTTTTTTTACAGTCTATGGTTGAAACCATGGTTGAAACCTAGCGCTCATTTCCTAATAAAAAATAAATAAATAAAAAAATTAAAAATTATCTTACAATAAAATGCCAAATGCCATCACAATGCCATATAATTTGCTGCCGACAACGTCTCTGTTCATGATATGTAAACACTCAATTATATATTTTGAAATATCGGCCTGGTCGCAATCAGTCAATATTTATTCTGACTTTGACTTTCGTGTTAATGATCAAGCTATATATGGAGCTATAGGGTAACGACATTTCTCTGTGTCCATATTTGACTGTAGCCTAATAATAATGCAAAAACTGACACTCAAATTAACTAGCTATTTAAAAAAAAAAAAAAAAGTTGCTGCTCAAAGTTGACAAAAAGATTAATAATGTCTAAATGAATATCCAAATTAAAAACCTAATACAAGTAATTATGTCTGAAAAACAATGTTCCCAGCAAATAGGGAATACACAGCCATGTTTAGCCTATATATTTTTATAAACTATATACTAAAATTTGTTTATTAGTGATACAGCATGGAGTCATGCGGATGTGTTCGTATTGTGTGTGCGAGTAAGTAGTCATGGGGCGGTAAAAAGTTAATAAAAGTTAAATTAAAAAAGTTATGAAGTTTATGAAAATGTATACATTTTGTATACATTACATACAAATCTACATTTTTATATTTTATATACAGGTGCTGGTCATATAATTAGAATATCATCAAAAAGTTGATTTATTTCACTAATTCCATTCAAAAAGTGAAACTTGTATATTACATTCATTCATTACACACAGACTGATATATTTCAAATGTTTATTTCTTTTAATTTTGATGATTATAACTGACAACTAAGGAAAATCCCAAATTCAGTATCTCAGAAAATTAGAATATTGTGAAAAGGTTCAATATTGAAGACACCTGGTGCCACACTCTAATCAGCTAATTAACTCAAAACACCTGCAAAGGCCTTTAAATGGTCTCTCAGTCTAGTTCTGTAGGCTACACAATCATGGGGAAGACTGCTGACTTGACAGTTGTCCAAAAGACGACCATTGACACTTGGACAAGGAGGGCAAGACACAAAAGGTCATTGCAAAAGAGGCTGGCTGTTCACAGAGCTCTGTGTCCAAGCACATTAATAGAGAGGCGAAGGGAAGGAAAAGATGTGGTAGAAAAAAAGTGTACAAGCAATAGGGATAACCACACCCTGGAGAGGATTGTGAAACAAAACCGATTAAAAAATGTGGGGGAGATTCACAAAGAGTGGACTGCAGCTGGAGTCAGTGCTTCAAGAACCACTACGCACAGACGTATGCAAGACATGGGTTTCAGCTGTCGCATTCGTTGTGTCAAGCCACTCTGACAGCGTCAGAACCGTCTCGCCTGGGCTAAAGACAAAAAGGACTTTAGCCAAGTTCCTTTGGAAATCAGGGTCCCAGAGTCTGGAGGAAGAGAGGAGAGGCACACAATCCACGTTGCTTGAGGTCCAGTGTAAAGTTTCCACAGTCAGTAATAGTTTGGGGTGCCATGTCATCTGCTGGTGTTGGTCCACTGTGTTTTCTGAGGTCCAAGGTCAACGCAGCCGTATACCAGGAAGTTTTAGAGCACTTCATGCTTCCTGCTGCTGACCAACTTTATGGAGATGCAGATTTCATTTTCCAGCAGGACTTGGCACCTGCACACAGCGCCATAGCTACCAGTACCTGGTTTCCCTCTTCTTAATTGGCCAGCAAACTCACCTGACCTTAACCCCATAGAAAATCGATGGGGTATTGTGAAGAGGAAGATGCGATATGCCAGACCCAACAATGCAGAAGAGCTGAAGGCCACTATCAGAGCAACCTGGGCTCTTATAACACCTGAGCAGTGCCACAGACTGATCGACTCCATGCCACGCCGCATTGCTGCAGTAATTCATGTTTTTTTATGTGCATCGCTATTTCAAAATAAAGGTCTGAACTCGTCTTATGACTCTGATGTATACTCTTATAAAAATTATAGTTGCCCTGTCATTTCCATTGAAAATAACGAAATATGAAAACTATAGTCTGAAGTGACAGATAATTAAACTGTTCCATGTTTTAAATGTATTTCACTTAAAATTATTATCTCTTCACATTATTGCTAATTGTTTTATTTTTTATTTGTGAATAGAGAATTATTATTAAAAATGAATTATATTTAAGGAAGACATCATTGAGGGTAGTGTTTGGTTTGGCTTTTCCTCTTAGGATTTGTTGAAAGGTTTGAAAATTATCCCATTCTGGTACACACTGAGACAGCTGTTGTCTCTTTAAAATAACAGGCCAGATAACATAACTGAGTGATGGATCACATGGCAAAAACATAACTGACTGTGGAGGGAAGAAATACAGGTCAGCAGTGCAAATGGAAAGAAGGGACCTATTTTTCTCTATTCAGCCAGTAGTACAATATGATCCTGCATGTCATTTCAACTACTGTACACATTCATTTAAGCAGTGGTTTATGTGAGTGTGCACTGATCACTACAGTCATATATATATGTTATAATACATAACACACAGCACTCCCGCATGGCTAGTTTTCTCTCTATGTGGTGGAAACCTATAGCAATAAATGATCGATGGAGACATGCTGACCTGGTCAACAGATATCAGACATTTTATTAGGCAGAGAGAAAGTGAATCTCACTCCAGCACCTCCAAAAGCAACATCTGGACCTTGTCAAAGATGAGAGATTAGTGTTGGACAAAAAAAATGGAGTAGAAAAAAATAGGTGGAGAGAGACCAAAAAGGTTTCAATAGTTTATATGAAAAACATGTCATTCAGGTTTACCCTAAAGCTGTTGTTTTGTACAGCCGTGCCAAGATCCTCATCCCAAAAACAGGAGGTGCTGAACTGGCCATTGCGGAGATGAATGGACGAAGAAATGTGGCTTATGTTAAGGGCCCTCAGTAGGACACAATTTAATTGTTCAGACTTTGCTCCCCTGAACCGCGGCCTCTTCTCTTGCTCATCTCAGGGAAGCAGCAGGTCTAGAGCTGCAGATTCTGAGAAAATTAGGCTTTTGTTTAAACAGAATGGGGTTGGCGCAGTTGCTTGGAGGCATAAATGTAACCACGAACCACATAATGATATAGCATGACTTGCAATGAAAGCCATCGCTATAAATTCACTTAAAGAGTAGCTGACATGATTTTGTCATTTTTGGATCCTCCGAATATCTTTGGATCACATTGCTATTTTGTAAACAGCGTTTATTTGTCTTAGTGTGTGATCCTCTGGCCGTGATTTGTTTGCCGTTGTTCGTGTTTCAGGGCTTGAGTTTCAGAAGAGTGCTTAGTCTGTAGAAATCCAATCTAACTCAGTGATTAAAGCAACTTTAACTTCAACGCTAAACTACTTGTATTTTTACTCATCCCTTTATCATAATATGGACATAATGTGTAGATTGATCTGTGTTATAAACAAGAGAATCATGTTGTTAAGAGCTATATGCTTCAAAGGCTGTGTTTGCAATGTAAAATATACACTGAAAATTGTTTAGTATGTAAAACCGTTTATCCATCTATCTATCTATCTATCTATCTATCTATCTATCTATCTATCTATCTATCTATCTATCTATCTATCTATCTATCTATCTATCTGTCTGTCTGTCTGTCTGTCTGTCTGTCTGTCTGTCTGTCTGTCTATCTGTTCATATGTCTGTCCATCCGTCTGTCTCTGTCCGTCTATCTATCTATCTATCTATCTATCTATCTATCTATCTATCTATCTATCTATCTATCTGTCTGTCTGTCTGTCTGTCTGTCTGTCTATCTGTTCATATGTCTGTCCATCCGTCTGTCTCTGTCCGTCTATCTATCTATCTATCTATCTATCTATCTATCTATCTATCTATCTATCTATCTATCTATCTATCTATCTATCTATCTATCTATCTATCTGTCTGTCTGTCTGTCTGTCTGTCTATCTTTCTATCTATCTATCTGTCTGTCTGTCTATCTGTTCATATGTCCGTCCATCCGTCCATTTGTCTGTCTCTGTCTGTCCGTCCATCTATCTATCTATCTATCTATCTATCTGTTCGTCCGTCTGTCTCTCCGTCTGTCCGTCCGTCTATCTATCTATCTATCTATCTATCTATCTATCTATCTATCTATCTATCTATCTATCTGTCTGTCTGTCTGTTTGTCTGTCTATCTATCTATCTATCTATGTCTGTCTGTCTGTCTGTCTGTCTATCTATCTATCTATCTATCTATCTATCTGTCTGTCTGTCTGTCTGTCTATCTGTCTGTCTGTCTGTCTGTCTGTCTGTCTATCTATCTATCTATCTATCTATCTGTTCGTCCGTCTGTCTGTCTGTCTGTCCATCTGTCTGTATATCTATCTGTAAGGCCACCTTTTCTAAATAAAAAGTGCACATGTAGTTATTTTTTTTTCTTCTCTTCCTTAAAAATAAATTTGAATTTCAATACCGTTTGCTACCTCAGTTCAAATTCAGGAATTTATATGGAATTTAAAATGAATTCTCAAACCAGTACTGAAACTCTTCAGTGCACTTTAGTGATCATTTGGGTGATTATCTTTCTAAACTCCAATTATAAAGATGAAGGCTCTACATATTACCCCATTGAAGTCAAAGCACTGACAAAAAATGTTGTTCGGCCCATGTGTTGGCATCACTGGTGTGTATTTTTGAGCACGCTGCCCCCTTGTGGACTATAATAATGATCTTCACCTATGGCATCCAATTTGGCAACCGAGCAGATATTTTTGAGGCACGCAGGCAGACGTTAACATTGTTTGCTCAAGGATAAATCATGGACTCATGGGGCGCCACAGTCTAAAACACTTTCACTGTCATGCCCAGACACTTGCCATTTACCACACAGTTGTTTTGTTAAGGCAGCTCAGTTCTGCTGAAAGTGCTTCCCTTAAATCACAATGGGCAGAAGTTAAATGAAGATAAAGACTGTGGAAACAGTAATCTAGACTGCAGGAGGGATGCATGGGGACCAGGATGTCACCTCTCCTAGCCCCCTGCTCCTCCTCACACAGCTCACTGTGGGAAAAAGTGACGCGTCAGCACTTTTATAGGCCACAGACTCACGGAGTCTGCCATTGGGCCACAATCTGTTTCCTCAGCACCTTCCCAGCAGTCCAATAATTCTGAGCATTCTGAGTCCCCCAACTGCACACCCCCTATCCAAAGCTTGATCATCAATCTCTCGAACCACTCTGGAATGGAGCCTTGGTTTGTTAAGGAGCTCGACAAAGCTATTTTGGTTTTGCGTAATTCCACCACTCCTATATAAATTTTGTTTTTGATTTATTGCATGTATTATTGTATGTCACACTTATAAATCAATCAGAATTAATCAAGCAATAAAACTCATCAAGAATTCCCATAAGTGCACGGTTTGAGTGTGTTTCAGAGATTTTTGTTGGAGCTTTATAAAGAGAATTACAATCTATGATATCATACATCTGTCAGATTAAATGAGGACATTGACTGGATTTAATTAACTACTTGAACCAAAGCATAATTGATTGGCGTAACTCAAAGAATGCAAGTTATTTTTCTGGCTGCAATAGTCTCGGCTATAAAGGAATTGCTTATTACCAGAACATTTCTCAGCTAGAAAAACCGGAAAGCTGTTATGGCTATAATCGTTTCTCAATGGGTTTTCAAGAACTTTATGGAATGCAGCCTCTCTAAACATTTAGTCTTTTCCTGAGATTGATCAAGTTAAAATATAACATGTTTCTGAAGTTTATATGACGTGAAACATTTCTTCCTGTGTGGCTACATTTCTCAGAGATTCCTATTCCATGGCTAGAATAACTACCGAGATTCCTGAGTGGGAAAAATGGAAAAATAATTGCCGTATCATTTCTGCGGATGCCAGAGCGAAATGTACATTTGGCACGTACTCAAACATGAAACTCAAACCAATTTTTATCTTTGCAAAAGCCGATTACTGAATATTTTAGAAATTAAAGGTGGAACATTACGTGCTTGTCATAATATTTGCAAACTGTGTCGGAAAAAATGATTCCATTTACTAGTTTTCAGTTGACTGCAGAGGAAACCAGGTTGAGAAATTACACCTCATATGGCCTGTTGATTAAAGAGGCCGACACTAGCTTAGAACAAGATTATACACTACCAAGGAAAATAAGATGGATTCAAAATCATTCTGACAATCATTTTTAAGTGCCAGATCAGAGACAAAATAACTTAAAGTAACAGCTTTCCATATAGTGACTTATTATGTTAGTGATATTAAACTGCAGATGCCTTAAATGAAAGTAATATATGGCTTAGATGATGTAACATAAACAGCAGATGTAGCTTCTGTATTTTTATTTCGCTATGCACAAGTTAGATTTGTGTGAATGGCTTCTTGTTGTTGTTTATTTACCAGAAACATTGTGTATAGGACCATGGATAGAAACTCACAAACTTGTGAATGGGATCAATACAATTTATTTGGGGTGTTTGGGTAAAGGTAGGGTAGGCAATTTCGAAGAGGCTAGCAATAGCAAGTTAGCTTTGAAAGCATGAGATCCCACTCTCCAGGTAGAACAGGTTATGACATGGTGTAAAAGCAGCATAAGCTCAATGTTTTGGTTCAGGAGGAACAGAACAAGGCGGCTCCTGTTTGTTTGTGGTGCTCTGTGACTGTCTGTCTACAATTCTATTACAGCCTCATGAAACGCGCTGATGACGTGTGATCAGGTATGGAAATATATACGTTGACAAGCCGGACAGAATGCAATGACTAGACGAACATTTTTTGGTCCTGAGACTTCCACAGAAGATATATGTACATGTTTTAATATTTTGATTGCTATCAGGATGTGAAGAGTATATCAACCAGTATAACAAAGTGTTTATAAAAAAAATAAACTCATTATTTTTCATTATCTCTTTGTTTAAATCATATTGAACAGCTTGATTGCACAAGTCTGTCACTAGCTGGTCCAAATAAATTGAGGTCTTGTGTGAGGTGGAGGCATTTAGCACTAGAGCATTACGAGATTGTCTGGAAAACATCTAAATTAGGGAGAGAAGGAGTTGTGTTTTTCTTAAGAGGACTGATGGTGGTATAGACTGATAAGAAATCAGACGAAACAGAGGGCTGGACCATATAATGGAGAAATGAACAGAGTAAGTCTGCTGAACATTACGATCCTCAGAAGCACATCTGAAAGAACAGGAAGATAATCTTTTTATTAAAGCTGAATTGTGTAAAAATACTTTGTCCTCACAGCTTAATATGCAGAGACAACTACAAATAAGTCATTTATAAGTTGATTTCACCAAAGAGTGTAAATGTTGCAATGCTATTAAAACATTGCTGTATCCAAATATGCATACTTCGCTATAGTATGCTAAAAAAAAAAAAAAGAATGTGAGAAGAGTAGTGTGTACGAATTCACAGCATTCGTAAAACAGTAGTTGAGACTCCTGATTCATTAGCTGCTATAGGTAAATTACTAGAAGAATAACAAAGTGCAGTAAAACTATTTGCGCTACAAACCAGCGTATTTTTATGATTACATTGATACATTGGCAATAGTTTGCACTATCAAGCAGCATAACGGACTGTTTTTGTACAGCTAACATAACTGTAAGTGGAGATATAATGATGTAGAGTATACTGTTCTGAAATCAGCCAATGGTGGTTGGTAGTGGTAGAAAAATTAATTATTAGTCCCCCCCATGTGCATAAACTACGATGGAAACACATTTACCAAATAAATTCCTTGATGCGCATAAAAAAAATCATGCCCCCCAGTGGTGGACCATTGAAATTTCAAAACATATGACATAACAAAGCCTCGTTTACTGAAATCACGTGACTTTGGCAGTTTGATACGCGCTCCGAACCACTGATTCGAAACAAAAGATTCGTAAAGAAGCTTCATGAAGCAGTGTTTTGAAATTGCCCATCACTAGATATTGTTAAATAAAGTCGTTATTCACAAAAGGTATTCTTGTCGCTTCATAACATTAAGGTTGAGCCACTGTAGTCACATGAACTGTTTTAAATATGTCTTTAATAGCTTTATGGGCATCTGAAAGTGTTAATTATCTTGCTGTCAATGGAGGCCTCACTGAGCCATCGGATTTTATCAAAAATATCTTAATTTGTGTTCCGAAGATGAACGAAGGTCTTGCGGGTGTGGAACGACATGAGGGTGAGTAATCTCACCGTAACTTGGTTAGCATAGTCAAAGCTATCGTTAGCATTTTCATTAGTCTCAATGACAGTTTCTTGGATGATGAATTAAAATATTCACAATACGCTGCTTGCAAAAATGTCAGAAAACACAAACATTGTGAATGACCAGATAGTGTAGTTATGACATCTACCAGCAGGCCTAACTGGACCACGCTAACCAGCCAAACCTTGTCCCATTGGCATGTGACTTTGCATTGTGCGCCCTTATTATTATCCGCATAACAGAAAACAAAAACATCACATCTCTCATAATGGGGCCTGGATTCTGTGAATATAGTGTAAAATGCTGCAGTGATTCATGCCAGGACTGGTAATCTTTGAAAAATCTCACAAAGCATTCCGTCTTTCTCATTACAGAGCTCTTAAAATGCAGTGCCACAACAACAACATTGGCAGCAATAGCAACAGGGTAAACAGCAGCGAATGTGTGACAACACAGATGAATGGCCTTCGAGCAGAGAGATAGACCAAGGCGGATCAAAGAGGAGGGCGCATGGCAGCACCAGAAAACATACAGCCGAGTATGTTATCAGCTGGTCGAGGGGCTCTCCCAGAACTTATCTCCCCTTCTTCTGTGAATCTCTAAGCAGGAAGATTACACTCATCACCTGCGAGCACTTCAAAGGCGTATTTTTCCTGCTTGTGCTTTAGCAACAGTCGTCATTGAGAAAAGCGATCATTGTCAGAGGTGTTGTGCAAAGAAATGCTCTTTTGTTGACTCGACTCCTGTCAGTGCTGGAGATCTGACCGCAAACAAGCACGTTATCCGGCGGTGGGATCGAGATCGGGCCCCGTCACGCCGAGTCCTGTGTAGTTCAGCCAGGGGGAACTGGGCTGACATCCTGAAAAGGGAAAGGAAGAGGAAAGAGCTGGAACACTGGTGATGATAGTCACCTTCCCTCCCCGATTATCTTTCGTGATAGAGGAAACGTGCCTTACTGCAGTCTGCACAGCCATACGCTGTCAGCGGAGGAACAAGTCTTTAGTGCTCCAAAGAGCTCTTTTGTCCCATATCTGTTGTCAGGAAAAACCAGGGTGTTGGAGATATGGTAAAACAAACACAAAACACACACTCCATCCTGGCCTGCGGTAAGTTTATGTGCAACAACACTGGCTGAGGTAACCGTCTGGCCAAAGGTTAGTCATTTTTAATTCCAGGTGAGAGAGTGAATATTATGTACCGCGGGCTCTTTGCGGAAATGAGCCCATAAAAGATTAAAACATGAGGAACGTAATCTCACGTAAAGGGGCGCAAAAAACGAGAGGGCTTTAAATCAGCGCTCAAGCACATTAAATTGGTATACTTTATAATTCATAGAAATGACATCAGTGTGGAATGCTTTTACTGTGCTCAAACCTAATACATTTTTCATGCTGGACACACTGTTGATAAGTATGGATCATGACAGATGATTTACAGGTTGGCAAACCTAATGCAACATGGGATGAATATGGTGCAAAGAGTCTGTGTTTTTTTTCTCTAACTTTAAAGGGACCCCTTTTTTACAAGATGTAAAATATACCTCTGATGTCCCCAGAGTATGTATGTGAAGTTTTAGCTCAAAATACCCCACAGATCATCAAGAAGAGGGCGGAGCTTCAAGAGCTTATGCTCCGACACCGCTACTGACAGTTTCTGCCATTTTCAGTGCGCGAGATTGTCCTGTTTTGTTGTTGCCGGTGTTGTGCCAAATTCTGACCCCTGCCAAATTATCCTAAGATTAGGCTATCAGGTAGTGACATCAACGAGGGGGGTAATAATTTGGCAGGGAGTTGAAATACGGTACAACACTGGCAACAACAAAACAGGACAATCTCACGCACTGAAAATGTCAGAAACTGCCAGTAGCGGTGTTCAGCCGTATGTGTTCGAACTAGAGTCAGACAATGATGGAGAGACTCAAGAAGAAGTGATAACATGCCGAATGCAACAGGACGTTCCTGAATGGCAAAATGATTGGCGCAAACGTATAAGATTTTCTTCAAGACATTTCCTTCAAAAATGAAATTTAACCATAATGTCCTCAGTGACTGTATGGCACAGACATTGTTCCAGCTGCTAATCCACAATTCCAGCTGCTACAGCGAGGATACAGAAATGCCGGACTCTGTGTTTCTCACTCAGATGACATCTTCATAGAGTGAATCTGAATGAGCTCATTTGAAGAGACTGCTTTTGATTTATGGGAATTATTTTAAAAAATTAGTGAGTGGATTTTTACTATTATAGGCTAGTTGTTTACACACACCTGTGGACACACATTGGTGTTCAAACAACTTATAAAAGTGAATTTTGCATAATATGTCCCCATTAAATTCAGTGTCTCTCCTCTATGACAAACCATCAGGCTGGAAATGAAATGACAAATGGTAGTTATAATACTTATGATAATGATACACAGAGTTTGTCACCTTGTCGCAGGTATAGTGTTTGTGTTAAGCTTTTTCTTTTCTCCCATAAATGCATTGTACCAGCCTGATGGGTGTGACTGGGGAACAGCACAGCTATAAATCTTCAATACGACCTCTCTGCAATGATCTTTTAGACCACTGCTTGCAAAACACTGTCAACACTGTGCAGTTTGACTTAAAATATTTCAATGGTTTGTTATTTTTGTCTTTTCTATTTATATTTACTTCTGTGAATGTTTGAGCGGCGGGTTTGTGTTTTGTATAATTAATGAACTGTACGCTTGCATGTGTGGAGTGTTGCGGTAAACATGATCTTTACGAGTGTGGTGGCAGAAATGTTCTTACTTATCCTGGCAGGCCCAGTGCAGCTGGACTGAACTGGAAAAGTGCAGAGTATGAAGTCATAACTCTGATGTTAGAGTATCTTTCAACACTCATAAAACAGGCCGGTCAGTTTGAGTGACCTCACTACTTGGTGTAGGCTGGTATAATGGTTTTGTTTGGAGATGGCTGGAGGGAATATTTCAAATCAAAGCAATGATGCATCTCTTTTTTTTTTTTTTTGTCATTCAAAATTTGTATTTAGCCATTGTTTTAGTCAGTGAAAAAATGAAAATGATGATGAAAATTATGTCATCGAATTTTTTTTTTTTTTTTTGCAGTAATTATTTTATCCACAAGGTGGTAACCGTGTCCTAGGGGTGTCGATTCACAAGGTAGTAAAAGAAAAACTGCATAAACAGAACAGACGCATGCAAGCTACAGCGACAATGGAGGCCTACATAGACGAGAGATTGTGTGAAGAGGTTAGAAAGTACTCTCATTTGTACAACTCTAGCATGAAAGAATACAAAGATGTTTACAAGGGTTGCACTGCCGTAACCATGTCTTGAACATTTTTTTTTTTTTTTAATAAAGCATAAAGAAAAAAAAGCAGTGAATGAAACTGCTGCTAATACAATGTTATATCAGATATGTACAATAACAATCGTAGGAAAAAAATAACATTACGATGTCCAAAAAAATTACGATGTAAAAAACAAAAACGAAGTATACCCAGGGCTTTATGATATCTAAGGCTCAAACTATGAAATCAGCAACAGTCATCATGGGGGGCCTTTGAGAAGATGTCATAATCAGAAGAATCTGTCTGAAAGTAAGGGTGCGTTCACACTTGTCATGTTTGGTTCGATTAAAACGAACCCTGGTGCGATTGCTCTGTTAGTGTGGTTCATTTGAACATATGTGAACGCTGCCATCCGAACCCTGGTGCGCACCAAACAAGCGGACCGAGACAGCTGAAAAAATGGGTCTCGGTCCGCTTCCAAACAAACTCTGGTGCGGTTCGAATGATATATGAATGCAACACGGACCAAAGACATGTAAACGAACCAAAAACAGAAAGATGATACCCGAAAAATTACAGAATCCTCACGCATATCAGTTTTTCTCGTCATAGTCGTACATTTGTACATCACAGGCATCAGACGTGCGTCTACCATGCAGCAGATCGTCTGTGTGTGTGACAGATGGATTCCCGCTGTTTTGAATCCTCTTCACGGGTTCCCAGCCGGCCAAAATACCATCATATGCAGGCTACGCACACACAACGAGCGCATTTACCTCAGCACACAGCATTGTTTTGGATGTTGGTCCGTCTCAGAATTGGCAATACGTCATAAAATCCGACCAATCAGGTTGTGAATGTATCCCTATGCCTTTAGGTTCGGTATCTTTTGGTTCGGTAATAAAATTGCCAATCTAAACGCTAATCGGACCAGGACTAAATGGTTTTTTTTCTTCTTTGGTGCAGACCGAATGAACCAAACAAACTGAACTACAAGTGTGTAAAACACGCCCTTTAAGATTTCAGTGAGGTTTTAATCACACCTACAAATAGAGACACGCACAAATGTACAAGCAAGCAACACTTTAATGAGCTAAACAATGACACGTGAACATGTGGAGTGTCCAACAGTTGCCCATTGTGTAAGATTGGAAAACAGTCAAAGCGAGAGATACATGTGGCATGGTGTTTGAGCGGTGACTAAGAAACCCACACGCTTGTGATTAAGGTGTGTATGACTGCTCATTGAGTTTGTTCGGCGTGGCTGCATATAGTCATTTCTGGGTCGGCCAAGGTACCCTCCGGCTATGTTGAGCAAAATGTAATGCTTTTACAACTTGGTCCATTACAGTTTGATATAGGTTTATTTCCCCAGCTAATGGTAAATCTCTCCCCTTTCCTCAACAAGCCCCCCTTACCTGGCAGGGCTGGTTCTCTGGATACCTGGTTTAATCCAACTCAGATCCAGATGTGCAGGAGGGAGAGCACTATGGCTGACTGATGCGTCTTTATCTGTTCTCATTCTGCATCCTCTGTAATGTTTCTCTGAAAGGTCAAATGTGCTTTCTGAGAAACTCTTTGAAAATGACCTGAAAATTGTGCTGCCAGCCGCTTTCGGTTATTTGTGCCCTAAAAGTCCTGTAAAAGAAAAAGGCTCAAACCACAGCAGAAATTACTGAATTCTTTCATAAATGCCTACATTCGTTCTTGCCTGCACCATTACGCAATAGTGGCTTGGCTAGTGTGTGCCTTGTTTCTTACGCTACAGGACATCCATTTCCACCTTTAAATGAATATATTGCATAGCAACTGACCACCATGTCTTTAAACACAATTAGAATAGCTCCGATTTATATTCAATTTCAAAACTGAAGGATGTTAGTAGGATTGGTTTAAACAACCTTGCTTCTGAAAAATCATTTTGTTATAAAATGGGATTCAAAAGTCTAAGGCCATATTAAAAATCTAATTATAATCTAAAACCTGGAAAGGTTTTTATTGTAAAATGAAAAATAATAAAATAAAGAAACTTTATGACTTAAAATGAATACTTTTCTTCTGATCGGTCAATGCTGGCATTCATCTGTGAATATTTCCTAAAATTCTTCAGTCATTGTATTGCTGCCATGTTTATCTTGTCACTAGGCTTATTGTTTTGTACATTGCATTTAATGGAATATTATTTCTTAGCTGAAGCTTTAAAATAATTTATGCTACTGTTTAATAATTTGGGGCTAGTACGTTTTTTTTTTAACCCTCATGTTGTGTTCGGGTCATTTTGACCCGAAGAGGTTTTTTTCCCATACCCGAAAATGTTATTGCATTGGACTAAAATTTACTGACTTTACTCACCCAGAGTCTAGCAACTTCCCAAAAAAGTGTTGATACTTTTTGTACTTTTTGTCGTTTTTTTTTTTTTTCTTCTTTTTTCTACATTGTAACACTTGTGGTGTTCCCAGTCAAAAATGACTGGCCTACAAAAAATTACTTATAAATCACTCATTATGCTACATCATTACTAAATATTGTACTAATATATAATCTGTTTGTTAACTTGTTTTCCTTCAATTGGAACAGGTTTTGTATTTCTTTTTGGAACTGATCGTTCATAGGCCTTATTATCTGAGCTTATGTACCTCAGTTTTTGAGAGAAAAAAAAAAGGGATATTTGTGGATAATTTTGTCAATTTTACAAAAAATATTTAAAAAATTTGCACTGTTTATCACACTAGTGTGCTTTAATGTTTAAGCGGTAAATTTGTTTTGAAATGGTTTTATTTTGGTTTTTATATTTATTACAAAATGGCACAAAGTCCCACTCGTGGTGCTCCCAGTCAAAAATGACCATCCTACAACATTTTTTACAAAAAAAGCTTATAAATCACTTGTTACGCTATTTTATCACCAAATTTTGGATTCAATCTTTTTTTCAACTTGTTTTCTTTCAATTAGGACAGGTTTTATATTTCTTTTTGGAATTGATCGATCGTAGGCCTTATTTATCCGAGCTTACATTGGTCAAAAATGACCGCCCATTGAAAATGAATGGAAGAATCAAAAATCAGAGAAACAATTAGTGTTCATCATGTCCATGTTCACGTGTGTACATGTGGGCTTGCAAAAATAAAGGCCTCGGACCTGTGCATGTGTGGATACATGCACATTCACACACGTTCATGTGCACAAACAAACTATTTTGAGTATTACAGGCTTTCATTTGCACAGAGATGAACTTTATCCTCAAATCAGTGAGGCTCAGATCAATGAGGCCTACAATCAATCAGTTTAAAAAATACATACAAAACCTGTCCTAATTGAAAGAAAACAAGTCGACAAAAAGACTGAATCCAATATTTGGTGATTAAGGTAGCATAACGAGAGATTTGGTTATGCATCGAGGTTCTGATCACCCAGTTGGTGTTTATTTTTTCTGTAATGAACGGCTGACTGCACATTATCCCTTACATATTTAAGACTGGTAAAAAAATAAACACATTTAATAGAAGTATTTTCACCAGTACTCAGACTTTTGAACCCCACTCTATTTATCTGTTCCCTGATTTTATTAGAGAAAACATGTTTGTTAAAGCTGCCAAACCAATGTGCGGCATGATATGCACGACCACGTTTCCCTACAACCTAAATTTGGAGTAAGAGACAGAGTGTTGTGCTGAATCTCGATTATACAATTAGACAAGGCAATAAACGTGTAACTTATATAAGCAAAGACCATGGCAAGCAGACCAGCAATTTTTTATTTGACATGGATACCCCTTAGCTGCAAACAAACCACAATAGCCTCACATCAACCCAGACTGCTCGTTCTCATCATTCAGCCATGATTGCTGGCGAACTACCAATTAGCAGCTTATGGGACGCAGCTAGGCAAATGCGGGCTGACTGGGCTTAGACGCCAATCAATGGTGGGCTGAACCAAAATCAATGACACAGTTGACATGTTTTAATGGGCTGTGGGTGAAGGTGTCTCTGCCAGCCAGGAGATTATTTTTGCTTGTGGTAAAATGAAATGTAGCCTTACTCTCTCAAACCCAACAACCCCTAACTCTTCCTGCTCCAGTTCTCTCTTTCACTTATGACCTACTTCCCATCTGACCAAGTCTTACTCACAGAGGAATCACTCAGGTAAGGAAATTGTGAGCCAGGGTTATTCTACCAATCTTCAAGCACATCTGCACAGGAATCGAGACAGCCAGGAGGAGGTTGTGGACCGTGCCTCTGTCTGGCAGGTGAATAAACGGGCACTGTTGATGTATGTTCTGATACTGCAGTGCCAATCAATCGGAACACCCACACCCCTTGGAGGAATGAGCTCACTTGGGTCATTCCTGGGATTCGGTAATATTTCAACTTGGATTTTGTATTTTTTTTAAATACATAGAATTAATTTTCTCAATACCCCACATCATAAGGCACATATCAAACCTCCAACAAATCATATTTTCCCACCTCAGGCATTAAAGACTTCACTTTTCACTTTTTATTCTCAACCCCGTAACAGACAAAATGGAATTGGTTAAAAAGGATTTTACGCAAAACTTGCTTTAAAACATACATCTACCTACTGCTCATGTGTCCCTCATGACAATTCAATAACTACAAATGTAACATTTATGATAATTTTCGCATTTTTATGGGACTGAAGTGTGTGTCTCCAGTCTCTTTATTTTTGTAAAAAATGTTTTGAGTTTAGATGTTTAGCTAAAACCACAATTTTATTGTGTTAGTCCTTAACATGTCAGGTGGTAATCAGCAAGAAATGCTTTCATTTTCCTTATTTTTAATTATTATTATTAAAATAATTCATAAATGAAGTGAAAAACAGAAATTTTCAACCCGACACAATGAGAAATATGATATGTGACGGGGTTAGGTTTTTTGCTCAAAATGGCCACTGCTCCTAATGCAGTGTAGGGGAGTAGGCCATTTATGGCAGAAATGAAATAAGTACATTGTATAGCCTATACTTATGGATTAAAATAAAATTTTGAAAAATAATAATTTTCCATCTTAATTTTATGTGATGGGGTTGAGCTGTACCCTCCCTAACTATAATACACCTCAAAAATATGAATAAAATGTATGATACTCTTTACCATCTTCTGCACCACCGTTAAAGAGACCCGAATTATGTCATTTCTGGTCGATGATGTCACATATGGGTGGAGTATAAATTACAGGTGAAGAATGGTTTGCATGACGGGGTTGAGTTTAGACTGAGGTACATAACTTTGTAGTCCGTTTTTCATCAAATATCTTGAATTTTTTAAAGGGTTAGTTCACCCAAAAATGAAAATAATGTCATTAATTACTCACCCTTATATCGTTCCACACCCGTAAGACCTTCGTTCATCTTCAGAACACAATTTAAGATATTTTTGTTGAAATCCGATGGCTCAGTGAGGCCTCCATTGCCAGCAATGACATTTCCTCTCTCAAGATCCATTAATGTACTAAAAACATATTTAAATCAGTTCATGTGAGTACAGTGGTTCAATATTAATATTATAAAGCGACGAGAATATTTTTGGTGCACCAAAAAACAAAACTTATATAGTGATGGCCGATTTCAAAACACTGCTTCATGAAGCTTCGGAGCGTTGTGAATCAGCGGTTCGGAGCGCCAAAGTCACGTGATTTCAGCAGTTTGACGGTTTGACACGCGATCCGAATCATGATTCGACAGGCTGATTCATAACGCTCCGAAGCTTCGTGAAGCAGTGTTTTGAAATCGGCCATCACTATATACTATATCACTATATCCGAACATTAACGAAGGTCTTACGGGTGTGGAACTGCATGAGGGTGAGTAATAAATGACATTATTGTCATTTTTGGGTGAACTAACCCTTTAAGAAAAGTAACACAAATAAATACTTTGCCAAAATAATGTGTACATTTTGTTTGCCTCAGGGACACAATGCTTATTAAAAAGTCTGGGGTACTGAAATATTACCGAATCCCAGTAATGTTTTAGCGCTGGTCGCTTCTCATGCACTAGTATTTATGTGTGTGGGCACATATTATGACAAAATCAAAAAGAAAGTGGAAATATCCATATTAACAACGACAACCCGCTCAATATGACGCTCTCGCTCTATAGAGGGTGTTTATTTTGGGTGTTTGGAGAGACTTTATGTACCGCAAATTCATATGTATGAGTCTCAGTGTGTTTATACTGTGTGGTATAGTGAAATACAGGGCAAAAACATGTGGGAGAGCTGGAACAAGCCCTGGAGCGCATTACTCCAGGTTCTCTAGTTTTTTAAGTTGAACTTACTTCAAAGTTAGCCGATTCTTTCTTGACTCATTGGACCTGGCGTACCCTCACTAACAAGAACGAGAGATAATAGGTTTCAGTCTATTGGATGTATAAAAAGAAACTGACGATGATATTCCTTAAACTTTTTATAAACATAAACACCAGATAAAAGGAATCACACCTCTTTTTAGCTCAGCTGCTGCTTCCAAATGCTTTTTCTTGCTCACACTGCCCCCTCCTGGTCAATACAGGTACTGTATGTTTATTGTCATTCATTGGCTGTCAGAGTGAGACTTCTTACCTAAATTGACCCCCTGATGAGAAACTAATTTCCCAGTGCTCAAAGTACATAATGGTCAGCACTTAACATAAATGACAAAGGTGACTCATGCTGTTGGCTATCACTCTACAAATGATGGGGATCATCAGGAGACGGGGACTGAATTAGCCTTCTCTGGTCTCTTAGCGAGTGATTCAACCATACTCATTTTGAATGAATGATTCTAAATTAAAGAAAATATCCACTCTTAAGGGATTTCTGCTTAACTTTGTCCAGAGACAGATGTTTCCACCAAACATACAATATGTGGAGAGTGGTGATATCATTATATAAAGAAAACAGTAATTTCTTCATGTCTGGCTGTTTAGGCCTGGAACATATTGTGATTATATACAGTGTTTCTCTCTTTCAGGATGAAAACGTTAATTTTAAAAAGCAATTTTTAACACCCTATACTCTTGTTTAGTGTTGACGGCATTTGAGGTGAGAGGACATAATGACAGGTTGCTGTTTCTGTGTGCTATAGTTTGTTTGATAGGGTTGGGCTGTTATCTATTGCCATAGCAATGTAATGCTGACCTGTAATGTGTGTGCCACCTTTATTCTCATGTGCTGAATTGTTTTTTCTCGGAAGAAGCTGCAGTTTACCTCACCGATAACCAGGAAACCACAGCGGGGTTTCCAGTTCGAGCTGGAATCAAACATGCATTCATGGAAGAGTTATGTATGGAATACACTAAATGTCAGAAAATAAAACATGTGCATAGTCAAGACTTCACCTTATTTTTTACTTAGTTAATTGCTTGTGCAAAAAAGGGCTACTACCCTCTCAACTGGAAAAAAAATAGGCCTTTCTAAGAACAATTTAAGAAGATTTGTGATGCTGTTATAGGAAAAGTAGCTCTGAAACTGTTAAATCTAAAGGAGCATGTACAGGGAACATTTCTTTTATAGCTTTGTGTGTGCGCTTTTAGTAAAATCTACTGTCTGTAAAGCCTTACTCTGTAAATGACAAGCAAGACAGATGGAAAATGTGCATATGGAAATAAATGGCTATATACATAATATCTACAGTATAGGGGAGACCAGGGAGCGACACAGTCAGTAATAACACAGAAGAAGTAGAAGTTGTAAGACTGTGTAAAACTATAAAGGACAAAAAAAAAAAAAAAACTGACTACCATAGTATTTATTTTCCCTACAATGGTAGCAAATGGGGGGCAAGATATGTTTGGTTACTGACATTCTTCCAAATATCTTCCTTTGTGCTCAGCAAAACAAAGAAACTCATATAGGTTTGGAACTACTTGAGGGTGAGTAAATGATGACAGAATTTTTAATTTTGGGTGAACTGTCCCTTTAAGATAGGCCTGTTGTAGGACCGTGAGAAACATAAAGTGTGCGCAAACGTTTGACAACGTATATGTGGTTTTATACACACATACTATATCAAATGAAAGCCTGTAGTATAAAATTAAAACATTACAAATATTATGAAAACAGTATTGAAAGTCGAATTTGAGGTGTACAGGCTTATAGACCTTATTCACAGCAGCGCCATCTTTGATTTTTTTAATGGGAATGAAAGAGGCTGTAGGGGATAGACATACAGTTGTGGTCAAAAGTTTACATACCCCTTGCAGAATCTGCAAAATGTTCATTATTTTAACAAAATAAGAGGGATCATGCAAAATGTGTGTTATTTTAGCACTGTGCTGAATAAGATATTTAGCATAAAAGATGTTTACATATAGTCAAAAAATAGCTGAATTTATAAAAATGACCCGTTCAAAAATTGACATACCCTTGATTCTTAATACTGTGTGTGGTTACCTGATGATCCACGACTGTTTTTATGTTTTGTGATGGTTGTTCATGAGTCTCTTGTTTGTCCTGAACAGTTAAACTGTCCAACATTCTTCAGAAAAATCCTCCAGGTCCTGCAGATTCTTCAGTTTTACAGCATCTTTTGCATATTTGAACCCTTTCCAGCAGTGACTGTGTGATTTTGAGATCCATCTTTTCACACTGAGGACGACTGAGGGACTCAAACACAACTATTAAGAAAGGTTCAAACATTCACTGATGCTCCAGAAGAAAACACGACGCATTAAGAGCCGGGGGGTGAAAACTTTTGAACAAGATGAAGATGTCCGAATTTGTCTTATTTTGTTTAAATATCAAATTTTTTTTCATTTAGTACTGCCCATTGGAAGCTACAGAAGATACTCACATGTTTCCCGGAAGACAAATTAAGTAAAATTATGTTAATGTTCAAATTCAAAAAGTTTTCACCCCCGACTCTTAATGCATCGTGTTACCTTCTGGAGCATCAGTGAATGTTTGAACCTTTCTTAATAGTTGTGTTCGAGTCCCTCAGTCGTCCTCAGTGTGAAAAGATGGATCTCAAAATCACACAGTCACTGCTGGAAAGGGTTCAAATATGCAAAAGATGCTGTAAAACTGAAGAATCTGCAGGACCTGGAGGATTTTTCTGAAGAATGTTGGACAGTTTAACTGTTCAGGACAAACAAGAGACTCATGAACAATCATCACAAAACATAAAAACAGTCGTGGATCATCAGGTAACCACACACAGTATTAAGACTCAAGGGTATGTCAATTTTTGAACGGGTCATTTTTATAAATTCAGCTATTTTCTGAATATATGTTAACATATTTTATGCCAAATATCTTATTCAGCACAGTGCTAAATAAAAATAAAAAAAAACACATTTTGCATGATCCCTCTTATTTTGTTAAAATAATTAACATTTTGCAGATTCTGCAAGGGGTATGTAAACTTTTGAGCACAACTGTACACCGATCAGGCATAACATTATGAGCACTGACAGGTAAAGTGAATAACACTGATTATTTCTTCATCACTGCACCTGTTAGTGGGTGGATATATTAGACAGCAAGTGGACAGTTTGTCCTCAATGTTGATGTGTTAGAAGCAGGAAAACGTAAGGATTTGAGCGAGTTTGACAAGGACCAAATTGTAATGGCTAGACAACTGGGTCAGAGCATCTCCAAAACTGCAGCTCTTGTGGGGTGTTCCCGGTCTGCAGTGGTCAGTATCTATCAAAAGTGCTCCAAGGAAGGAACAGTGGTGAACCAGAGACAGGGTCATGGGTGCACGTGAGGAGCGAAGGCTGGCCCGTGTGGTCCGATCCAAGAGACAAGCTACTGAAGCTCAAATTGCTCAAGAAGTTCATGCTGGTTCTGATAGAAAGGTGTCAGAATACACAGAGCATCGCAGTTTGTTGTGTATGGAGCTGCATAGCTGCAGACCAGTCAGGGTGCCCATGCTGACCCCTGTCCACCTCCGAATGGCAATGGAAGAAGGTGGCCTGGTCTGATGAATCACGTTTTCTTTTACATCACGTGGATGGCCGGGTGCGTGTGCGTCGCTTACCTGGGGAACACATGGCACCAGGATGCACTATGGGAAGAAGGCAAGGCAATGTTCTGCTGGGAAACCTTAGGTCCTGCCATCCATGTGGATGTTACTTTGACACGTACCTAAGCATTGTTGCAGACCATGTACACCCTTTCATGGAAACGGTATTCCCTGGTGGCTGTGGCCTCTTTCAGCAGGATAATGCGTCCTTCCACAAAGCAAAAATGGTTCAGGAATGGTTTGAGGAGCACAACAACGAGTTTGAGGTGTTGACTTGGCCTCCAAATTCCCCAGATCTCAATCCAATCGAGCATCGTGTGCTGAACAAACAAGTCCGATCCATGGAGGCTCCACCTCGCAACTTACAGGACTTAAAGGATCTGCTGCTAACATCTTGGTGTCAGATACCACAGCACACCTTCAGGGGTCTAGAGGAGTTCATGCCTCGACGGGTCAGGGCTGTTTTGGCAGCAAAAGGGGGACAAACACAATATTAGGAACTGCTTGGTGTACATCTCTTCAGTGGGTTGTACTGTTATTTACTGTTTTGGATTGTTCTCTAAGAATTATTTTTAGTTGACAAATTACAGACAGCATGAGCTGTGAAAAATTATAAGTGATCTAAGAGCTTTATACAGCTTTTTACAGCGGATGCCATTCCAAGTCTCACAGTCTCACACTCATACCTGTCACGGCGCTGCTCTGAATAAGGTCTATTTCATAAACACTGAGTACCCCAGGCGCCCGCGCGATGTCTCTGTTTCCCAGACAACAGCTCGCGCACAACCCTGGAGTGCAGCACTCGCCCTTTTACCTTGACAACGGGTTTTCCTTTGGTTTACCACTACTGGTAATCGATATCGCTAGTAATCTATCTACGAAATCAACGCACCAGATGCCACTCTGCAGCATTCATCCGTTTTAATATGCTAAAGAGGAAAACAATGTATGTCATACTTCTCATGACTAAGCTCACCTCGCGCGGCATGATCGGAATGCGTGACGCGGGGCCTGGTACGTGAACCTGTTTCTCAGCCAAGGACCGTAAGAACAGGTGGTACTGAAGGTTTTAAAAGCAACATTAGTCAGTCTTGCTTTCGAGGTCAGCTTACACTGCTCGTAGCTGCGATGTTTCAGTGTTCTGCGTCCAAGAAATCTCCGCTGTAAACGCAACATACAGGTAAGAACACAGGTGAGATGCAAACGTATATTTAGCTCTACATTCGAGATTTCACGCTGCGCGTCAACCATAAGATTAAAGGGACAGTTCACTCAAAATGAAACTCCTGCCATTATTTACTCAACCTCACTTTAAACCCGTTTGACTGACTTTCTTACTTGGAAAACAATTGAAGATGATACAGAATGGCAGTCTCAGTCATCATTCACTTTAATTGTCTGGAAAAGGATGTACTGTAACTTCATTTTTAAGTGGGCTATGCCTTTTACAACGTGTAAGGTGAATTTTCGTGACTGAGGATTGAGTGAATGAATTTGTTGAATAATTGTGAACAAGATAGTTATTCTGTTATGAAAGACACTAAATTGTATCATTGGTTTGTCAAACAGTTTTCCTAGTACAAACCTTGAGTCCATTTGTTGTCATTTAGAAAATAAATATAGCCTAAGTAACTGATAAGATGTCATTAACGAGTTTTTACAAGCCTTTTATTATAGGACTAAGTATCACGTTATGAATGCAAATCAATTTATGTATAATATATTCAGTTCATTTGCTTAAATTAAGAAACACACACACACAGAGAACCTCCACATACTGTAAGGCTGCAGTCAGGGTTTTTGATATGACATCTCAAGCATTGTCCTGCAGTGTGTCATGCTATACTTCCTAAACTAGTTAAAAGTCAGTATGAAATGAAAGTTGCAATGGTCTTTTCTTCCCTATAGACATATATCTGAGTGAACAGGCTTCTCAAAAAAAGAACAAATATAGGGCGGGACTTGATTTTGTCCATTGAATTGAATGGATGGTTGTGGTTTGCTATTGGTCGATCTAATGTGAGTGACAGGTTGCTCCACCCTCACGCCAGTAATTTATTTTGATCAAATATGAGCACATGATTAAAAAAAATAATAATAATAATTCACGAATAAATCATTTATAATAAATATAATGCAGTATTCTATAAAAATATATAAATTGTCAATTTTGATTTCATGGTGACTAAACAAAGTTTTCTAATACTTATGTTATATGTACTGTATATGTGTACATTTATTATAAGAACAAACCTCATGTTAATTGAGAAATTATTTATTTTAAATATAAATATACAATGCAAAACTTTCTTTTATTTAACTACAAAAAGCTAAAAACAAATGGAGACGTGTTACAGTCTCTAAAAGTTATTTTTCTCCTAAAATTTCTCCTATACAATTCAATATTGAAATAAAAAATTAAATATTTTTTCTCATTATAAATTACATTAACAGCGTATCAAGTGAACATGCATTTCTGAATGTCTTATGGTATGGGCACATTTACTGTTGTTGATCGATGAATGTTCGCATTTTAATAGGAATCCATGCGGTTAAGAATTTCAAATAAAGGTGAAAGATTTCCCCACACAGATTTCACAACAGGTTCAAGTTGGTCATGCGAATTTGCGGCTTTGACGACCAGAAAACGGTTTGGTTTGAACTGAATTTGCTACAATAAACAATAATGGACCTTTTTTGCCGTGAAATTTTGCTAATGTGACCGAACCTTTAGTACTTTGGATTGATGAAATCTGAGAGGTTATTTTTAATCTCAACAAAATTACACATTCAAGGTCCAGAGAAGTTGTAAAGACATATTTAAAAACCATTCATGTGACTACAGTGGTTCAACCTTAATATTATGAAGCGACAAGAATACTTTTTGTGTGCCAAAACAAAAGTAACAACTTTATTCAACAATTTCCTCTCTACCCTGTCGGTCTCCTATGATAAAAAAACCTCTCCGATTTAATCAAAACTATCTTAATACTTCAGAACACAACTGAAGATGAACGAAGGTCTTCTAGGTTTGGAACGACATGAGGGTGAATAATTAATGACTAACCCTTTAATGTCTAAAAATAGTATAAGTTCTGTTTATTTCAAGGTCTAAAATATCTTAGATTTTCAATATAGTTTCAAACTTGAGATCATAACATTTATACAATTTGTGCAAATTTGAACCTAAAATCTTGATGATAACAACACTTTGTGTCCATTTACATCATGAAGTTGTCAGGATGTGGCTTTTGCTTTTTAACAACTTCAACAAAATCTTGATGATAACAACACTTTGTGTCTATTTACATCTTGGAAGTTGTCAGTATGTGTTGGCTTTTTAACAACTCCCACTGACCATCAAGTCAGCGAGTTCTTTCCTGGCCACATGGGGCTTTTGTTTACTGCAGTTGCTGCACAAGTTGTCTGAGTATGTTGCACCAGCTCTTGAACTCTTGCCATCCAATCAGCTTCATCCTTCGCAGGTGTCACTTCCTTCCCAATGACTCCTGCGGTCAATCTGTGTATTTATTAAAGTGTGTGTATCCGCAGTGGTCCATTCCGGATCCCCACTGCTAAAATCCCACCTCCCCCCAGCTCAGTCCTGCCAGCTGACCCACCCATCCCCCCCCTTCCCTCACACACCCGTGCCACATGAGGCCCTGCAGTGTGACTCAGTGGACAAACTTACACCAGTCTGAGAGTCTGGCCCAGGCTTTCCCCAGCTGCACACCTCGTTTTTCCAGCGCTAGAGACACCAAGGGTTAGTATTTCCCTTTCTGTAAAGGTAATGATGCATTTGGTTATTTTCTTGGGATTGTTCTTGTAGTAAACGTGTAATTTCTTTACTCCTTTAAGTAGGGGTTAGTCATACTGCAGTGCACCACTGTTAAAGCTCTCAGTGAGCGAGCGAGCGTAAGCTCCGCGCTACATGCTGAGTTTGTGGTTTTCGCTTTGAGTGTGCTTGTCTTGAGCACTTGCTTACAAGTATGTTGTTTCCTTATTAATGGCAACGGATGTGGTGAGACTTGTGCTTTTTCTTTGTATATAGATGTGCTTACAGATCTATGTGCATGTGGGTGTAGCTGGAATTATAACTAAGGTGTTTGTGGTCTATCAACCTTTAATCATCTTCAATGACTGCACAAATATCATAAAAGTTTGCTTAGACTCTGACCTTAGTTGTATTGAGTTTGTTTCTTTTTTGGATATATGTTTTACTATAATGAAATGCATTGCAATCAAAAGCTGTCTTTGGTAGCATCTTCTTTGAAAGTGTAAGGGTCTTCAGACACATGGTGTTTCACCCCCTCTGGGTAGGTGACAATACAGGGCACTCAGCCCTTTATGGGTGGTCCTTATAGTATGTGTAGGCAGAGTCTGGTTTATGTGTAATAGTTTTGATTGATGACCGGTTTTAACTGATTTGAGATAAGCTTAAAAGGGAAGTTCATGGGAAGTTCCAAGATCAGCATTATTTTAAGGGGCGTTTACACTGACAACTAACTGCAGCTACAGAGCAATCGGAAGTCATTTATTTTCAATGAGACTTGGTTGTTTGAGTTCAGATTATTCAGATGCGCAGTGACTATCAGGAGTGCTGTAAATATGTTTACATGTGCAGTTATTATGGACTTACATTAGGGTTTTTTGCCTAATCAAGCCATAGTTGTTATTGTTAACTAAAACTATTTAGAAGTTGCTATTTAAAGGGAGGGTATCGCACACAGTTTATGCCATGTTAATCTTGAGTACCTATAGAGTAGTAGTGCATCCTAGTTTTATCATATTTATAAAAGATACATATGCTGTACCGAGTATTTCCGAAAACAGCCGAGCGCCTGGAGGCGTGTCCTGTGAGCGGCGCTAAAGAGTGACGAGCTGTCATGAGCATGCACAGCTTTTGCGTGGCGATTGTCTGCAAGCTATCGATGGTCAGCTAAACAAATATATTTAAACACACGCAATACCCATTGCATTATCCTTAGATAACTTTTGAATCACTATAATGAATGTAGCGTATAGTGAATGATGAATAATACATTTATGAATTCACTACGTTCATGTTGTTTACATTATATGCACTTAGGTGCCTATTGCCAACAAAACAGACATTTGAAGCAGTTTTACTCACCACCTGCGGTTCCGACTCATGACTTGGATCATTACCGCTGTGACCGTTCCATCTTTCAGTTTCAAACGATCTGTAAATCCAGCGTAGAACTGGGCCTTGTTTATGAAACCATAAGTGCCGATCCTGAGGCCTTGAGCAGCCACGGAAAAACACAAGATATTCTCCATTCATTTTAACCAATAAAAAAGTGATTGTAACTATCATTTTCTATGGTAATTTTAATAACAAATATTGAGAGTGCACCAATGTAATGCATGAGCACAAAACTCTCAGCTCCACTTAACGCTGGGTTCTTTGGGAAGCAAGTTTATCTTTCCCTCACAACCATAAACACACTTCTTTGTTGACATTGTTGATTTCGTGAAGTCCTGTGACCTGTGCAGCGCTGCCGACGACTTCCGTAAACTCGAACGCGCGTTGATTGGCGTGCTCTTGCTCTCTCGCTCTGGTCGACGTGTGCGCGCGTGCCCTTCCGGGAGAAGTGCCCGTACAAGGAATTCCGCCCCCGTCTACGTCACTCATGCCCATACTCGAAAAAAAGATCCCGAATCCTGTAAGGCACAGAAATACTCCGTCATTCGTCCAACTCGTGTCTTGAAACTTTGGCCATGTTTAGCATGAGAATCCAACTCTTTAACAGTGTAAATAAGTCAGAATACATGAAATAGCATTATATATCCCCCCCTTTAAAAGTTTCCAGTAATTAAAATGAAGCTGAAATAAAATATAAATGTTAGATGAAAAACTGAAAAAAAGTTATTTCAGTTAGTTAATTTTGTTAAGTACTGTAATTACTAAAACTGAAATAAAAATAAAGCTAAAATATATATAAAATTAAAATACATATATATATAAAAATTTATATTTTTTATAAAAAAAGAATAAAAATGGCAATAAATGGTAATTTAAAATTTAAAGCTAATTCAGAACATTAATATACTATATTAGTATATTAAAAATAGTGAAATAACACTGAATCAAGCTAGAGTCTTTATTTTGCTGTCATAGGGGTGGGCAGTCTTCCCAAAATTTCATATCACAGTCTTATAACAAGCAATCATGATCCATGATCTGAATCGCAATCTTCCCAATTTTGAGATGTACTATCGAGTATATCCAGACTGGAACAAACTTATGGACTTCTATTTGCACAATTTATTGCATTAAACAGTCAAAATAGTCATTTAACCCTGAGTTAAACTTTAAAACAGCGCATAGTCTTCACTGTATGACTTAAATATGCATTGATTCTTATTAAAACTACTAAAGTTATTCAGTCAAGAGCAGTGAGTGATTTTGTCTTTGTCTTTTGTTTAACATTAATGACAGACAGCAGCAGGTATTTTCATTAGGCTTTAGGACCGAATGCATGGAATTACTTTCCCAACTCTTTATTCACTTAAGACATAACTGACTGTCTTTATGTACAGTAAATACTCACCAAGACGGACATTTTGACATATTTTTGTGTATATTTGACCATTGGACGGGTAAACATATTTACTGTGTGTGCTACCTGTTAAGTTCTTTAGAAATGTAAAAGCTGTTTAACCATTTGTGCATTTTAGGCATTCCTGCTATGGCGAATTCGCTGAAGGCAAATGTAAGATTGATAGCAAAGGACGAGATCAGAGAGGAGAAGGAAGAAGCTAAAGAAATGGATGACACCCTGGAAGAGCCTACAGAAGAAGAAGAGGATGAAGAAGAGAGGAAGGCGCGGGCCGCAGCGGAGGAGGCAGCAGCCAGAGAGAGAGCCACTCAGAGACAGCACATGACTGTAGAGGAGCTGGTGCAGACTGAGAGGAACTACCTGAAACATCTGCAGCTCTGTACGGTCACCATCCACAGCAACCTGCAGAAACTCCAGGTACACACGTTCTCTTGTAGTCATTTTCACACGTTAAATGTATTTAGGAATTTTCAAGGGAAGGCACTGAAATTTATATAGATATTTAGGTAGAATATTCATTTTTATAACATTGATAATGATAAGGGTACATCCTTCCATTTTTGCAGATCATCTTTCACTCTCTCCATAAGTATGGAGTAATTGTTTTTCAGTCATCATGAGTTAGATCAATATGAATACCTAAATATTTAAACCCATTAGCACAGTGTCAATGGTTTAACTATATATTTTAACTCATCTGGTATATTAATAGGGAATGCTTCACTCTTGTCATAATTTAATTTGTAACCAGATATATCATTGTATTCCTTAAATACATGTAGTAAAGGGGGAATAGAGAATTGTGGATTGGTCAGGTATACTAACAAATCATCAGCATATAGGGATAATTTGTGTTCATTAGTGCCAATTTTAATTCCCTTCATTACAGTATTGGACCTTATCGCAATAGCGATTTTTGGTCAAAAATGACCAAAGAGTTTTGATATTTTTCCTATTTAAAACTTGACTCTTCTGTAGTTACATCGTGTACTAAGGGGAAAATGAAATGTTGCGATTTTCTAGGCCGATGTGGCTAGGAACTATACTCTCATTCTGGCGTAATAATCAAGGAACTTTGCTGCCGTACCATGGGTGCAGCAGACGCAATGATATTTGGTCATTTTTGAGCGACGTGCTAACGGTCTAATCAGATTCAATGAACTATGCTCAGCTATGCTAAAAGTGGTACCGCCAAACCCGGAGATCAGCTGAATGGATTTGAAAACGGTAAAACTCAAGTGTTTAACTCTAGGGGAGTTGGAAAATGGGCCTATTTTCAAAAAAAAGCCTTATTCTGCATGACCATATTCTACCTTCTTAATCCTACCCAATACCTAAACTTAACAACTTACTAACTATTAATAAGCAGTAAATTAGGAGTTTATTGAGGGAAAAGTCATAGTTAATAGTGAATATGTTCCCCATAGAATAATCAATCAAATTGGGATAATACTAATATTAATATTTGAATCAAACCAGGGGGAAATGGGACCTAAAGCAGAAGTTATGTTTTTAAATAGTTATCATGTTATTTATACAACATAAATGGGACTAAATGATTTTGCTTCTCTCATATTTGAAATGTGCATACACCATTGTAGGTAAACAAACTTGAATAATGTCATATATTATTGGGTCCCTTGCAGCCTCCTCCACCGAACCTAGAGAACATGTTCCAGAACATTGATGAAGTGATGGATGTTTCCAGCAGACTCCTGAGCCTCCTAGACCAGGCACAGATACATCACAGCAATCCAAAATACCTGGAAACTCTCTGTGAGTACAGCCGGATAGACTGGAATTTCCAGTTTACTTTCGATTCCTCAGTTCTTTCGCAGTCATGCTGTGTATGCGTGTCATATGGATAAAATTTATTTTTTTCCTTAAGCTCATGGCTGAAGAATCCAGAACTTGAATTTCAAGATGAGAATAATGATGTATAAGGGTTAGAATGTTGTGTAAATTCCTTTTATCTTTTTGGAGCTCTCTTATGCTGACCAAGGCTACATTTATTTGATCAAAAAGGCAGTAAAAACAGTAATATTGTGAAATATTATTTCACTGAAAAATATTTTTTAATAATTTTTAGATTTTTTTTTTTTTTTTTTTTACTTTGATGTCAAAGCTAAATTTTCAGCATCATTACTCCAGTCTTCAGTGTCACATGACCCTTCAGAAATTATTCTAATATGTTCATTTATTTCTCAAGAAACATTTATTTTTGTCAGTGTTAAAGACTTTAATATTTTTGTAAAAACCATGAGACATTTTTTCAAGATTGTTTGATGAACAAAGGACAAAAGTGAACCATTTATTTAAAATAGAAATCTTTTAAAAAATATTGTAAGTGTCTTTTCTGTCACTTTTGATGAATCTAATGCATCCTTCTTAAATAAAAGTATTAATTTCTTTAAAGTGTTACTGATTATTTTTTTTATTTTTTTAGTTTAGGGTCCACTTCTCACTATTAACTAGTAGCTTATTAGCATGCATATTACTAGGATATTGGCTGTTTATTAGTACTTATAAAGCACATATTAATGCCTTATTCTACATCCCTTAATCTACCCAATATCTAAATTTAACAACTAACTTACTAACTATTAATAAGCAGTAATTAGGAGTTTATTGAGTTGCAGTTAATAGTGAGAATTAGACCTTAATCTAAAGTGTGACCAAAAAATCATACTGACCCCAGACTTTTGAACAGTAGTGCACTGTATGTTGTATGTGAAAAAAGACGTAAATCTTGTTTTATATTATAAAGTTATCTTATTCTTTCTCTCAGGTGAATCTTTCCTTGGTCTGTCTCAAGATATAGAGATGGCCTATAAGGAGTATCTTGCCAACTACAACAACATTACAGCTCTAGAGAACAGCTACAAACAGAAAGAGGCCCTGTGGGCAGAAATGGTCCGAACCATCAAGTCATCTGCGTAAGTTCATAAACAACAACTGAATGAGGTTGCGTATAACTCCCACAACTCATTGAGAGCTGAATGACAAATACACCAGTGTATTACCCAACATTCCTTTCATTTTTGACCCCTGATCCCGTCTGTCTTCAGTCCTGATGTGAATGCGTCCACTCTGAGTTTCTTCCTGGTGATGCCGGTTCAGAGAATCGCCCGTTACCCCCTGCTGCTCCAGACCATCCAGAAACACACAGACCCCCAACACCCTGCCTACCTCATACTGGAGCACGCCGCTCACACTGCGGTCCAGATCAACTGCAGGATCAATGAATACAAACGCTTCCGTGAAGTGGGTGAGAACAGGCTCTCAATTTAGAAAGTAAAGCTGACTGAACCAAAGTATGCAAATCTATTGATTGTAATAGCAGAGTAACACCAATGGAAGTGCTTGAGGTTTTGATTTGCTTAAATAATCTCATTCTCTGACTGGCCCAGCTGACAAGTACAAAAAGACTGAGAACCTGACCATCAAGGATAAGATCAATCGACTCAGTGGCCACAGCATTGCCAAAAAGACGGCCCGGCTCAGCCAGTACATAAAGCATGAGACTGGAATGGTGCCAAAGGTAACTTCCATACAATGATACTACACTGAAGAACCAGGGCTTAAAGGGTTAGTTCACCCAAAAATAAAAGTTCTGTCATTAATTACTCACCCTCATTAATTACTCCTAGAGGTATATGACCATAAAAAGCAATATAGTCAACACTTTCAAGGTCCAGAAAGGTACTAAAGACATTGTTAAAAAAGTAGATGTGACTGCAGTGGTTCAACCTTAATTTCAACAAGAATTTATTTTATGCGCAAAAACAAAACAAAAAATAATAAAGACTTTATTCAACAATATCTTCTCTTCTGTGTCATTCTCATACGTTGTTTACGTCCAGCACTTCCAGGTTCTATATCAGAATGCCGATTCATTGTTGGCCGGCTCCTGCATCAGCATCACACGCATGTGTCGTGCTGCTCATGTGATCAGCTTTGGCTAATACTGAGCCGGCATTCGGACATAAACACGGAAACCTTCACTGTGCGATGACACAGATGTCTTTAGTACCTTTCTGGACCTTGAAAGTGGTGATTAAATTGCTGTCTATGGACGAGTCATATACCTCTCAGATTTCATCAAAAATATCTTAATTTGTGTTCTGAAGATGAACGAAGGTCTTACGGGTGTGGAACGACATTTTTGGGTGAACTAACTGTTTAAAAACGAAAAAAAAAAAAAAAAATTCAGTCGAGTCACTCCAAGCAGAATCAGTATTTTAACATTTATGTTACATTCCATTTGTAACATTATCGCTCTAGATTAGATTAGAAAAAACACCAGTTAATAATTTTTTTTTTTTTTTTTTGCCTGTACTTTATACCAGAGCTTAAATTGAACTTTATACTAACAGCTTGTGAATAAACCTCTTAACTCGAGTGAATCCTGGAACCTCATACAGAAGCTCCACCCGCCTCAATCATGAATGAAGTGCTGCACACATTTTGGAAACCGTCTCTGCTTGTTTGCAGTGCAAGGTTCAAAATAAAAAAAACTCGTTCTTTGTACAAGTACAGTGTTTTCTTTATTCAAAACACGATGTGTGTAAAGACTAATGTTTTATGTATTTGAGGAACAGAGAAGAGTGTCTTAGTCTGGTATTTGCTGTCTCTTCATAGTCAATACATGCTGTGCGTAACAATTCATCTTTTATAACAAGCTTTTGGCCAAATATATTAAACGAGCATCCACATATAGCTACAATAACCTTTGTAAACTGTAAGTTGATAAAAATGTAATGCGGTGCACTTTCTGCCTCAGATTCGGCCGTTCTAATGACGGACAAAACACAAATCTCCGACATTCGCTGGTGAAACGCCTCGTAGCTCCATTTGAGCTTGATTTTGGTCAAATGCTAATAATATGTGACCCTGGACCACAAAACCAGTCATAAGGGTCAATTTTTTTAACTTGAGATTTGAGTTGAATAAATAAGCTTTCCATTGATGTATGGTTTGTTAGGATAGGACAATATTTGGCTGAGATAGAACTATTTAAAAAAAAAAAAAATCTGAAATCTGAGGGTGCCAAAAAATTTAAATATTGAGAAAATCACCTTTCAGCATCACATTTGCATAAGCCGTACTATTTGAATTCATGATTTGCTAACTGCCAAATTTAACAGAACGATAAAATGTTATTAACCAGTTAATGGTAATTTGAAATAAGCGTTTCTGTTCAGAACGATTAAACTTGATTTCGCTTTCGTTTTTATGTTCCTGTTGAAATTTCCATTGTTTTCACAATGAATTCTTAAATGTTGATTTGTAAATCAATCCCTTTATAGTTAAAGGATGAAGAATTTGATGCTCTTGCTGGCTTCTTCTTTGTCCTGGAGAGGGGCGTCTCAGAGCTTCACGATAACATGGAGGCCTATCTCCACTATCTACAGGTTTGGTTTTACTGTTCTTTCACTTAATGACTATAGTTACAATTTAACATCATCTCATTTGTTTTGGTGTTCCCTCAATGTGATGCAAGAACACCCATGGATCAAACTCTTCAACATTATCCATTGTTATTCCAGCTGGTGAATGAAAGGAAAATAATGTATGAGGGTTGATCCCAGGGCAAATGTCAAGTTGTGAAGTTGAGATTATGGCTGTGTGCTTGGAGTGTTTGTAAAGATTTATTTAACCATCTGAGCTCTGTTTCTGTGTACAGAGGTTCCTCAGCTGCAGCCCAGAGGAAGCAGATCTTGATCTGGAAGGGGAGAAAACTGCCTTGTTCTCTAAAGAAATAACAGTGGCACTCAGACAATGGATTTACCCCTCATATGTAAGACCTTAAGAAGATTACAATTCACATCCTTCAGAGAGATTCAGTTCTTGTGAATCTTGTGTTTTTTGGGGGGAGAACTTAAAATCATTAGTGAACCGCTTCAACAATGAGTACAAGACTTCAGTCATTTAATTTTGCATGAAAGAAACAAGGCTGTGAAGGGACAGAATGACCGTTCAATATGTTGTACTGTACCTTAAAAAACATTCTTAGGTCATATCTTGATCTTGACCCAAAATTGATGCATCTCTTGATAGAAATAACATCACAACATTTATTTCCATCAGGAGGTGCATCAATTTTTGGTCAAGATCTTGTATTGACAATGCAAGAGGTGAGCACTCTGTAAAGTCTCCTCCAGCATATCCCAAAGACTTTTCAGTAAATTTAGGGTCTGGACTCTCAAGGTGTCAATTCATGTGAAAATTATTCTTCATGCTCCCTCCCAACCATTCTTTTACAATTTGAGACTGATGAATCTTGGCTTTGTCATCCTGGAATATAGTCATGATACGTCTTCCTACATGGATGGTTAAGAAATGAAAAGCTACACACTCCATCAATTAGGGTTAGAAGAACTGTTGTCAAACATAAAACATGCTAGAAACAAAATAATCACTGCAATAATGATCCAGTCATAGATTCTTAAAGGGTTAGTTCACCCAAAAATGTCATCCCTCATGTCGTTCCACAGCCGTAAGACCTTCGTTAATCTTCAGAACACAAATTTAAAAATATTTTTGATAAAATCCGATGGCTCAGTAAGGCCTGTATCACCAGCAATAAAACCATAAAGCAATGCTTTCAATGCCCATAAAGCATTCAATGCCTACTAAAAACATATTTAAAAACGGTTCATGTGACTACAGTGGTTTGACCTTAATGTTATAAAGCGACGAGAATACTTTTTATGCACCAAAAATAACGACTTTATTCAACAATATCTAGTGATGGGCGATTTCAAAACACTGCTTCATGAAGCTTCGAAGCTTTACGAATCTTTTGTTTCGAATCAGTGGTTCGGAGCGCCAAAATCCCATGATTTCAGTAAACGAGGCTTCGTTATGCATAGGTGTTTTGAAACTTCAACAGTTCACGTGACTCTGGCAGTTTGATACACGCTCCAAACCACTGATTTGAAACAAATGATTCGCAAAGCTTCATGAAGCAGTGTTTTGAAATCGCCCATCACTAGATATTGTTAAATAAAGTCGTTATTTTGTTATTTTTGGCGCACAAAATGTATGTATTCACAAAATTGTGTTCTGAAGATGAACGAAGGCCTTACGACTGTGGAATGACATTCATTTTTGGGTGAACTAACTCTCTAAGCATTTGCCTATTTAAATTCAAACAGTGACTTTTTTTTGGCCACGCAGTGTAATAATACTTTTATAAAACAATTTATTACGCAAGAAAGCAACAAACTCAACAAAACTGTAAAAACGGTCTAGTGAGTAGATGAGTTTACCTGTTCGGCGTGATGACATTTAATGTTAGTCCCATTTAGCCATTAGCAACCACCTTTTTCAAGACACATAACGCCTCAAAAAAGCAGAAGGGGGTATTTTATGTCGTGAATAAAACGTCAAAATAGCTTGCGTTAACCACACACCTTATTTCAGCTGAAAAAAAATGTATTAAAAAAAACCCGTTGAATTCAGGACAATTAAACCGAAAGTGAAAATATGTTAACTCGTTTCCAGGTTTTTATGACTCCTTTCTGCAGCACTCTGTTACACACTGTATCCCTCACTGCCTCTTTTTTTGTACATGTCAAATTAAATATGGCATCTTTGACTAAAGTCTGGAACACCAACATTTGTCTATGACACAGTATTTCTTCACTGTGGTGCCTCTATTCGCCATTTTAGTTTTCTCCATTTATCAATGTCTAACCCCGCTGGAACCAATACTGCTGCAAAAACACCATGTATCATGTAGGAATACAAATTGAGCCAAGATCTTTTTTTACTGTTCACCAACCATTGAAATTATGTTCGCGCACAGCACCCTTTTTAGCAGTATTAACCATTTACATATTTGACAGGAAGACCGACGTACATTTTTATCATCGATCAGTTGTTTGTTGTTTAAATTAACCATCTACATTTCTAGTACTGCATCTGGCCTTCTGAACTTAATTTGTACATCTCTTTTCCTCCACTTTTGCTGCTACTCACAGGAGAATCGTTTAAAGACTCTAGTCTTTAAGCCCTTGTGCTCACTGCAGGAACTGATGGCAGGACCACGAAACCTCATCCGTAAGCGTCAAGACAAGCTTCTGGACTATGAGCTAATCGAGGAGAAGAGTAACCTGAATTTCGATGAGCAAGCCATAGCTAACACCTACAAGACCATGAACACTCTGCTGCTAACCGAGCTGCCACAGTTCAACGGGAAAGCCCTTCAGCTCCTGTGGGCCACGCTAGAGGCCTTCAGCTGCCTGCAGAGAGACCTGGCAGCGGATATGGAGCAGCTGGCCACCAGCTTCACTCATCAGGTACTTTTTACAGAAAAAGATAAAATGCTGAGGTTTTACTGAATGCTGAGGACAAAATACAGTGAGATTTAGTTCACACTTGTAGTTTGGTTCTTTTTATGGACCAAAAATGACAATGGTACATTTAGTCCCAGGGTTCACACTGTCATTTTTAACACCGAACCTTAAACAAAAAACAAAAAACAGGTTTTATGAAGTACATTTTGGAACTTACCGAACATCCAAAACAATGTTGTGTGCTGGGCTAAATGCGCTTGTTGTATGTGTGTACATATAATGGTGTTTTTACCAGTTGAGAACTGGTTAAGAGCTTATAAAATGTGTAAAGCAGTCAAAACAGTGCCAGGAATTCCTCCTTTACACACACAAACAAAGATCTGCTGGAAGGAGAGGGTGTTTCTGACAGCTTTAACACACTATAGTGGGCGATGTAGCTTCTATACAAGAAAAAACACGTATACTTAAGCATCCTGTCCTTATCAGGGTCACATCTTGTGACATCACGTCCTGTTTTTGGTTCGTTTAGATGTCTTTGGTCCGCGTTGCGTTCATATTTCAGTCAAACCACACCAGAGTTTGTTTGGAAGCGGACCAAGATCCACCTTTTCAGGGTTCAGTTGAACCGCACCAGAGTTTTAGAAGCAGACAGAGACCCTCCTTTTCAGCAAACTCTGTCCACTTGTTAGGTACGCACCAGGATTCGGATGGCAGTGTTCACACTAATAGAGCAATCGCACCAGAGTTTCTGACACGGTTCGACTAAAATATAAACTTAACACAGACCAAAGACACGTAAACAAGCCTGTTTTTTCTCATCATAGTAGCAATGTTTTCTGTTTTGAACTACAGGTGTGAACACTCCCTTAATCGCACCAATAAGAACACATTCTTAGAGATAACAAAGTGAATTATTATTTTTTACAGTGCCTAATTCTAGGGTGAATAAAGGTTTATAAATAAGCTTACTTCTTAAATTTATTTTTTTGATCAACCACAAAAAGTATCAGCATAAATTAAATGCAGTACATATACTACCAAGTATAAATGTACAATTTGAATAATAATTTTTTCACATGAAAATAATCTCACAATACAAAAAATCTTAATGGTTTATATTCACAAAAAATATTTATATGATTTTATTTTTTCTCTCTTTTGATTCTGAAGTAAATTAAAACCTGGATGTTCTTTATAGGTTTCATGAGATTCACCTTCACAGTCATGTAGTTACGTCTTCCTCATGATTTGAGTTACACTCAAATACCTATCAATTTCAGCAACTGTTGGACATTCTGTGCAATAATCCACCACTAAACGACACGGCAAGCATGTGGTTGGAAAAGTGTTATTAAATTTAGCTTTTTGCAGGCTGGCAGTGTTTATGAATTGCTCTCTGTCTCCTGGCAGCTCCCACACAGTTATTTGGAAACTGGTGAGTTCTGGAAGTGGGCAGAGACTTCGGTGCTGGAGGGTTCAAAGAGGATGGAGAGCCTGTGTCAGGGCGTTCAAGATGAGCTCAATGCTCCCATTGTGCAGGTCAGTTCCAACACAGAGACGCACTATTGTCTGTTGCAGGGTGGAGACGTCTTCCTATGGGACACTTACTGAAGTTTAATGGTGCCCGTGGACAGTGCTGGAAAACAACCATAGCTAAATGCAGCCATTCATTCATCTTGATATAGTTTAGACCTCATGTGTTTTACATCCAATTCATTGATTAATTTAGAGCATACCGTAGTAAAATATGTTATGTCCTGGGGTTACTGTATTACGGGTGGCCCTAAACAGCTGCTTTTTATTTAGTAAAATGCAAATTGCAGTAAAAATATACTACCGGTCAAAATGGGACGGGGCTTGATGATGCATCAGGCCTTGCATCGGAACTTGTTTGGTTTGGTAAAAGTGAGCTATGACATTTATGGGTCAAGATTAATTATCAGAAAAGTTATCAGAATTATTATCAGAAACTGTTAGAGAGATGTTGTTTTCATAAACATTTTTTCTAATGCTCACTGATTAATCAAGGAAATCAATACCAGGAGCATTTATTACATTAAAGGGTTAGTTCAGCCAAAAATGAAAATTGTGTCATTAATTACTCACCCTCATGTCGTTCCACACCTGTAAGACCTTCGTTCATCTTCGGAACATAAATTAAGATATTTTTAATACAATCCAATGGCTCGGTGAGGCCTCTGTTGCCAGCAAGATAATTGACACTTTCAGTACCCAGAAAGCTACTAAAGACATATTTAAAACGTGACTACAGTGGTTCAACCTTAATGTTATGAAGCGACGAGAATACTTTTTGTGAGCAAAAAAAAAAACAAAATAATGACTTTATTCAATAATATCTAGTGATGGGCGATTTTTAAAAAAAAATCCTTTACGAATCTTTTGTTTTGAATCAGTGGTTTGGAGCGTGTTTTAAACTGCCAAAGTCACGGGATTTCAGTAAATGAGGCTTCGTTACGTCATAAGTGTTTCGAAATTTCAATGATACACCACTGGGGGGCGTGACTTTGGCAGTTTGATACACGCTCCGAACCACTGATTCAAAACAAAAGATTTGTAAATCACCCATCACTAGATACTGTGGAATAAAGTCATTATTTTGTTTTTTTGGTGCACAAAAAGTATTCTTGTCACTTCAAAACATTAAGGTTGAACCACTGTAGTCACATAAACTGTTTTAAATATGTCTTTAGTAGCTTTCTGGGCATTTGAAAGTGTTAATTATCTTACTGTTAATGGAGGCCTCACTGAGCCATCAGATTTTATCAAAAATATCTTAATTTGTGTTCTGAAGGTCTTAAGGGTTTGGGATGACACGAGGGTGAGTAATTAATGACAGAAATTTCATTTTTGGGTGAACTAACCCTTTAAATAGGGTCCATTTTGATTTCAAGTTGTGTATCTCATCGTCTTTTGACAGTGTAAGCAGAGATGGCACCATTCATATTTCAGAGCCATATTAATATTGTGCATGGTATTACTTCTATCTGTGATGTGATGTCATGTCATAGGCATGAGACCATCACTAAGCTAATGACACAAACAGATGTTATTACCCAGAGTCTCAGCATTCAGGTTCTGATCAATATCATGTCTGCCATCATTAAGACATCAGTCTTGATAAGTTTATAGAGAAGGCAGACAAACAAAGAGGTGCTCTGTAATCTTCAGAAGTATAGATATAGATCACAAATATAGATCACAGATGTAAATCCTTGGGAGTATGTTTATTTCCTCTCTTGGTTCATTGATCCTGCACTGTAATAACTGCACTTATGCCATATTTCATGTACATTTACTTTCTAAATGTAATTTATGCTGCTGTATGTAATATTGTGTTAAATTTGAGTAGGTACTAGTTAAATCAGTGTTTTCTGTTTCCTATTTGTGACGTCTCAGGCGCTCAGTCCCATGTGTGAGAAGCGTCTCAAGGCTCTGACTGCTAAGCATAGCTCAGAGAAGATCTACCAGCTGACAGGCCCTGTGGTGGGCACCCGTGACCTTGACCTGACCCTCAGCAAGGGAGAGCTGGTAGCTGTCGTCAGTGAGATGGACACGCGAGGAGACCGTCGCCGCTGGCTGGTTGATGCAGGAGGTAAAACTGGCATGTGGAAACCTGTGGAGAATTAAGTCATAGTGCATTTAAAGACAACGAAGCTGGAATCAGTTTATACCAGCAGATTTATTAAGTGTGTTATTAGGTGAACAAGATTGATCCACATCATTCTCTCATATACTGCATGCATATGGGCATAAGAACAAGAAGAAATTGGAAAAATAGTAATGCAAATGCAAAAAAAAGGTATTTTCTTATGCTCAGTTCAACCCATCTGCCAATATAATTTATATTATATAAAATCCATCTGATTAAATTGATTTCAATTGCTTTAAAGAAATATTTAACCAGCTGATAATGCTAATTACACTTACTTTATTGCAGTGATTTGCATTTTGATAGTGTCTGCAAAGTGTAAAGATTAGGTCTAATGACAGTAATGGAGGTGTACTGTAATAATAGTTCAGCTGTTGAAATAAAGTGTTGCTAGAGAACATAGTGTAAATGCATTTTAAACATTCATAATTTGTGAAAATTGCTTTTCATATCACTTCGGTTACACTGCTTGGTAGTTAGTGTTTTGAATTTTGTATGCTCCTTGGACCCATACCAATCAACTAGTCAGATTTCAGGAACTAGTTTACAGTTAATGTCAAGTTTAGGCTTACAAGGGCTTCTACACCATTCTTATTCACCTATTATTTCCCTCTGGATTTAGTGATAAATTATGGGTTCGGACTATGTTTTTAGACAGGAATGTTGCTCCAGGATCAACAATAGCTGTTGATCCAGGAACATGTCCAGGGTTTCTGCGGGTCTTAAAAATCTTAATTCACCCTTACAAAAATTAAGGCCTTAAAAAGGTCTTAAATCAGAGCAGAAAGTCATCATGGCATTAAATGTTGCATGGATAGCAAAAAATGAATATCTTCCTCTTCCTTCATCCTGTTTCCAATACAAATATCTAAACACCTTTAAATGAAGATACATTTACTTAGTGGGTTTATGCTTAAAACAAGAACAAATATCTGTCAGTGAGTTAAGAAAATGTCCCTTTGAATTAAGTTAATTCTTTTTTTTAGCCCATTGGCAGATATTTGTTCTTGTTTTGATCATAAACCCACTTCATTTTGATCAGTTTCACAGAAAACACGACTTAATATTTTAATATCATTTTGTTTATCCAGTAAATGCTTCTTGATTTGAGAATCTTACTGAGGAATAATATCACTGTTTTGCTAATACAACTCATTGTGTTTCTCCTTTGACATTTACATTTAGAGAACATATTGACATATTCCCTTCAATAATTCCTTACATTTTTTTTTAATTGGTCTTAAACCGGTCTTGCAGAAAACCTGATGCCTGTCTTGGCAAAATCACAGCGACCCTTCTAACAGCCAGGTTCAGCTAATAAACTGATTTTTAAAAATGTATGAATTTATTTATTGCAACTGGACAAAGGGAAATTATGTTGTCTGTTGAAAATGTTCATGTGTGTAAAGTATGTATACATAATTTTTTGCACATTACCAGCACAACAATTGCTGGTGAAAGCCTTTTGTAATGCTATGACTGACATCTGCTGGTCAAATAGAGTTAAAGCACTCTTTCAAATCAGCTCTCATCAATCTGCAGAATAGAGACATTTAAATTTGACTGTCTTGATAGGACTTCTAATTTATATTTTTCTTCAGGCCCGAGGGGATATGTGCCTGCCTCAAAACTGACACGCTACCACCAGTTAACCGTTGACCCGCCGCAGTCTCCTCATCTGAACGTCATGCCCACCGGTCCAGGACCCCGAAGACACTCCTACACACCCGGAGCCCAGCCGCTCCCAACCATCATGACCACGCCCTGTTTTCAGGTGAGTGACACGCACCGGCACAGACATGCGCTTTGACTTGACAGGTCATAAGGCCGCCTAGAACGGGACCTTTGGAGATTGATGGCAGGTCTGCAGTATCTCATGATCATCAATCACACACTTCAGCATTTGTGAATTCAGTATTGGAAGAACAGAAATGAACTGCCGCTCCTTGTCAGCAGAACTGACGTACTCTATCACAGCCACCTACGCACACACACATGCGCACCCACACATAAACACTGATTCAGTCATCTGCATGATCTGACTGTCAAATGGTCTCATATCATTGTGGCTTCATGTTTAGGAAAGCAGAAATGTCAGAGGTAGATTTTGACTCTGGGAGATACACTGCTGTTGTGAATGGTGAAAATATGACAACGTTTTCTAAACCTTCACGGGTTATTTGTCATTGTGACAGTGCAGAAATTCTCTTTCAGCTTGTGAGAAAACATGATCAGCTAACATTACGGCTCCCAGATGAATTATATATCCAGTTTTTGTAGTCTCAAGTGGAATTTATATAACTTTGCGTTTAAAAATCATTGTTTTCCAAAAACATATTCTCTGAAGAGTTGTTTGATAATCCATTACACTCTGATGCACATCTCAATATGCAAGGATAGATCTGCTGCTACTTCTTTTTCATTGCAACTTCAACATTTAGGGCCCTATTTTAACGATCTAAGGCTACATTCACACTGCGAGCCTTTAATGCTCAATTTTTTTGTATTGCTGTTCACATTGTTGTTTTAAATGTGGCCAATATCAGATTTCCAGTGTGAACAGGTTGTGTTTCTGAACTGACCTGCAGGCACAAAAAATGGGGTTGCCAAGTTTTTACTCAATTGCTTCTCAAAACTAGTCCAAAACTAGCCTAATTGCGTTCCTTGGGGTATCCCGGTAGAAATTGCATTCCGGGGGGTAAATATTGCGTAAATAGTGCAGGAGTTGTCAACCCAAGGAGTTGTGGCAACAGTGAAAAAAGTAAACAAGTTCTGCAGGAAAATCAGACTTTGCAACACACACAGCGCTGTCATACGGAAGTAAACACAGAGGGAATTAAAGTAAACAATTACACGTCTATTTATAGTGTGATCTGCCACGGAAGGCTGTGAAATTATGCGCAGGAAATATGAAAAATAAAGACTATGATGTGACAAAAGAGAGCAGAGTTTTGAAACGTTTATGATACGAGCTCTTATGTTTTGCTTGTATTATAGAGCTGTCTCTGTAATACTTACGAGTTCTGACACATGACTACCTTTCGCAACTGTCTTGATAACGTTGGGTATGTAAAATCTTTGAATAGACTCCCATGAGCTCTGAATCGTGATGAATGTTGATCTCGAGTGACGTAAAAATCGTACGAATCCCAATATGACTGTTCACGCTGCGGTCGCATTACAAAACATCTGACTTGTATTGGATTTAGTACCACATATAGAAGTGGCACAAATCGGAATTGAAAAGATCCGATTCCATGTGGTTTGTACTGTTCACACTGTCATGGAAAAAACCGATACGAGTCACGTGTGGGCAAAAAAAATCAGATTTGGGCCACATTTAACTGCAGTGTGAACGTAGCCTAAGCGCATGGTCTGAAGCGCATGGCACAGGTGCCACTTTTGCTAGTTTAACGATGAAAAAAATGGTCGGTGCACCAGGCGCATGGTCCAAAAGGGGTTGTACCTAGTCTCTTAATGAGTCATGGGTGTGTTTTGGGCATAACATGCAATAAACCACTCAGAGTCTCATCTCCCATTCCCTTTAAAAGCCAGGTGCGCTTGCACCATGGCGGATTGCTATTTACTTGGCTGAAAATATGTAGGCGCATATTACTCCTTTAATTAACAACAAAAAAAATACTGCACCATTGACTTTAGAGCAGGTTTTTGTTGGTCAGTGGTGCAACCGTTTTCAGTTGCCTCAAAATAGCTACACATCAACAATGCACCTGAACACACCTCGTTTTCAGACCAGCACGCCCATGGGTGAACAGATGGGCGCGAGTGAATTTGCTATTTAAACAACATGGGCACTGGATGTGAAAATGATAACAGCGTCAGGCTGAAACTAGCAAAAAAAACACTTGCGTCGCACTTCGCCTGGTGTATGATAGGGCCCTTAGAGTTACAGATTTGTTCAAATCCCTGTGATAAAGTGTGATTTTAGCCTTAGCAAACCACTAATAAGCGTGATTCATAAAGCATTATCAGTATTAGCCACAGGGGGGAGCACTTCGTCTAATTTCTCTTTTCAGTTTTTATTTTTCAACCTAGCTTATTTTATTCCCTTATAAGCTATAATATCATAAACCTCCCACTCTAAACGTGTCTCAAGCACATTGTGTAACACTGAATGCCACTTAAATTTCAAATCTAAAAACATATACTCAACAGAGCACTCAAAAAACACATTCATTCTCTAGTCAGATTTCAATGTCTCAGTTGTTCAGTTTTGTTGTTTGTGTGGGTTTTGCCAATGACTCACGGAAAATAACTCATTCCAAACCAGATTGAAACACTCCATTCTCCATTTGCAGGTGCACGCAGGCTATGACTTCACGGCGAGGAGCAGTCAGGAGCTTTCTTTGAGGGCTGGTGAGCCGGTGCGAGTGGTGGAGCCTCACGATAAGCGTGGAAACAAGGAATGGAGTCTGGTGGAGGCGCGTGGCCAGAGAGGCTATGTCCCCTCCAACTACCTTGCCATCCTCCCCTCTGTGATCGCCTCACCCACCTTCCCTTATCGCTAGCTGTGAATAATATCCATGAAAGAACATCATCACCTGCTGATATGAGTCTTCTAGCCAGTATCCAAACACACACAGCACTTTCCCTGAAGGGCTCTTTATACGTGAGGGGGCGGATGGCTGCTGTTTGATGCGTCATTTGACTGGTGTATGTACTGAAGTGGTGCTTGGGCCCTGCTGTGGAGTGGTCGTCCGTATACTTGATCTCCGCTTTGCCCAGGGCTGTTACTGTTGGAGATCTTTTTATCCAATGAGAGAAGAGCTGCAGGGGCAGGCAAGACACATGGCTACTGCTGGAGTGCGCTGTTTCCTGCAATTACCGCTTGGATCAACACCTCAGCTGTCCTTGGAAATGGGCAGCCCTGATACTACTTGCCTGCTTTACTGTCTTACCACTGAAGAAACTGAGAATACTTGGAGTTTTACTTTCTTTAAGAGTCAAAGCTCTTTTGCACTGGTTCCCAGCTTATTGAGATGATTAATATGCAGACTTAAAGACAAGATCTTACAAAACATTCTTGCATAATTCTTGCTTTTGCATTTTAATAATACTTGATGGACAGTTTTGTTGTTATTTAAATTTGTACAGTGGTTATAAAAAGTATCTGGACACAAAGAACATAAATTAATGTCCTATAAAAATAATGCATCGGTAATAAAATATAAATCCAAGTGACATTATAAAATCACCAATACACTTTCCAAGCATAACTTTTCACATAAAGAAGTTTGTTAGGTTGAAAATTATTAAACGATAGATATTGGTTCAAAATTAAGGCAAAAAATTGGTTGACCAATTTATTGCCAATGCTGATTGGCTTTTTATTCTTTCTTTTAAAAAAAAAAAAAAAAAATATATATATATATATATATATATATATATATATATATATATATATATATATATATATATTACACCTTTCTGTTGTCACTGGAACAGTGTTGCCAAGTCTGCAATTTTTCAGCAGAATTGGACTATTTTAACACTTTTGCTGCAGGTTTTTTTTATGTCCACGGGTTGAAGCGACCCCAAATAACATGATATTTAGCCATTGGAATGTGAATTTTTCCAGGAGGAACCCCCGCCAAAAAGCGGATTTTACCCCCTGGAACGCAATTGGGTTTTGAGTAGCAATTGGGAGGGTTTTGTCATGAAAATCTGGCAACCCTGCACTAAAAACATGAAATTTTAATGTATTCACTTCAAACTACGATGCTATATATATATATAAAATTAGCGTTTGAGAAAATATGATTCCCAGTAAACACAGACTTGCCAGATTACTGAACGCACTGGTTTCAGTGCTAACTACAATTTGATTACTGAATCATGAAGTTGCTTTTTATTGTACAGGTTTACTTTTTTTCCATATTGATTAATTTTCAAATTATTTCTAATATTATATAAATAAATATCACATAAAATAAATAGAAATTTAATCTTTATAATAAAATCAATATATTTAAAGATATTTATTTCAACCATTAGCCACCCTGCTCTCAGAGATATCAGAATTGCCATCAACCATCAAAAAAACCTATATCGGTCGACTACTAAAAAATTAGAGTATAGTGATGCTTTCTACTTGTCAAACATTTGTTTGCAGATGCTGGTTGGATTGATATTTATTTATTAATGCAGTGACATTCATACATTTTTAATTGTGTCTTAAATGTCCAAATGCTCTTTGCAGCCACTGGGTGGTGGTGGATATCGAAGACACTGTAATGATGTCGAATTATTAAGCTTATGTGCAGATTCAGAACTGCATTGTTCTTGTGTTGGTTACTTCATAACCTCTGTGATGAAGGACTTCTTGAAAGATTCAGAGGTGCAGAGGAGTTGCTGCAGTGTCCGTCATGAACAACTGTCTGCCTGCAGTTGCATCTGATGTCCACTAGAGGCACCCGAGCACCCTCTGTGAAGACTGTCATGTTACCTTACTCAGTGTTGGATTAATCCCCCAAACAGAATCATATATTATTCATCTGATCCTCACGATGGCTTTAACAGGGATCCAGTGAGAGGCAGTTCATCTCCTGGTGATACTACCCCTGAATATGGCATCGTCTGTACATATCACTTTGAAGAGATGTTTATTTTATTTATTCCTCATGTCCACTCTAAAATTAAACAGATTCAGTCTTGAATTAAGCCATCAGAACTGTTGAAATCCATCTCATACCTTCGCATTTCTGCTGTTATTATGAGAAGCTGTTATTCGTCGAAAGCAGCAAGCAGCTTTGGCTGAAGTCTTCTGCCTGACCTCTGAATGCTCTATTTGTGACCAGCAGATTAAAACACTGACGTGAACGAGGCAGATTATTTCTGTCTACTGCAGAGGTTTATTTTGGAGATATGCATTGGGTTGGAGGCTGCTTTTAGCCCAAGTGCTGCTTTTCCTCTTGAGAATGTGCAAATGTCACGGCAGGGCTGATGATGACTGTGTTTTGTCATGCTGCAGGCAGAGTAGACATGCGGTTCGTTGTCCGAGAGAGCACTGCCTGTCAATCGCTCCTACTTCCGCTAAGAGCTGCTTGTCAGCAAAGCTTTGATCCTCTGAACCCCTACAGCTACTGCTTCCTCTATGCGACAGAACTCGAAGCTCTATAAATAAATTTCTCTATTCAATGGTCTAAAAATAGCCGCTTGTCGGCAGGATCCCTCTATGGCTCACCCTGTTGGAGCTGCTGGGGACTGCAGCTGCGGTTCCTCTCCCTTCTCTGGGAGGTGGCGTCTCTCACATTACATCAAAACGTGCCCTGACCCTACTCTTCGTCTCCGCTGAAGAGCCATGGGAAAATGCTACGGTAATTAGATATATTATGTATCCCTCACAACATTACATACTATGAAGCATTTCCTAGTGGGAGAGCAAGCAAACCTTACAGCCCTATTCTAGCTCCCTGTATTATGTCTGTTTGTGTGTGTATTCGACAGAGAAGGGAAAATAAGCCATGCAGTAGGGATTTATAAGTCCGCAGTAAAGATTGGCTGTCTTGGTGGCGCTGCATATATATATATATATATATATATATATATATATATATATATATATATATATATATATATATATATATATACACACACACACTCATGCGCAAAACCTACAATTATTTTTTTTTGTCTTTATTTACAGAAATAATATATCTTTAAAACAAAAAAATTATTTACTTATTAAAATATTTTTGTCAGTATATCAATGGCACAAAGCTAACAACATTTAGTGGGATTTATGGTTAAAACAAGAAAAAAAAATGAATTCTGGTATATGATATATTCATGTAAAATAAGTCTTTATGCTTTATGAATATATTAAGTTTATATCATATTATTAATGGTAATTAGGGGTCAAGCCGTGAAGGGCTCATGCTGATTCAAATGAACCCTATGACGTCATTTCTGTCATGAACATTTTTCCGCCTTTTTGAATTTTTTTTTAACTCCTCCTAGAACGTTTATCCAATTTGCACGAAATTTGGTGTGTAGCATCTACTCACACTCCAGACAAAATGTTATTGAAAGATTTTTGTTCGGCCAATCCATCCTCGTATAGCGCGTCAACGAATTTGACAGCAACCACATGAAAAATGGATTTGATGCTGTATCCTCACAATGATTTGGTGTATTGACACCAAACTTGGTATATGTCATTACAGGCATGACTTTGGGGTACATGCAGAGTATCATCACAGCGCCACCTACTGGTGCCGAGATAGAAAAAAAATTCAATTTTTGCTTATAACTTTTGAATGCCTTGTCCTAATCATGGGTATGGTCTCCTTAGATTCCTTGAGGCATGCCGAGTTGAATGATAACCAATTTTCTTTGGTCGGTCATTTTGGGCGTCAGCCATTTTGAATTGTCATTAAATGCTGTGTTTTAAGAACGCATGAACGTATCATTACAAAACTCGGTATGATTCATCGAGGTCATGTTCTGAGAGGACCTGTAAAGGTTTAGGTCCGCACACCCAGGTGGTTAAGAGATCTAATTAGATTATGAAAAATTATACATTGTCATTTAACTTACATCATCGGCTTATGCCGAGTCCTACGATACCAAATTTGCCATATTCTACCATACTTGATGTCCGCCATATTGAATTTTATTCAAAACCTACTTTTTTTGAACTCCTCCTACAAAAAGTGTCCGATTTGTATGAAATTTGGTATGTAGCATCTACAGACACTCGTGACAAAAAGTAATTTAAAAGATTTTTGATAGACCCGACCGTTGTTTTATACTGCGTCAACAAATGTGACTGCGAGCATACCAAAATAGATATACGGCTGTATCTTTGGAAAGGTTTTGTGTATTGACACAAAATTTGGTACATGTCATCACAGGCATGACTTGAAGGTGTATGTAGAGTTTTGTCATAGTGCCACCTACTGCTCAGAAGTTATAAACCATGTTATTATGTTATAAATGCTTTAACTGATGTAATTTAAACAGCTTTATCCTAACCTCATGATCACAAATGTCCAGAATTATTTACTTTTCTGCCCTTATTCGGCTTGACCCCATAATTGCTGCTTTTTGTTGATGTTATTATATGAATGTCTCAATTCATTGCGTTTTCCAGTATAAATATCTAAACCGTAATTGGTAAAAGATCTTTATTCAATATCCAGGAAGATTTTTTTTTTTCCGGCACAATCAGGAATCGTCTTGATGCCAAAGAGCCTGAGGTCAGCATAGAACAGCTTGTGTAAGTTGACCTGTCAAAAGCTGCTGTGTAGAAATAGACACTGTGGCCTTGTCCGGCTTAATGCAGGGACTGCATTTAGTAACTTTTTGGCGCTAGTGTCGTGATTGTGTTAGGGCTGTCAACTGACCTGTGGCACAACCAACTAACTTTAACCTACACTGAATTTTTTCCTAGCTAGATCGTAAACCCCCTCATTACAGAGGACTTAGTGCATAGTTTACACTGCAAGTCCATCCCTTGCGGTCCCAATGTGAAATACAGCAACGCTCCTCAGACACCTCCTTCAGTGACCTCTGAGCGTGTCTGTGTGAGAGGGAATGTAGACTCAACAGATCACGCAGCTGTTTATAGGACTGAACTCTGAGCTTCTTAAGTTTAGAGGTCATGGTCATGCCTATCTGACATTAGAGGCTTGTGTATTTATAGAGGATATGATGTGGAAAGTCTTGGCATTTTTACGTGGAGAAGAATTGTAAATCTTGTAAGGTAAAAAAGCAATCATGTTCAAGTCATGTGTACATAAACATCATATTGGCAAATAGAGGTGAGTGTGTACTTTTATTCGACTTTCTGGGCTGGTTTACATGTTGACCTACATGCACGCTGGGCCATTGAACTTTTGCTTCTATAAATCCCATTGGCCTTTGAGTGTGTGACCAAGTAATCATGGAGCCCATCCAGCACAAGCAGACGAGAACCGATTCAAAAAATCATCTCAATGAGGATCCAAACACAAGGCTTCCATTTGCAGTGGTCTATGATTTTCCCTGAGAGGTTGGCATGATGTATTCTCTGGAAAACACACTCCCTTGCCCTGCGAAATGTTGCATCGGAGTGTCATTTTCCTTGATTTCTGTATGTGTGAGTTCTGGAAAAGAACACTGCTTTTGCAGCCACCTCTATTTAAACCCTTCGTATGTAACCCTCCTCTATAGATTCTTTCTCTCAGATCTCTTCACCTTTACTCTTCCCTTGCAAGCTCTTGTAAACAGTGCTGGCCTAGAATGTCAATGATGTCAGGCGTCAACAGGGGGTTGAGAAACTTTGATCTTCGGAGTAAAGGGTGGGACGGGGTTTGTATATGTTTAGGGGTCATGTTCATGACTGCCCTAGCTTGTAGCACACGTACCCTCTGGAAATTTGATAGTATACTTAATCGCTCTTGTCCGATGCTCAACTTACAGGCTGTCACTCATTTTTACTACGTGAATTTCAAATGTGTCGCAGCTGAATGCTTTGATCTGAAACGCATTTCTGCGTGCAAGCTTTCACACCTACTGCAATCACAAATTTTATCAGAAAAATCTTCCCCCCCCCCAATCGTGCAGCCCTAATGTCAGACTGATTCTCGTCTACCAACACATAAACCTCTTTAAAAAACATCTAGTAATTGCTAGATTCCCCTCAAGGTTGTTTTCTGATTGCAATAATCTTAAAACTTTTATATTGTGTCATATTTTTGGGCTGTCAAGTAGCGAGAACACTTGGCAAGGCTCAACGTATTTTAGCGCCTAATAGCATTGATTGAAGGAGCCACTCAGCTTTGCAGACGGTATTTGTGCTGCATGATAATGCTGTTTGTATAGAGACTCTATCCTATCTATTTTATAACACATAAAGCAGATTATAGCCATAAAGGAAGCTATAGCCATAAATGGGGATCTTAATGGCAGTAGGAATAAAGTGACCCGTCCGCTCGTCCACGCAGGTAAGATCTGCTGACCTTTCAGAGTCCATTTCATGCACTCTTCTCCAATGTTCCTGTGGTTGTCATGTTATATGGAAGCCTGTCCTTCTCCTGATCATCACAAGGACATAAGATGTAGTCTATCTTTGAGAAGAAAGTGCTCTTATATCCATTTCATTGGGTCGATGTGTTTTAGATGCTTGGAGGCTGACACTTCTCAACAAATGTTGAGCTAATATCAAAAATACTAGTAAAAGCACTTTCAGTTATTGTTAACTTGTATATTATTTGAGCTGGAATGCTGTTTAAAAATTTTTACAGTCATTATAAAGTTTATGCGTTTATTTGATCAACAATATGGTAATAACATTTTGAAATAATATATATTATTTCTGTTGTGGTAATCAACATTATGCCAGTGCTGAACCCAGAATATTCCTTTAAGGCTTTTTAGAGTTCAATAGATTTGTCAAATCATAGAATCTTCTAATTAAGAGATATTTACACTGTGAATTAATTAGGAATGCATGCTAATAATATTGGTTGTGTGCCACTTATATCTGTTGTTTTTATGACAGTCCCCTCAGTGCTGGCGGAGAGCTGTTATTTCTGGCAGTTCGACTAGCAGCCATCATTCTTTGAAAGCTGACACGCGCAATCTTTTCATACAAGTGTGAGGAAAATAGCCTTGTCGTTCACCTTCCCAAAGGCGGGTGGCTGGGAAAGTATCCAGTCGAGAGAGGGGAGGGAATACTCCTGCTGCGGATCCCATGTCTTTACCCAGCCCGAGTCCGATCTCACGGTTTGTTTGTTTGTTTTGAGACCCGGTGATCATGTGCTCAACTCCTGTCATCCCAAATCCGTCATTTCCCTGTTCTTGAGTTAGCAGCTTTTCCCATCCTCATCTTAATGGGCCTGCTGGGAAAACGCATAGACATCATTTGGTTTTAGACTGTGTTTTGTTTAGATACACACATGGCGATGTTTTGAGAACTTGCTTGGAGGAACTTTGAGAATGTTCAGAGGAGATTAACAAAGAACAGAGAAGAGTGTAAACACTGAACTGTCTGCCATGGAAACTCCATGGAGCTGCTCCTAACACACTTTCATTAAACATTAATAAACCTGTCTGTCCAAAAGCATTTAACTGTTTCTAATGTGATCTGTTTAGCATTATATAAATGTAAAATAGGTTTTTGCATATGTTAGCAAAAGATAACATTTACCACGACAATGCTAGGGTGTTTGAGGGGGAGTGCAAATGCATTGCAATGTGTTTTGCTAAATGTTAGTTTTTTTTTTGTTTTGTTTTTTTTAAATAGATAGGGTATTGATAAGTGGTTGTTAAGAAAGTTTCTATGTGGTTGTTAGGTTGTTCTGGTAGTTGTTGACACATTATGGTGGTTGCTAAGGTGTCGCTATGTGGTTGCTAGAGTGTTCTAGGTGGTGATGAAGGCATTGCAGTGGTGTTCTGGGTGGTTGTTAAATGTTTTTTGTGGTTTCAAATTTGTTCTGGTGGTTGTTAGCACTTTCTGTTGGTTGCTAAGGTGTTGCTATGTGGTTAATAGGGTGTTTTGGGTGGTTGCTAAATGCGTTGTGGTGGTTAGTACATTCTGGGGTTGCTAAGGTGTTGCTATGTGGTTAATTCTGTGTGGTTGCTAAATGTGTTGTGGTGGTTAATGTATTCTGGGGTTGCTAAGGTGTTGCTATGTGGTTAATAGGGTGTTTTGGGTGGTTGCTAAATGTGTTGTGGCGGTTAGTGCATTCTGGGGTTGCTAAGGTGTTGCTATGTGGTCAATAGGATGTTCTGGGTGGTTGCTAAATCTGTTGTGGTGGTTAGTGCATTCTGGGGTTGCTAAGGTGTTGCTATGTGGTTAATTCTGTGTGGTTGCTAAATGTGTTGTGGTGGTTAATGCATTCTGGAGTTGCTAAGGTGTTGCTATGTGGTCAATGGGGTGTTCTGGGTGGTTGCTAAATGTGTTTAGTGCATTCTGGGGTTGCTAAGGTGTTACTATGTGGTTAATTCGGTGTGGTTGCTAAATGTGTTGTGGTGGTTAGTGCATTCTGGGGTTGCTAAGGTGTTGCTATGTGGTTAATAGGGTGTTTTGGGTGGTTGCTAAATGCGTTGTGGTGGTTAGTGCATTCTGGGGTTGCTAAGGTGTTGCTATGTGGTTAATTCTGTGTGGTTGCTAAATGTGTTGTGGTGGTTAATGTATTCTGGGGTTGCTAAGGTGTTGCTATGTGGTTAATAGGGTGTTTTGGGTGGTTGCTAAATGCGTTGTGGTGGTGGTTAGTGCATTCTGGGGTTGCTAAGGTGTTTCTATGTGGTCAATAGGGTGTTCTGGGTGGTTGCTAAATGTGTTTAGTGCATTCTGGGGTTGCTAAGGTGTTTCTATGTGGTTAATAGGTAGTTCTGGGTGATTGCTAAATGTGCTGTGCTGGTTGTTAGTGTATTCTGGAGTTGCTAAGGTGTTGCTGTGTGGTTGCTAAATGTGTTGTGGTGGGTAATGCATTCTGCGGTTGCTGTGGTGTTGCTATGTGGTTAATAGGGTGTTCTGGGTGGTGGTGAAGACATTGCAAGGGTGTTCTGGGTGCTTGCTGAATGTTTCCTGGTTGTTTCTGATTTATTCAGGTGGTTGTTACACTTGGTTGCTTGGTTGGTTGCTAAGGTGTTGCTATGTCATTAATAATGTGTTCTGAGTGGTTGCTAAATGTGTTGTGGTGGTGCTTAGTGCATTCTGGGGTTGCTAATGTGTTTCTGGGTGGTTGTTAGTGCATTTTTATGTGGTTGTTAAAGGCGTTTAGGTGGCTGTTAAGGTCTTGATAGATGGTTCTTAGGTTGTTCTGGGTAGTTGCTATGGCATTGATATGTGGTTGCTAGGGTGTTACTAGGTAGTATCTAGGGTGTTCTGGTGGTTACTAGGTAGTTGCTGGGATACTCGCTCTCTCTCTCTCATTCATTCATTCATTCATTCAGTTCAATTGAGCTTTATTGGCACAATGTTGCTAAAGCAATAAACATGTAACACGTTATACAGGTATAGATAAATAAATGAATAAAAGGAAGAAAAAATACATGGCTATATTGTATATATGTTATCACATAACTTAACAAGTGGTAAAAATACAGGGTGAATAAATAAATACAGAGAGCAGTAATGAGATTGAAAACAAAAAAATGAAAGAAGAGGGTTCAGTCTTTGTCCCTCATAATATGGCAGGAGGACACATACTGCGCTGCCAGTTGGATACACTTCTCTTTCTCTTCCAAAATATAACAGAGTTTGTCTATGTGGCTTGCAATCTGGGTGAAAAGTTTCTCTAATGTTGTTATATTTGCCGTACTGTGTGAGGAAGTGCAGTTCATCCTCAGCGACTCCATCAGTGCAGTGTGAACGGAGTCTGAGCTCTCTGGCTCTCCAGCTCTGCTTGTGTCGGCCCGTGTCTATACACAGGCTGTGGTCGCTCAAACGATACTTCTTCAGGAGCTTTCTCTGCCGATAGTCTTTCATTTTGATCAAGTAAGGTGCCAATTGATAATCTGTCTTTATTTAGTCAAAGTACTTCAATTTGTTTATTTGTGCTACTTTGATCTGCCAATCATCTTCCTGGGTTCTTTAACCTATTTCTTACATTTTTGAGAGTTTTAATTGAATTGTTGAATTTAGTTGGTGTGTTTCCACTAAATAGTGCAAGGGGTCACTCTGGGTGTCCTGCCCTGTATGTAAGAGCGCAGTGATGGTAGTCTGACAGATGGAACCAGAACTTCGTTGCTCTCTTCTGGATTTCAGATAGGAGAGGGAATCTGCCCAGTTCTGCCCTGCAACCCAGACTAGGGGCATTTCTGTGAAGACCCAAGGGGTTTTAACAGGGTTTTTGTCCCACGATTCGTAATTTAATTTAAATTTGGGGCCCCAGATTTCACAGCCGTACAAAAGAATAGGCTTGATGATGCTATCGACAATTTTCATCCGAAGTTTAATAGCTGGGTTGAATTTGAACAGTGATTTTCTTATACTGTAATAAGCCCTGCGTGCCTTATCGGTCAGATCTTTTATTGCCATCTCAAATTGTCCAGAAGCTAAGACTGCGAGACCCAAATAATTATAATATGTGACATGATTGAGAAGTGTTCCCCCTCTCCCTCTCTCTCTCTCTCTCTCTCTCTCTCTCTCGTTTTAATGTCCACAGGGTGAACATCATAAGTAGTTCCCCTCATCAAGCCACATGATTTGAGGTATCCTCATGTCTGTAGCACAAATGGAGTGGGACGAGTTACACAGTGAAGTGAAGTATGAGCAGCAGTAATAGTGAAGCATGCCTTAGCAAGCACCGGCAATCATTCCAAGTTCCAAGAACAGCTTCCTCAATTCACACATTTGTTAAACCACTTAATCTCATTTCCCCATTGTAGGTCTGGTTTCTGTCTTTTGGTACTGTCCGTTTCATTAAGTAACCTTTCATTTTCACATTCGCTGTAACAGCTGCCCTGCTGCTTCTTGGTCAAGGTTGCTCGGGAGCTCAAGGTCAGCTGCACAATAGCACTGACAGGCCAGGAATGCAACTGCGATTAAAAAAAATGTCATTGGTCCCAGGCATGAGGACAGAGCTCCATGCAGCCTGCAGCCCAGGGGCTTGTATGCGATAATCACATGCCACTGCAATGGAGCTCTTTCAGACCTCTCCGTTTATGCTCAAGCGCCGATGGGGTCACCTCTGGCTCGTCACACAGTAATCACGCTCGCCGGAAACACCTGTTTCAATTTAGCAAAATAATCTTTAGTGCAGATGAAGGGATTTCGAAGTCTAATCTTTGGCATTTGCTGCCTTTTTTTTTTTTTAAAAACCGGCCCCTCTGCACAGATGTACAGCATACTGCAAACACAAGACTTATTGTTTTGCCCCTACTGTAATATGCTTTATGTGTAAACACAGCCCGCAACAAAACCCTGTTTTCAGTGTAAATAATCTGCAGGAGACAACTGGAAATGAAAACACAGTCTAAACCGGTGTTGATTAAAACATAAACTGATCCCAAGGAGTCATGAAGGAAAATTAACTTTCTTCTTAAATTATTCAAAGTCCTTTTGCTCCTTTTGAATTTTCATAAAGAGTCAAGCAGACCGAAGGTGTAAATCTTATTGTGCTTGAATATAAAATAATACTATATTAAAATGTGCCATTTTTGTGTAATAACTGCCTGGCCTTTGAGCTGAAGCAGGAATTGTGAATCCCCTCAGGTGACGTTTTCAACCTCAGTCGTGTGAATGATTGCTACTATTGCTGTCTGGAGCTGTATTTATGGACTACTAATGTGAAATGTAACCACTAGGGGGAGTTTTGTGCTGCTCTGTCTGCCATTGCAGCAAAACAAATAAATATCCTGCTTTTTATGTGTCTTCATCTGTATTAATCTGCCTGCAAATCACAACAAGCAGATAATGCTTTTCCATAGTGGCAGTAATAAAACGCTCCACACACTTGCTGAGGCAGCGCGCCATATCTGAAGGTTAAGGTGTCCTCGACTTCCCGCCTGTGGCGAATAGAGATTTAAATTAACCAGTCATTTTCTGAACAGCCCTTTGATATTATATGGGGGGGAAAAATGACGTGGAAAAATCAGAGTTGATATCCGTGAGCAGAACTCTGAAATCATGGAGCACAGTGTCACTAAAAACCAGGAACTTCAGGAAAATGTTATCAGCGTGAAATGACATCAAGCGGCACTCTGCTTCAGTTTACTGTTATTGCTGTCAATATGGAAACAGCACCGAAGCACTGACGAGTTTTCATAAACTGTGACAGGGTCATCTCAGTGCCCACAGTTGCTTGACCTCTGTTCCCTGCAGCCCTGCTGGGATTTGCGTCAGATTATGGCTTGCAAGGAAACCGCTTTCCATTTCTCCCTCTCTTTTTGCGTTGTTCTGCTGCAGATGCCGGTGGCCGTCCAGGTTTGCTTTGTCAATTTCAAACCGAGTCCTTTCATAAAGCCTCCGGTAAGAGTCTTAAGCCTAATTTGATTACATCATGACCGACAGCACTCACGTCTGACGTGACAGAGTCCCGAAAGAGATTTTCCGTCCTCAGCTTTAACCAGTCCAGTGAAACATTGATACTGTGGAAAAAGGATGATGAAATTTAGTTTTGTCAACACTAAGCTTTTGGTCCCATGACTGTACATCACCCGTCCGAATGTTACACAGATATTTTGAGTAAATTCCCCATGGAGGCACTTTCTCTTAGCCGTGTATTATTCTGTTTTTATATATTTTGTATTTATTTTTATCTACTGTATACTACAACTATCCTAATTTTTCCAAGTACATCCAGAGGAAAAAAATGATGAGGACGCTGAAGATCTTGATTAAGTTTAATGCAGCATTACAGTATGTCTCAAGTCTCAAGCCTTTTATCCCATGACAGTTTACCACCCCTAATGTAAATGAAGTTGCTCCTGTTGTAACAGCTGTGGTCTGTATGTTAAGAAAGGGTCAGACACCCCATTGTCTAAAATGGTTCACAGGGACCCTCACCTGCTCCCATTCTACAATTGATGACCATTTGCTCACGATGTGATCCACTCAAATGGTGCGGTGACAATAAAACTGTTGCCTTTGTTCTTATTTATGATAATTAAGCCATTTTGGGGAATGAGCGTGATCAAACCACCTATCTTGAAGTGGAATCTGGGTTGGGGCAGAATATATTTTTTTACACGCTTCACTTTATCTTTTATGGCTAGTGACGAATGAGCCAGCAGTGATTTCAGCACTTTAAGACATCTTGTGGATTCATTTTGTATTCAACATGTTAAAATTAAGACATTTCTTACACAGTATTGGAGCAAATGTGCAAAATGTACACTAGCGTTCAATTGTTTTGGTTTTTCTCTCGCAAGTCTCATATGCTCAGCTCATAAGGCTGCACAAATGCATTAAAAACAGTAATATGGTGAAATATTATTTCTATTTGAATATATTTTAAAATGTAGCCATTACTCCAGGCTTCACAGTCACATGATCCTTCAGAAATTATTTTGATTTGGTGCTCAAAAAATGATCAATGTTGCTGTTGCTGCTTAGCATCAGTGAAGCAATAATACATTTACTATTTTTATTTATTTATTATTTTTTGATGATATTTGCCAAAATGTCTAAATATGCATACTTTGTCCTACAATGCAATGTATCTGACATTTATTTATAGTATGACAAAGTAACCATCAGCGATTTTATTTATTTATTTTTAATCTTGTTAATTCATTTATTGAAACTGCCAGAAAGTACAAGATTTTTACACACGATTACAGTACAAATATAAAAGAATTGTAAAAGAACTAGACTACTGTCTGAATTAAACTAAATGTATACTACATTTAGTGAAATATTTATTTACCATACTGTTTACACATACGGTAGGGTTGGTAATTTTGGAGAGGCTAGCAATAGCAAACTAGTTTTGAAAGCACCCTCCGTTCAAAGATCTCTCCAAAGCCACGCCTCCTTCAAAACACATGAACGCGTACAGGCAGAGCAGAGTCTGCAAAGCGTCACGAGACTGCATTAAATTACCTCATGTCTCAAAGCATTGCAATATAACATTGCAATAATAATGATCATAAACAACTTACAGAGCTCTAGTTGTACCACCTGACTGCTGCAGATTCATTTCAGCATTTAATAGTGTTGCCAGAGAAACGCATAAATCTGAGTCTGAGGACGTAAACAGCTCCGGGTAGAATATTATGCGTTTCCATCTCTTAATTACAGTAGTTATGGCGTGAACGCAGCATTAGCTCGTTGTTTTGGTTCAGGAGGAACTGTAGAAGATGCTGCTGTTTGTTTGTGGTGCTCAGTGACTGTCTGTCTACAACTGCATGTCCTCATGAAACGCGCCGATGTGTGAGGTCTGTGCAAGCAAAAATCGTGTTCCGGGGGATAAAATCTGCATTTTAGCAGGGTTAGCCTGGTAAAACTCGTATTCCAAGGTCTAAATGTTATCATGTTATTTGGGGTTGCATTAAAACTTGTAAAATCTTGTGTATTTTTTCGTGTAATCAACTATTGTTTTCAGTGTTGACTACTCTTGCACATCCCTAGTTAATACAACAGGCAGGTAGGACATCCTATTATTGCATTCTGACCAAATGCAATGATTGGATGAAATATTTAGACCATTTCTAATATTGATTGCTATCAGGATGTCAAGAGAGTTATAACAAAAAATGTTTCTGGGAAAAAAAAAAAAACATACTCTACCTTTAAAAGAGTAGTTTGCTGTATGCACTTTTATAACGTGCGGTATGCAGTATAGAAACATTCTTTTCCGAACATAGCCAGACATATCATCCATTTGGTACAACCCATGGCTGTATGTCATTCCAAAACCGCAATGACGAACTAACTTTAATATAGGATCTAAATTTAATATAGGTGTAATTTAACAAAAGCTGCTGTCTAGGATTTCTAGAAGCCCTCTCCACATCTGCGTATGTGATGAGTGATGATGTGGAGATGCCGTGAATTCCTGAAACACCTGTAGGCTGGGCTCTAATTCAATTCAATTCACATTTATCTGTGTAGCGCTTTTCACGATACATATAATTTCAAAGCAGCTTTACAGAGAATGCATGTCAACATTACAATTTAGAGAAGGCAGTTAGCTAATAATGTAATAATTTAGGCAATTTAATTTACAATCACTGTTAGCAGTTTAATTGAAGGCTGAAGCTCCTGGAAATAATGAATTACATATTACCAATAATTAGGATATATAGAAAATTGGGAATGTTCATGTTGATCCAGATGTTGCATCTTCTGAAGTCCTCGCAGGAGTTGGCGTCGTCTCTTCAAAGGTGTTGGTCATCTGAGGTCATCTAACAGATGGCACTTCTGATCAGCCCTGCTGTTGAAAACACCACAGATTTAATGCTTCTGTAGGTTAAAGTAAGTGCTGGATATTTTCCTAAAGATGTTTTGGCATTTTTGATTCATGCTTTTACTATTGATCGCACAACACTATCTGTTGAGATTGTTTGATAACGTTGCATAACTCGATCGATTGCTCACGGCCCAAGCCTTTATTAAACTAGATCTAAGGTGGAAAAACGTTGATATGCTGATGCAAAAAAAATGTGTGCTAATTTCCTGCAACTCTTCCTGGAGGTAACATGATGCTCAAAACCACCCCCTCACAAGTAAGACATAATGTACAGTCAGCTGTCCTCGCAAAATAAATCCAGACAGTGATCAGGACTTTTCCACCCTAAAGGGGTTTATTTTTTGATTAATGACCATGACTATACATTATCTCTCTAATGACACAGCTACTTAAAGTATTGTATGGACATGACATACTGGTTTGAGTTTAAGTTTACAATGTTAAAAATGTAGGATATAAGACACAAGCCTCAATTACGCAATTTATTTGAAATATAATTACAAAAAGAACTGTTTTGTCCATATTATGAAAGTCACCGCGGTCCAAAAAACACTTTCTCCTTTTATGTTCCACACAAGAAAAGTTGTAATGACATGAGGGTCATTGTACACACGACAAGAGAGAAGTCTGTTGACATTTTGATTAAACATTATGGTAACGCTTTAGTATGGGAACACATGTTCGCTATTAAAGGATTAGTTCACTTTAACATGAAAATTACCCCAAGCTTTACTCACCCTCAAGCCATCCTAGGTGTATATGACTTTCTTCTTTCTGATGAACACAATCAGAGTTATATTAATAAATATCCCGACGCATCCGAGCTTTATAATGCCAGTGAACGGGACCAAAGAGTTTGAAGCTCAAGAAAGCACATCCATCCATCATAAACGTACTCCACACGGCTCCACGGTTAATAAAGGCCTTCTGAAGTGAAGCAATGCGTTTGTGTAAGAAAAATATCCATATTTAACAAGTTATAAAGTAAAATATCTAGCTTCCGCCAGACCGCCTTCTGTAATCAACTTAAAGAAAAAAGTGTAAAACTCTCGCAGTTCAAAACTCTTTTCTTCTTAAGTTGAATACGGAAGGCGGTCTGGCAGAAGCTAGATATTTTACTTCATAACTTAAATATGGAATTTGTTTTACACATCGCTTCGCTTAAGAAGGCCTTTATTAACCCCCCTGGAGCCGTGTGGATAACACGTTTTTGATGGATGGAAGCACTTTCTTCAGCTTCATACTCATTGGTCCCGTTTACTGCCAAGTTCGGATGCATCAGGATATTTATTAATATAGCTCAGATTGTGTTCATCAGAAAGAAGAGAGTCATATACACCTAGGATGGCTTGAGGGTGAATAAAGCTTGGCGTCATTTTCATTTTAAACTGAACTAATTCTTAAACTATTACTTTTTCCTCAATAAACTCCTACTGCTTATTTATAGTTAGTAAGGTAGTTGTTGTAGTGGTTAAGTTCAGGTATTGGCTAGGATTATGGGATGTAGAATATGGTAATGCAGAATAATGCATTAATATGTGCTTTATAAGCACTAATAAACAGCTAATAAGCAACTAGTTAAAATTGAGAATTGTTCCCCATGCAGAACTGTTACCAACATTACAAGGTCAAAACATTTGATTAATTAAACATCCACGGATGAATTGTTCACTGTAATATGCATTTAGAAAATAATAGGGTGTATTTTCATTTCATGCTGACTTGTACCGGGACTTATTGCAGTATTTTGATCATGCGTTCATGCCTGAGTTTGCAGATGCTTGTGTTATGAATTATATGCGTTCAATACTGCATAGAGAGCAGCCTTCGAGATATGGCCAAGGTTTAGATGCTCCGATCCAGATATCCAGGCTTTCACTCCAGAATTGATGCACTCGTGCGGAGGAGGTGTGTTTTCCGTGTCCCTGCCTCCTGGCTCCCTGGTGTGCTCTGTGTGTGTGTCTGTGGAGAGTGTGATGTGCTCATCAGAGCTGAGTTCTTAATCCCAGGAGATAGAGCTGCCTATCCCCACGAGCTGAATAATGGATGCCCGCTTCAGCGGTCCAGCAATCCACAGCTCAGCAAGGACAGGACAGGACAGGACAGTCTTCCTGTGCTTTCCAACCTCACAGGTCACAGCTTGGGACAATCCTGACAGTGCAAACCGATGTCCTGCAGTTTGCATCTAATACTTGACTGGGCAGATGTGTTCAAACCCTTTTCCATATTTCCAAACCTCCATCTCTGGCCTCTAATCTGATAAGCAAGCAGGCAGATGTTTATCCTGCCTAATTCATCCTCCCAGCTGATGCACGAAGTAATCCCAGAGTGTATCCCACTGTGACATCAGACACCGTTTCGCGTGCCGTGTGCAAGGATAAAGCGAGGATGATTTCTTTTTCCATCCCGTGAGCTAGAGTAGCTCATAACGTTGTTATGACAGCACAGCCTCCAGCAAGAGACCGTTTGCTCGGTCCCCTGTAATTCCAGGAAGGACCAGAGTTAATGTGTACAGGTCCTGTTTTTCGGCCTCTCTCACTTCCACGACCTGTTTATCACCCGCTTGCCCTTCATGCAAAAGTCAACCAGCAGGCCACATTGTTAATTCAAAAGCCAACTATTAACAAAACAGTGAACGCTGTTATCAGGATAAAGGTGAGTCTGTAAATGATTATCTCCCAGATAAGACTGCTGTGACCTCTGGATATTAAAACTTCAAGCATTAGCAGTTAGCATGTGAATATGCTATTCCCCCCGCCTCAATAACTATAATATTTAGAGTCAAAAATGGTTTCACGGTTTTGTAAGCAGGTTTCACTTAGGCCTTAAATGAGGATAATTTGTTAATTCTATCCTCCAAATTAAAGGTGTAACAAGTTATTTTATTCCAGTGCTGAATAAAATAACCTGATTCATGATCGTTTCACATGTTTAACATTAGCTGAAAAGCATGTAAATGAGTGTACAGTAAAAGGCAAGTTACACTGTGATAGCTTGCTTTAAGTGTTGTGACATTATGCCCTGTCGTTGCGTTTAGAAGATAGTTCAGCCAAGGATGAAATTTCTGTCATCATATACTGACTCTCATGTTGTTCCAAACCTGATCTTCGAAAAAAAAAAAATTTGAAGCTATTTTATTGGAAGTTGAGAAGTTTCTGTTCCTCCATTGAAAGTCTAATCCACCAAAACTTATATTGATCAATGCATAGAGCACATCAAATATGATAAACATAAACTCAAATGTACAAGAACAAACATTTGAGCTTGTGTTTACCGTATTTGATGTGCTCTGTGTATGTGTGTTGATCAATGTTTATCTGTGAATAAATGGCTAAATTAAATCTGTTTGTGTCTTTAAAGCGATTGTGTCTTTATAGAAGACTTAGATTAAACCGCTTGATTCTAGATTACTTTAACGATCGCTGTAAAAAAAAAAAAAATCTTTACTGGGAAAAAAACTTTTGGTTGCCAAAATAACTTTATAAGAAAACCACATGATGAATCACAAGTAGCTTTTCCACAAGTTGAGGTAAATACTAATATATAGAAAGTGCACAGTGTTGTACACACAAATACAAAACACTATCGTGGTAACACTAATGTACTACTGATTCGATTCGTAAAGCTCTGAAGCGGTGTTTTGAAATCGGATCATCTCTATATTGTTGAAAAGTCGTTTTTTGGGGGGGTTTTTTGGCGCACAAAAAGTATTCTCGTCGCTTTATAATATTAAGGTAGAACCACATGTTTTTAGTACCTTTATGGATCTTGAGAGAGGAAATGTCATTGCTTTGAATGGAGGCCTCACTGAGCCATCGGATTTCATCAGAAATATCTTAATTTGTGTTCCGAAGATGAACGGTCTTACGACATGAAGGTGAGTAATAAATGACATTATTTTCATTTTTGGGTGAACTAACCCTTTAACAACATAAAAGATAAAAGATTAACAAATAAAAGATAAAGATAACCCCAATGTTATAAAAATGTAAAGTGTCACAGGGAATTCTGGAAATGTCAGTTTATCACTGTAAATTATGAGATGATTTGTTCTTTTCTTTCTTTTTTTTTTTTTTTTACCTCAAAAACGGTACATTTAACAGTTTTTCAGAAAAATTACAGGACATGTAAAGTTAGATGTATTACAGTTTTCCACTGTATATAGTAAGGGAACTTACTAATAACAAAATAACAGGCTTTTACTGTAGCATTTTACAGTCAAAATTTTTTTTACAGAAATCACTTTTTAAGGACTACATCAAATGGCTGGTAGGGACTACAACGAGCTACTTCCTGGGTTAGTGACATCGCTAACCATAAAATGTACATAAACCCCGCCCCCGTGAACACACAACAAAGGGGGTGAGGCCATGTTGGGCTGCTTTAGAGAAGAGGAAGAGTTGTAGTAGAGTGTTGTTGCCATGCCGTCATTTTACGCCGGACTGCTTCACAAACGAGGGTCAATTCAACGCTGGATTTGCAGAAAAGATTAACATGACGGCACATGCTAGTGGATGAGCTGAATCAACTCCACAGCAACTACATAAATGTATCCACTAACCATTCAGAAACATCCAGTTTCATTCTAAAAGTTGTAACTTCTTCCTGAGTCTCTCCATCAGTGTCGACTCCGGTTTGAACAATGTAAGGCTGAACACCGTTACTGACAATCCTCATTTTGGCTGTGTGAGATTCTCCAGCTTTGTTGTTGTTGAGCAATCGAAGCATGAGCTGTTAAAGCTCTGCCCTCTTTTGGAAAGGGGGCCGGGAGCAGCAGCTCATTTGCATTTAAAGGGACACAAACAAAAACGGTGTGTTTTTGCTCACACCCAAATAGGGGCAAATTTGACAAGCTATAATAAATGATCTGTGGGGTATTTTGAGCTGAAACTTCACAGACACATTCTATATTACAACTTGTAAAAGAGGCATTATAGGTCCCCTTTAAACCTTCCTTTGTGATTTGAAGATGAACAAAACCTTGGAACGACATGAGAGTAATTGTTGACAGAATTTAATTTTTTTTTTCTGGTAAACGATCCATTTAACATGCTAAATCAACTTTTTCTTTTTTCCAGGGTGATAATGGTGGAAATATTTAGAAGCTTTTCTGTTGTTAAAACTTTAAGGTGCCTATACAGAAATTAAAAATAAAATCACTGAGAAATATTCACTAGAGTAAAAAGTATGTGACAACTAAGTCTTCTTTAGCCTCCATATATACTTTAACATCATTCCAAAGTTCTGCAGAAGAAACACAGCCAAACCCTTTTACTACAATGAGCTTAAGTAAAAAAAAAAAAATCCAGGAAAACAGGAAACGCCCTGTCATAAATGGTGTCTACATGGCTTTGACATTAAACTTAGGCTGGCCCGCCCTGTTTACCTTTCAATTTCGCATTTTTAAAAAGATCTCAGACAGGACATGCATATTTAATGCTGGTTTTATTTAGAGGACAGATTTTATGGCTTTTTAGGGCTATGCTAATGAAGATTTTGTGAGCTCGCTGCACATGTGCATGATGTTTGTACGCTGACTGCTGGCTATTTCAGCTGATGGCATTGATGCGGTGACCTCTTTGTCCTGGGCCGGAACTGTGCTGCTCAATAATACATCAGCATGTTCTTATGAGAAATGCAGCAGTTGAGGTAAACCCGGCAGTGTTGGGTTTGGGGTGCATGCATTTTTCAAAGCCCACCTCTTCTTCTGTTTCTTTGCTTCTTTTTTAAGGCTCTAAGCTTCTCCCTCCATTAGTCATCAGCATTTTAGCTGATCTTGATCTCTGCTATAGTGAGTCAGTGTAGCCGTACCACCCACTCGCCTCAAAAAAAACAAAAAACACATATTCACATACATATCCGCGTTCAATCGCTATAGAGGTTAGAGACAAAGAAATAGTCACTCCTTTACTGGATGCAGTTGCATGAATCACTATGAAAACCGCAAATGTGCTTGCAATGTTTGTCTTCATACAAATCATTTTTTTCTACAAACTAATAGGCTAGAATATTTTCCTTGATTTTCCAGTTATATTGGATATGATGTGTCACTGAGCTAGAAGGAAGCAGGGTATGTAAATACATTTACTGTTTGAGATTATGACATGTCTGTGTACCGTATCCAAGTTGTTTTTAATTAATATGGTGTGAACACACCTATTGTTTTTATCAGGGCTTGACATGAACTTTTTTGCTCACCAGCCTCTGTGGTTTTCCAAAGTTACTGGCCACAATTTTGACATTGATACCATGGGGGAAAACTGCTATATAGATATTTTTAATATTATCTGATAATTTGGCAGCAGGTATATTGGGCTGCTGTCACTTTAAGACCTGATGCACGGATTCATTATACTGTTACACGTGCGTTTTCTTTCTCAGCTGTTTACGTTCACTTAAAACCGAACTGACTGTGTTTACGTGAATACTCGCCAAGAACGGCATTTTGACATTATTTCGTGTGTATTTTACGGTGGCGCATTTCTGTATTTGCTTGTGTTGTGTATTTTTGCAGCGCATGTGTTATCAAACTGATGAAGATATTTTCTTTATTTGCTGGTGTTTTTTCTATTTGCATGTGTTTTCTTCATTTGCAGCATTGAGCTCTCTCAGCCACCATAGAATTTGACTGTTTAAGCGCAATAAGCAGCGAAAAAGAACTCAATTTAGTACTGAGAGGCGGCTTTATGTGTGTGCACTTTGGGTGTGAGAACAAAATCTGCGGGAATGAGTAAAATTATGCGCAATCCCACGCCGAAAAAAATACTGACCCCAAACTGTACATATATTAACAGGCTAAACGTACATGTGATTCTAGGTGTGCCATGGTTGAATGTTAATCAAACCTCTTTCTATGTGTGTACGCTAACAGAATGGCCCTACAGCAAGCATTCCCTCCTGATTTACAGGTGCATAGCGCATGCACTGTGTCTAATGAGAAGCCTTCAGCCAGGTGTTGAAGTGACTGGGGTTGCCTGGGCTACGCTGTGCACCTCGCTGAGCTAGCTGGAAGCGTATAGCGCTGAGCTAATGCAGGTACACTCTGTTCTGACAGGAACAGTTCCATAGGGAGGGCAAAGGAAAAGATGGAGACACTGCACCCCCAACTCTCTCTCTCTCTCATACACACACTCATAGTCTTCTAAAATATACTTTTCACTCACAGTCTGTCTGGCTCATCATCGCTCCCGCTGTTCGCCTGCAAAGTCAAAGTATTGAATCTAGCAGGTTGAAAACTTGGAGGAGTGTTAACAAGATGTTGCCATTTTCAGCTGCTGGACCACAACTGGATGATTTCATTACATATTAGAAATATCCTTAACCTTTGGATTTATTTGCTATGATTTTTTGAATGTCAATATCTAGGCCCATCTTACCATCATGTCATGAAGCGATTAGTGTTTTTTTTGTTTTTTGATGCACATGAAGGAATTTATTCCTTATATCGTAACCAAGCACATACGTTTTCTGATACGTTTTCACATACGTTTTTGTTTTTTATGCATGGCCTGGAAATTTTAATCAATTTTTTTTTTTGTTTTCATCTAGCTTTTTTATGGAATATCCCAAAATTCACATCATTGTTGCTATTCTTAACTAAAATGTTTTGTTAATTGAAATACAGCTAAAGTAAAATAAAAACAAAAAAATAGAAATATGGCAACTAACTGAAATAAAATGTTTAGTATGAAGTACTAAAATGAATACTAAATGTACTAAAATGTACTAAAACTGGAAAAGTTTTTTCTTTGTACAGAGGACAACGTTGTCGACGCTCCCCGTTCACACAGATCTGCGAAAATGACTAAAAACGCTGTATTCTGCTGCCAGGCCAGTAGATGGCGATGTCACTTTGTAAAGAAACACTACACACCTATAGACTAAACATGTAGTACGTACATGCCGTCACCTTTTTCATAAATGTGCAATTGAGGGATGATAACGGTATAGTTTTAAAAAACGTGCACATTTTAAAACCCGTTTTCAAAAGTTCGCATTTTCAGGCCCCCAAAATGTCGTTATCGTGTGAATGAACAGCCAAACCGCATAAAAACTGTGTTGTGTAAACTGCTGCTTAAACTGAATTTTAAAAAATATAAATATTTAAAAATATAAAATGTAGGAATTGAAGTTACAAGGTAACCAAAAACCATATTAATACTGATAATATCAAAACCTCTTCTAAATTCACTGTACAAAAATATTTTCATGATTTCACGTTTTTGCTTTTTTTCAATTCAACTTCAATTAACCAATTAATGTGGTTCAGATAACAATATTTTGCGTTTCTGTTGATTAAACCAATCGCCTTCATTGTATTAACTCAAATTTTTCATTTCACTGAACTCAAAATTTTAAAGCAACCAGGTGACTTACTTTTTTTTTTAAGTTAAACCAACAATTTGTTTTTATAGTGAATTTTATATGAGATCAGTATCTGATATAAACCTCATTTAAAATATGCTGCTATAAGCAAATAAACAGTGTGAACGTAGCCATGTTCTGCTCCGGTTCGATGTAGTCTCTTGCGTTTTGCTCTCATCACTTTAAACATTCACAGCTGCACACATGTTTGCAGGTCTGTACAGCAAACATATATCCAGTAGAGATGTTCCACGTTCCATGATCTTCTTCATCAATACTGCATGATTCAAGGCCTGAATCTGCTGCCATCCCCAGAAACAAAAGCTGAAGCGTATCGCGCTCGCTCTCACAGAATCAGCTCTCCTGCTCTTTCCTGGCACGTCACTCACTCGCTCCTTTCCCTTTCTCTGTTGCACTGTTTGTGGGACATTGATATTACATTGGTTATTTCGGGGACAGAGGGGGCTGAGGTTCACCTTTGAGAGTTGTATTTCCGTCATACCGGAGAGGGCACACGGATCCATTCCTCCTTTGTGACAGGCGGCTATTTCCAGAGCAGATCACATGACATGACAATAAGCAAGCATGCACATCCCTACTGACACCACCCCCCTGTTCTGCTCTCTACGCACTAACAGCCAGACTGGAGCCAAACTACATGCACTTGGATGTGTTTAAACTTTAAACAGAACCTGAAGTGTGAGATGCGCTCGCTCACCAAACACCCAGCTGCTCGGGCCGCTCTATTCTTGTTGTGTTAAATGCACTGAGTGTTTTCCACCCTCCACGTGCGTGCGATCGAGAGAGCTGAACGTGCTGAACTCCTCACATTACCGCCGGCACGTTGCTTTATGAGCTAATCTAATGTAGCTGCATCTGTTGGTTACACCTGCTGTGTGCATGTGTGCACAACTTTTCCATGTTCTTTGTTTTTTGTTCTTCTGGGTTCACAGGGAAACAGTTCACAATCACACTCGCCCCATACGGCAAGAGAGTAAACAACTAAAATCTCTGGGACGCTCGGGGTGAGTTGAACTTCATCCTTGCACCAAGATGGGACCACCATAAGGCCCTTGTATCAACCAAACACAAGCACAGCTGCTTCAGACGGGCTTTACCCGCACACCCTGTCACCAGCGCGACTTTGTTGCACCTGCAAAGGGTTAAAGATCATGTGAGGTCTGTTTTCCGCTCTATCATTCATGTGTATATTTTAAACAAACAATGTTGAATTTAACCTTTACATGCCGTTATGATAACAAGCGGGAGTGAAGGGGGAGTGGCCAAAAGGCGTGGCCTCAGTGCTTTGGCAAGAGTACGCTACGCTCTTGTTTTGAATTCCTCTGCTCCAACTGTCCAAATATCCTGTGAAGTTGGCAACTGGTTCTGGTTAGTCACATGGTTGGTTGGAAAAGTACAGCTGTGGGACGGAGGAAAAATGGAATTTCACATTTCATAAAGATCTGACTTAAAAACTGGTGACACTTTACAACTAAGGGTTGTTAACATTTGTTAATGCATTATGTATCATGAACTATTTTTTACAGCATTTATTAATGTAGATTAATGTTAAATATTACTTATGACTTGACTTTATATGTTAAAGGGTTAGTTCACCCAAAAATGAAAATTCTGTCATTAATTACTCACCCTCATGCTCTTTTTGATGAAATCTGAAAGCTTTCTGTCCCTCCATGGACAGCTACGCAACTGACAGTTTGACGCTTCAAAAAATTCATAAAGCGATTGTAAGACTAATCCATATGAATTGAGTGGTTTACTCAAAATTTTCTGTAGAGACTCAGTCACTTTATATGATGAACAGATTTAATATAAATATAGGCTTTTATCACATATACACATTCATTAATTCACATATACACAAACGCGCACATCAGTTGTGGTAAACCGAAGCTCAAGCATGCTTGCTTGGCGTGCGAGAACCAATGAGGTAATTCTCGTGTTACGCAGCACGTTTAAGCTTCAGCGAGAACCAATGAGGTTCATTCTCGTGTTACGCAGCACGTTTGAGCTTCTTCAAGAACCAATGAGGTTCATTCTTGTGTTACGCAGCACGTTTGAGCTTCTTCAAGAACCAATGAGGTTCCTTCTCATGTTACGCAGCACGTTTGAGCTTCTTCAAGAACCAATGAGGTTCCTTCTCATGTTACACAGCACGTTTGAGCTTCTGCAAGAACCAATGAGGTTCATTCTCGTGTTACGCAGCACGTTTGAGCTTCTTCAAGAACCAATGAGGTTCATTCTCGTGTTACGCAGCACGTTTGAGCTTCTTCAAGAACCAATGAGGTTCATTCTCGTGTTACGCAGCACGTTTAAGCTTCAGCAAGAACCAATGAGGTTCATTCTCGTGTTACGCAGCACGTTTGAGCTTCTTCAAGAACCAATGAGGTTCATTCTCGTGTTACGCAGCACGTTTGAGCTTCTTCAAGAACCAATGAGGTTCATTCTCGTGTTACGCAGCACGTTTAAGCTTCAGCAAGAACCAATGAGGTTCATTCTCGTGTTACGCAGCACGTTTGAGCTTCTTCAAGAACCAATGAGGTTCATTCTCGTGTTACGCAGCACGTTTGAGCTTCTTCAAGAACCAATGAGGTTCATTCTCGTGTTACGCAGCACGTTTAAGCTTCAGCAAGAACCAATGAGGTTCCTTCTCGTGTTACACAGCACGTTTGAGCTTCTTCAAGAACCAATGAGGTTCATTCTCGTGTTATGCAGCACGTTTAAGCTTCTGCAAGAACCAATGAGGTTCCTTCTCGTGTTACGCAGCACGTTTGAGCTTCTTCAAGAACCAATGAGGTTCATTCTCGTGTTACACAGCACGTTTGAGCTTCTTCAAGAACCAATGAGGTTCATTCTAGTGTGTTTGAGCTTCTGCAAGAACCAATGAGGTTCATTCTAGTGTGTTTGAGCTTCTGCAAGAACCAATGAGGTTCATTCTAGTGTGTTTGAGCTTCTTCAAGAACCAATAAGGTTCATTCTCGTGTTACGCAGCACGTTCGAGCTTCTTCATGAACCAATGAGGTTCATTCTCGTGTTACGCAGCACGTTTGAGCTTCAGCAAGAACCAATGAGGTTCATTCTAGTGTGTTTGAGCTTCTTCAAGAACCAATGAGGTTCATTCTCGTGTTACGCAGCACGTTTGAGCTTCAGCAAGAACCAATGAGGTTCATTCTAGTGTGTTTGAGCTTCTTCAAGAACCAATGAGGTTCATTCTCGTGTTACGCAGCACGTTTGAGCTTCTTCATGAACCAATGAGGTTCATTCTCGTGTTACGCAGCACGTTTGAGCTTCTTTGAGAACCAATGAGGTTCATTCTAGTGTGTTTTGAGCTTCTGCAAGAACCAATGAGGTTCATTCTCGTGTTACGCAGCACGTTTGAGCTTCCGCAAGAACAAATAAGGTTCCTTCTTGAGTCCCCCTCAGGAGAAATCGTGTGGTGGGTAAACACGCTACTGTGTAGAGGTGGGCACTTTTGACTTGAGCAATCCCAGAACACCCTGGTGGTGAGAAAATTACAAAATCTACTTGTCATGTTTTGTGCTCTTAGTTTTGATTCTCCTGCATTACAGCAGCGTTCTGATAGAGCACCTGCTTTAGCGCATGAGAAAGAATGCTGATTCCTTCAGAGGTGCGGTGAGTAAGGGTCTAAGCGGCCTTGAAACGGCCTTGCAGTGTAATTAGATGGAAGCTTATCATCTCCACTGGTATCCCCCTCCCCATGTGACCGAGCACAGCCATTGATCTGTGGGCTGCTTCTCCATTGACCTAAACGAGAGTCTCTCTCAGTGCTTTTCCCCAGGGAGAAACTTCAGAAAGGGAGAGGGTTGTTCCTGATTCAAGACGTTGCTGAAATGGGACAGACACATGTGACCCAGGCAGCGGGCGGCGCTCTGATGTAAATGGTGCTTGGAGGTCACCCTGGCAGAGCAGCTGACTCTCAGACATGGAGCGACACCCCTGGAATTCCAGGCCATTCGTGTGGAACTAACCTTCTACTTGTGGCAGTTGTCCTTGAGTAATGAAAGTGTTTTGAGCTTGGGTTGCTGACAGATGCTTTTTTTCTTGCGCCAAAAGACCAAGCCAACTGACCTTTGACCTACCTCTGCCAGGGCGGATTACTAAATGAACAAAAAGCCAACAAAAGCTTTCTTAAATCTCAATTTGATCCTTTTTGAACTGAGAGAATCTGACAGGTGTGATTTGGAGCTGTCGTAAAGAAAAAACGAACACAGTTATTGTGACACCCAATCCCTCTTTCAAACTTTCAAACAATCCACATTTCCTGTTAGTACCTTCACAGGTGTCCATTAGCTCCAGACTTCCATGTGAAATGATTTCTTAATTAGACATTCTCTGAGGTATTTACCCAGAAAGCAGTAAAGCATTAGTGAATAATGATCTGCAGATAAAAGGAATTAGAGCAGCATCTTGGAATTATTTCATGCGCTCTACTTTCTTTTGTAGACAATAACCGACAGCATTTTTTATGACTTGCTTTTTTTTTTTCTTCCTGTGATGTATGCAGCGTTTCCTCAATGCCTCAACACTTATCAGCAGATTGATTTAGTCAGGGTAGATAAGATAATGAATGCAAACATTCCAAGTCACCAAGGTTGCACTGTGTGGAGGGCAGCAGAGAACTTGGCAGTCTTAAATATCACGGGACTTGGCCAAACTTACACTGTCCTTGGGTCCTCTCAGAGGAATGATAAATAAATGACAACGCCAGTCACCCCACTATTAATTCAAATAACAAAATAAAAAGAGGGGTAAGAGGAAAACTGAACAAGAAGAGAGGTACAGTTCAATCACAAATCATATGATTTAAATTATGCACAACTTTTCAAAACTAGATGCCTTTTCTGGACAAAACACTGTGTGTATCCTTTGTGAAAAAGGCCATCTCCGGTGATTAGAATTGTACTTTTCATAATCATATTATTGATATGCATACTATATACAGTAATGTCACTATTCATTCAATCAGAAAAGTATAAATAAAAACAAAATGTAGTTTTACCCAATATATACTTATGCTATCTTTTTAGAGTATTGTGCCATCTGCGTTCCGAAAAAAACTTTTGGAATAAAAGTAATGGGTTTTGATGCACTCAATTACTGTAAATCAGGATTCTTTCCTGTTTCTGTCTAAACCAATAGTACTTGAGAGTACAATCTAAAAAATGCTGGGTTAAAAACAACCCAAGTTGGGTTGAAAATAGACAAACCCAGCGGTTGGGTTAAATGTTTGCCCAACCTGTTGTTTAACTCAGCTATTGTTTGGAAATTACTGTGTTGCTTGCTTAAAATGAACCCAAAGTATGTTGGAAATTTTTTTAGAGTGTAAAATTAATTCACATTGGCTGTTCTGATACTGGTTGGTTAAGATATTTAATGGTTATAAGATGCAGAAATCATCTTACACAGAAAAACACAATAGCGGAGAAGAACGAAATACTTATTACACAGACTTTGGTTTTCCTTTTTTCCTTGCAGATATCTGGGACATCACAACGCTTCACTAGTGAAAGGTGATGTAAACACAGTCTTTACTGGCACACATGCTCTTTACCCTTTGCTCTCTTTCAAACGCTATTTTATACTTATTTTATCATTTCTAAGAATGTGTATTCCTTTGCAATTTGATAAGTATTCAATTACAATGAAGATAATCTCCGTTTTACAGTTCTTGAAAAAGGTTGGGCCTCACCCTTTATCACAGTGACCAGAGTTCAATTAACCTGCTTAAAGACGTATATGAAGTACTGCAGTAATAACAAAACTTGTAACTCCTACTGTAATTTCAATGCTGAATATTAAATCTCTAGCCATGTTTCATTGGAACAAAACAAAGGACTGCAGAATTATGTTCCTGCTTTTTGTGTTATTCTTGACATGTCCAAAAGAGAGATACAGGAAGATGAATGTATCTAGTAAAGTATTAGAAGACCATGTCTGCGTTGCAGGGGCGATCTTGCCTGAGCCTGCTGCGCTTCCTCCTCCACCGATGAATCAGGATTCACTTCCTTGTCTTGTGGGAATGTGTTGTCATAGACCTGTCTCAGCCTGATTGATTCCTCACACTCCCCTCAGGAGGGAAACTCCTACTTCCCTTATTTCATCTTTTTGGCTTTGCTTCGCTCAATCCTCAAACCAGAACAGGTTTTGTTATTGTGTTTTTTTTAAAAACTTTTTGCAGATTTTGTGGGGTTGGGGATTTCTCAATGGGTCATGTGCTGGATAATCTTTGTGTAACTGCAAAAGCTCTCATTTCATAGTAGCAGCTCACAAAGAGTTCTGCTGGGTAAGGCTTTGTTTCAATGGAAGTATGCAATAGGTAGCATTTTTCTTTTGGTTTTATTAGCATCATTCTTTTCCCGTTCCTCTCATCCCATCTCACTCTTTCACTAGCCAAGCCCCCAACCTCTCTGGCCAACTGGAAGGGAGAACAGCAAGAGGTTTAAGGTCAACGAATGTACCTTAACAGATGAGCAAATACACATTAATTACGTTGTGATGGCTGACGTCCTCTGGGCAGGATGAACTGATGGTTAAATCCAAAGACCTTCCCCCTACCCTGCGGAGCTGTGCTTACATTAAGCAGACTTAGTAAGCTAGTGTTCTGGTCCATCTCCAACAACAGCTGTTGAGAGCGTTGGACAGAGGAAATCAAAGACACTGACATTGCATAAGACATCTTTCCTCATTTGGAGAAGTGAGAATAGTGAGCCATTCCTAAATGCAGTAATATTCTGGTCAAAGCAAAACATTTATGTTCCAGTCAAGGGACAAGCATATACTATGAATCCCAATGGAAAACTCATCAGTTTGTCATTTCAACCAGTAGAGCTCTTTGGTTCGATGAGTGCCCCGGTAAGCGAATCTATCTGCTGGAGACCCAGTTTGTGATAATAAAGTTGCTGAGGGTCAGACACTTGGTGAAAAACACTGACAGCATGTGGCCATATGAGGTGGAGGCCCCCAACCGTGCCATACTGATAATAGATGAACAGCTTTGTTTTGGTTGTCAAGGATTATCTGAGTCACATGGGAGTCACTAAATGTAAGTTATAAGATATTTCAAACATTAGCTTGAGGTGCTCACCTAATGGCCTGATTCAAGAGTCAAAGGAGTTTCAAAGGACCTAGTCATAGCAGTTGGAAATTTACACATCAAGCTCTTTCAGACTTTGATGTGAACGGGAGAAAAGATCATCTTTAGGGAAAAAACTAATCTGCGAAGCCTCTTACGTAACAGAATTATGAAAGAATCCATGATTCCCATCCTTGGTCTGAGTTAAATGCTGCAAGTAAGTCACGTTTACATGCGATAATCTTCATGGTGCAAATGTATTGTTGACCTTTCCAGAGATGCCGCCATCTGCATTTATATTTAGCTCCATTTTTCTGCTTGGCGGGCACAAGGTGGAATGAAGTGAGTTGTAGCTGTTGTATAATCCCCATATGACTAACCACTGCAGCAAGGATTGGACCAATAGCATCTTTCAGTGTGAGGAAGCCAGCATACCCAGTCACCACCTGTCTGTCCCTTTTTTAAATACCATTCACAATCAGACAAATAGCCCTGTGCATGATTCAATTACCTACGAATTCAGCACCAAGGGAGTGTGCTTCTGTGATAAGATGGTAGGGTTATCAGGGCCCGTGTCTCTTGGCTCCAAAATTGCAGAGAAAACGGGAGGCTAGGGGTCAGTTCCTTCCATCAATCTGCAGTTATCCTGTTGGGACTGACTCAAAGCGACCAAGCATTTGGGTAATCACAGGCTATTGTGTGGAATTTATTTGCATAGTCAGTTATGCTAAATGTGTTTGAAAGTGTCGGCCTGGTGGTGGATATCGGAAGACTATGAGTGATGTGATCCTACTGCTGAGTCGTGAGCAAAGCGAAATTGGTGTGAATGTCACATGTGGAGAGATGACTCCCTTTGCACTGTTTAACCTTCCTTCAAGCTCTGCTCTGTTGATAATTCTTCATTGTGTAAATGTCAAGATATGCCCACGATATCTCCAGATATGCCCCCAGGCTACCAAAGATTGCAAAAAATGCATCTTCCTCCCATTCTTGCCTGATTTTCCATCTGTTCCCCTTCTAGGGTGACAGTCTACTGAACTCATATAATGTCCTTCAAAAAGCACATTATTGCGTCTTTGTGATTTATAGAGATTTCCACTTCGATGTGGGTTCTTTCATGCGATGCACTCATACTCTTGTCTCCAAGAGCTTGCAATTCAAGGTCTTCCATCTCATTGAACAGGATCAATGTTTATGACTTTGATTGTTAAGCATTTTTCCAATATTTCTAAACGTGTTTGTCACTGAGCATGTGAAACGGTGCTGTCGGGATTAGAGTCATTTGTCCCTCTTGGTGCTCATGGCCATAAATCAGCGTGTCTCAGGGGAGGCCGAGTAACGTAGCGATGGGCCATGCAAAGTGAGAATGGAGGAGCACTAGACCATTCCAGTACTAGCCTACTTTGGCTGGGCAGCATCTGGCTGTGCACTCAGCATTTCAGCAGGTGGGCTATCAGCACAGACTATAGCTCAACCTCTCCCATGCCCTGATAACACTAGATCCTTCACAAAACAAAGACCCAGCTGAGACCTAAATCAACCCTGTCTGATGTTACAGTTTCAAAATGGCTGGCAGTTATGGAAACGAGTGCCTGGGATCATGTATAGTGATAAAATGTATACCATGAATGGATTGTAAGTTGTTTTGGATAAAGCCATCTGCCAAATGGATCATTGTTACAACACTGCCACTAAAACAAACTAGCAATCCAGTCCAGAAGGGTCTTGTTCCAGCCACTTATAATCATTGGAAAGGAAACCCTTGTTTGGGAAATTTCATACTCATTAATTTTTAAATGCTTGGGTGGACAAAGAGACCCAAGGGATGACTGAAAGGCATGGCCTTGCCATATAGCATGTAGCTAACTCAGCTGGCACCTTCTCTTGGCGTGTTGGGACAGTGAGTCTGTTAGATCCTGATTAACCGTGATGGGCATCTCCTTCTGGTCTCTACCCCACAGCTGTCCAACACTGTGACAGTCACATGTCAACAACTCTTTAAAGGACTCCAGGCCGGAGATCAGCATCTCAGTGTCACTACAAAAACATAGCACACTGTTTTGCGAAGGTTTGCAGCAATGGCGTCAACCATTCCTACCCGTATTGATAATTACTGCATGGTTAATTACTCAGCTGCAGTAACGGCCACCTTCTTTGCTGCCAATGGACATGAGTGTAAATAGAGCATGCAGATGGGGAGAAGCCAGTTGCTACAAGTTTGGTAAATACATAATTTATGTTGAGTTTACGCACTTACCACACAGCCTAGTTCACAAACGCAGTACATTGGAATAGCAAAAAAAGTTGTTGGGATTGTGAAGGCATTGATGGGTGTGTCTTTGAAGACTCTGGTAGGTTTAGTGATGGAATGCCACACATGCAGCAGTGTACACACATGCTGTGATGACTAAGGCTCAGACACTCTCAAACCATTGCACATGGCCCCGCAGGTCAATCGCCTACAGACCCCAGACAGAAAAGGCCTCTATCCTTTGTTCAAAGCCAACCCTTGTTTTGATATGCACTGGAATAATGGGAAATTCCAGATAGTTCAGGTCAAAGATAAAAGTGAGGATTTGAGCTTCTTGGTCAAACCTCCAATTTTGGTTTTCACCTATTCCCAGAAGACAAATTTCTAAAGCATCTTGTTTTTCCCAATTTAACTTATGGGTGCTTTTCACTAGCACTTTTGGTGCGTGCCCGGCTCCGATTGGCGTCAAAGTTCGGTTCGCATGTGCTGATGCTTTGAAAACAAAATCAAAGATTCAAAAACCAAAATATAAGAGTGTGGTGAGCTACACTTTGCATTTTGCTGCCTTATCTTGCATTGTTGTTACCATGCAACAGGAGTAAACAGCTGCTCCTTTGATGATGCAAACCACACCACGGTTCAGACCAAAATTATATAAAGTGAACACAATTCAGCAGGGGGAGGGGAAGCAATCAAAGTCGATCTGAGTTCAGACCAGGCAATCAAATGTGAAAGTGCCCTAAAAGAGTGTTTCTTAACTGGTGGGTCACGACCCAAAAAGGGGGTCACAAGACCGCTTTGAGTGAGTCGCGTATGTAGTATAAATTGTAGTATAAAACCGTATAAATTATGTAAATGTTACACAGTGCTAGGGTAGATTACTTATTGTCATCAGTTTATTCATCAGTGTTAGTGATATTCTTACAATTTATGTGTATGTTAAGAGGGAAAGTATTTTTGAGAAATAAATTTGCTTGGTTCAAATTCCTAAAAAAAAAAAGTGGGTCATGACTTCATGAACATGGGAAAATGTGGGTCCCATGGCCAAACCAGTTGAGAACCTCTCCCCTAAAACATATGCTGTAGTAGAGGGGGGTTTTGTGTGTGTGTGTGTGTGTGTGTGTGTGTGCCCTAGATCAATATACATCACAAAAGAGATGCAGCATTGTTTTAAGTCAATATTTTAAACATATTTCACTCAACCACGGTTAATCATATAAGACATATGGTAATTGATGCTGCTTTTTGGTAAAGTCTTCAGATACAGACACCACACCAATTCACAGCTATTTTATTATTTATTATTATTATTATTTTTGTATATTTAGTATACATGTTAAATCTAAATTATATTTATAGAATTATGTTCTCCTTTCAATATGCTTTTTTGAATGAAGATGCATGGCAAAAGAAATGTTTTTAGTAAGATATAATTCTACACATTAAAATATATATATATATTTTTTAAGTCTATATATCTCTCTACATGCAGTTGCACACAGGTAGCATGTTATACTTTATATTGCCATGCTTTCCCTATTCCTTATATATTTAAAATATTTTTTTAGATTAAATATGTTTTTCACCTTTGCACCTTTGTGTTTGTAAGATTTGACAATTTTCCTTTCAACTTTCACCTGTGCAATCAGCCTTGTCTTTTCATCTAACCAACAGTCAGGCGCCGGCAATGGAAAAAGGAATCATGTGACAAGCATGCACGTGTTTGCTCGGGAAAGCATGTCTCTAATGCAGCCTGCTTTACTCTACTCACTCCTTCTCCTACTATGCACAGAGACAGGATGAGCCCCAGCCAATCACAGCGCGTTCTGCCTTGCATGCTTTGCATATCTGTAATGTCCCGGGTATTTCCTCCAATCATGGCTCTGCGTTTTTTGAACTATGCCTTGTAGTTCAAATTGCTTGTAAGTGCTGCATACACAATGGCATGTTGTGATTCAGTCGTTCTGTGAGTTAGACTTCAACCTTCAGGATATAATGAAGTCACATATTTCTGTAGTTAAATGCTCCAGTAGGTCTGAAACAGGATCAGCTTGCTCTTCTGAGAGGTTGATAGCATAATCCTAGCAATGCTCAAGGTTAGAGTGAACATTTCCCATCAACCATCAAAAGAAAAGAGAACATGCATAAGTAATATACATGATATGCAAAATATCAACTATTTAATGTAATTTTTGGACATTTATTTATATATATATATATATAACAATATGGAGGCAAAAAAAAAACCACTCGTTCTTCAAAGTTTCAATGAATACAGGGGACGATTAATGACTTCACAAGTGTTTTAGAACAAGTTCAAAATGTGTTCGTCGGTTTGCCAAAAATCATACCAATTTCCGGGTCTGTCTGTGTGTGTGTGTGTGTGTGTGTGTGACACGTGGGACTTTGGTGAACTTGACTTAAGTTTCCTGATGTGATCGTGTAGTTTTAATATAGAACGGTATTTAAACTGACTGGAACTACCTGTGCATTAAGTGGTTTTAATGCACACCTTCCAGCCAATCCGAATCGAGTATTCAGATTGACCATGATATAATTTGAATATATGTAATACAAATAAATGGATCTTCTGTAGCTGACAGTAGTATTACTGATTAATGGATTCTAGTGACAAGACTGAATAAACACTGCATTTTTTGTCCCTAACACTTCATTTCAGCAGGATGTTTGCTGTGACATGTCTGTCCAGCTGATGACCGCTCTCCACATATAAGGTGTGAGTATGGTGCATTTGTTTACTTGGACACAACTGTTAAGATACTAAAATAGCTCAGTCTGAACTGAATTAAGAGTGTTTGATGTTGTCTTCAGAAATTACATGCTGTCAGGAAACATGCTGACTCTAGTTGCCAGCATTTTCTTTTATTTGGATTTAAAAAAAAAAAAAGATTTCTTCTTTTGCAGTTAGATTTGTATTCAAGTAAACATTAATGAGATTGGGCATAAGAAGGCCACTAAACACTGATGCAAGATGCAGGTAAAATTGAGTGTACAAAATATACTACACAACAAACATCTAGTGCATATATGAATTTCCCAAAAGGGCATTTCACAATTTTGGGACTCTGAAAGTATCATTCTGAAATTGAACCCAAAGTTCCAACGTGACCATCCTCATAAATTTGTTGCAATAGCCCTTGGTGCATAAGCAAGTGTGCTCTTTGATTTGTCTCCTCTCAGTGCCCTGTCCATTCACACGGAAGCCCCCGTTAAATCACCTTGCAGTCATAAAACACTGCGAGAGATGTCTGCAGTATGCATAAACTGTAACACCAGCACCTGCAACATGCCGTCTCATTGATCACGGCAAACAAAAACATGAAAAACCGTCATGCGTGCTTCAGCATCGGAAAACAATGTGTGAATTCTATTGATTGCTGTCCTTGGACAACTGCAGCTGAAGGCACAATGTTGTTGACCTCCATACATCAGGGCATAATCAATGAAATGATATGACTAATGAAACTGACTCTTCTCTTGACTGATAACTCCAACTGAGACCAAACTCCTCCAGTCTGACAGCTGTCAGAGACACCTACCAGACGCTCAGGGCTTGTCAAATCCCTCCAGTGACCTTTCACACTCTTATGGAAGTTGGATTAAGCAACAATCTTGAAGTCCCCCTCTAAGCCAAGAATGTCACTGAATGTTTGCTTTTCGTTGCATCTGTTGTCTCATTTGTTTTTGCTCTAAGAATTAGCACAATCTACGGTTTATCGATCAAGGGTCTAAGAGCATTTAGAGGATATGTTTTATATACAGTGTGTTTTCAAAGAGGCATGGTTGGAATCAAACTTTTGCTTTGACCTCAAACATTCAAACAGCATGTGTTTGTTCGATATCCGGCTATATAGTCAGCACACAGTTCAATAGATGGATGGGGCCTTGGGGTAATTTCTGATTTGATTGAGAAGTTGTAATAGTCCTTTGAGGGCTTGTCAATTCAGATTTATTGGTTTACACGCCTTGTAAACAGTTTATCTTAATATCTACAAGATTTATGAGTTAGATGTGAATGGCAGTTGACTCTTACTCTTAATCTTCTCTTGAGTAAGTGGTGATCTCTGGGATGTCACTTTGAATAAAATGACTCGATCAATTAAGTAGCTCGATTCATGATAAATTATTGAGGTTACTTGAAGCTGTCAAAATCCCCAAATCATAGGGAGAGCTTGTGAGTGACTGTAGGAAAACTGCACTTGACAAGAGCAGCCAATCAATGAGTCTACTGATTACAGGGTAATTACCCTAATTGTTTATATAGATTTTAATGCATTGCTCATATATCAAACTTTATCACCATGAGCTTTGATTTTGATTTGGGACCAGGCTTACAGTAGGGAGTTTATATTCTTTTTTTTTTTTATCTATGTTACTTCATTATTTTATTTATTGTAGTATAGGGTCAAAGATAAGTGCCTCAACATAAAAAGTCCAAAGACTTCCTAGTACAGTAGATAATAACAAATCATATTTTGCTAATAATTACAGTGTGGCCAATTATACAATGCTAACGTGTATGATTAAATAAATTGACGTCTAATGTGATGTACATCACTGTTAAGTCAAACAAGCACTCTAAATTCACCAAAAAACAAAACAAAAAAAAAAACATTAAATCTCTTCCCTCTAAAAAATGTTGGGTTAAAAACAACCCAAGTTGGGCTGAAAATGGACAAACCCCGTGATTGGCTTGTTTTAACTTTGCCGACTGGCTTGTTTTAACCCAGCGATTGGCTTGTTTTAACCCAGGGGTTGGGTTAAATGTTTGCCCAACCTGCTGGGTAGTTTTATTTAACTTTATTTAAACTTTGTTTAAAACGCATAATTACTGTATTGTTTGCTTATGAGAAAAAACACAAAATATATTGGAAATGAACATTTATTAATATGTTTAATAACTAGACATTAATACGTTGCAATGAATAATAATTAAACAACAAACATTTATTAAATTTGCTCATTAATAAATGTTCACCTTTTGATTATTATTGTTTCCTCTAGTAATTATGTGTCTGATTTGTTTAATTTCCTACCCTTTTTTTGAAGCCAGCCATACAGTAATTTTTAAACAATAGTTGGGTTGAATAAAACTGCCCAGCACATCAGGCAAACCCAACCACATTTTTTTTTAGAGTGTACTAGGATTAACAAAGCTGTCTTTAGAATTTGGATCTGATACAAATAGTTTTTCTGTTAACAGACCATCCAAGCACAGTTACTGGCTGAGGTTTTGCAAGCTAAAGCCCCAAAATGGTGTGTATACTGCATTGCATGCATACAATAAAGGATGCATGCAACCTCATACATCTTGTGGTGGGTTCTGGTTGCTATATATATGTTGTGAGACGACTTGGACTTCAAACATAACAAACTAGCATCATAAATGAGTCATAGACACTCTAATGTAGGCAGCAAAAGCAGCTTCAGTTGCAGTTGGCAACATGCATCCTGCTCCTAGTTCCCGCCATTCTTCAGCCACCAACCTGTTTAACCCACCTGCACCTTGAAATAATTCAACTTTCTGCTGTTTTATTTAATCCAGCAATGATTGGGAAGCACTAAGGGACCTTAGCACACTGCCCTCGGTCGGTTAGAGATCCTCACTGCATGCAGGGAGAGCAGTATTAGCAGCGCTCTCTAGCTCCTCTCATCTCATTCTCTAGAAGATGGCGGACTGCGCTTCACTGTTAGATGAGGAGCTCTCTTCATTCGTCTTCAATTACTTGACTGAAAACTCCGGAAGCCAGGTAAGCCATGCACAATTTCGGATAGAACAGAATCGTGGCTACTATTCCCCAGGTGTATTTTTGCATGTTACTGTCTGTGGCACGATATACTTCCATCATTTCGTCGATGCAGTCAGAGCGTCTCAGCCGGCGTCTGGAGTCCCTGACGTCTGCGCTTCACGTGGAGTTCACAGGAAATAATGCATATTTGTGAAAAGTGAGTTATAAACGAATAACGTTCAAATGATCGTTCTTTTTTCAATTCTGCATTCGAGGATTAGCGATTATGGGACGATTAATGACTTCACAAGTGTTTTAGAACAAGTTCAAAATGTGTTCGTCGGTTTGCCAAAAATCATACCAATTTCCCGGTCTCTGTGTGTGTGTGTGTGTGTGTGTGTGTGTGACACGTGGGACTTTGGTGAACTTGACTTAAGTTTCCTGATGTGATCGTGTAGTTTTAAAATCGAAAGAACACTGATTCATAGTGAGAAATGAAAAGTAAGCACAGATCAGGAGAACTGTTTATATATATATTTTCAGTCTTTCTTTGTCTGATGCATCACGTGTAATTTTTACTCGGTGCAGATACTAATGATGTTGATGCAGTTATTACAGGATAATTATATATTCATAAATGACCTGTTTTGCTTGAGCAAAACTATATAAAAGCTATAAAACGAATGTAGGCTATAAAGTTGAGAAACTAATACGCAGCACTGTAGGCCCTGTACAAAATGTTTACAAATAGCCATCATATATAGGAGTATATTTGTATAATATAGTGTAGTAGAGATCGGAACTCTGCTCATTTGAAAAATGTATTGTTTTTGTAAGCGTTTGCGTAACTGTTACAAAACAAGAGCTTGATGCCAGTTAGAAGTAGTCAAACGACCCTTGCATCATGTGCCAGTAGCCTATGTGCTGTCGATATTAATAAATAAACGCTGTGCATTTTGCACTTTTCGTGCTTGTCATGTCAAACAGGCTGTGGTCGCACTGCAAAGTGTTTATTTATAGATGCAATATACGTAGTGACGCTTACTTTGAAACATACGTATACTTATACGTTACATCACTGAAATTATAGCCTACGCAGAGATGTTTAGACGTGGATGCGGCGCAGGACACGGTTATTAATTTATCTTAAATTCTAAAAGTGGCACGTGCTGTTAAAGAAGAGTATGATTTTCACATCGAATCGAATTGTGCACTGTTACAAATCGCGCGCTAAGTATACTGTGTGTCAGGTGTCACTGAAAGACGACGACTCGTTTTCAGTCTACTTAAAACATTTGAACAAATTGAGGAAGCGCTCGGTGGCGTTTGTCCTGTGTCCTTGTGTCAGCGGGAATAGTGTACGCGCTGTAAATGTGCTCATTTCGGGTTATAGGGCTGAACGCGCAGTCTGGTCAGTGTAATAGTACTCCATCCTCGTGACTGGAGTTACAGAACACACAGTTACTGCAGTCATGTGCTCGCCGCCGTTAGACGTAGTAGAATAAGAGAGGGGCGGGACCACTGACGCGCGTCCACGACAGCCACACACTCCCTCCTCCGGGCGTGCATGTGACTGACTGACTGACTGCTGCTGCCGCTGCGCAAAGTGGAGCAGTTCAGATCACGACTAATAATTCACCATCCACTCTAGGAGGATGTGAAGAGCGTTAGCATTTTGATTTATAAACAGTATTTTTAATATAGTATTGATTTATATTCATAAGGATCAAATCTGGAATCTGAGGGTGCAAAAAAAATCAAAATATTGAGAAAATCGCCTTTAAAGTTGTCCAAATGAAGTCCTTAGCAATGCATATCCACTCACAAAAATACATTTTTGATATATTTACGGTAGGAAATCTTCATGGAACGTGATCTTTACTTAATATCCTAATGTTTTTTTTGGCATAAAGGAAAAATCGATAATTTTGACCCATACAATATATGGTTGGCTATTGCTAAATATAATTTGTACAAATATAAAGTGCTAATTTTGACTGGTTTTGTGGTCCGAGGTCATATACAGGGTATTAATTACATTGACGTATAATATTTAAATTATTGTATGCAATGTATCATAATCTAGTATTATCTAGTATTAGAGAGCCACATTAACTTACGATAAAGACACTATATTACATGGCTGCTTAATATATATTGATTTGAAATGATTTATTATGAGATTAAGATGAGTAACAGTGAAGTGGGTTGCCAGAGACAGCATTCAAAGATGCACACACGCACACACACACACACATATATATATATATATATATAATAATAGCACATATTTAAAAAAAAACAATGATGCTGCTGATAATCTCAAAATGGCCCAATATCAGCCGATTTATCATTAATGTTATGGGAAAAAAGACCTTCAGTGCATGTTTGTTTCCTCGCCTCACTGCATCCTTATATGCTGCTGTTGACATTTACACATTCACTGCATAAGATCTGAACATTTTAATGTTTTCATATACATTATATACTGCACCACATCTAAGGCAAGCTCGTAGTTGTCGTGATGTGCGGCATGCACTGCAGTACTATGTGTTCAGCTTGCGTGATATGGGCTGAGTCACCTAACTTGACAGAGTCAGGCAAATGTATTTACACCATGAAATGATCCCCCCCCCCCCCCACCCCCACCAGCTTGTGTCAGTCAGCTGTGCCTCCCCTCATTTCCACTCATAATTTTATGCTCATTCGAAAATCATAAATATGCAGTGTTGACATGGTCTTTATAGTGAGTTCAGACCATTGGCTCTGTGTCTGCTTGTTTACTGAAGCATTTTCTGTATCATTTGCCTTATCGCTGTGAAGTTGAACCGTTAAATCAAATCAGCGGCAATGAAATGATGTTTTAGATGTTCTAGTTTGGAGTTTGCTGGTTCGAATTCACTTGACATCAGATTTGAAGAAACTGCGCATTCATTTGAAATCCACTGAGAGCGAGAATAAAATGAGATACCATAAAACATCACAGGAATATAATTTGATTTGGTTTTCACAGAAAGGCTTGAGCTCTGAATGTGGCTTAATAAATTGGCTGCAGCCTCTAGATCGTCAGTTTATGTTTTGCTCTTTTCACTCCAATTACTTTACAGCACTGTCTGTTGCCTTGCTCAGGGCACACTTGTATTTATTAGCAGGGCTGTTTCCTCTCCTGAAGCCCCCCGAGGTCCTTCATCTGGCTCCTCCATCTCTCTTTGGGGACTTGAGGAAGTCTGGGAATGCTCTGTAACCGATCAATGTCAATTTTGGACTGAAAGGGATAGACTGTGGAAAGACGGGGCCTTGATATCAATAATGTACCCATACTAATCCATCATCAGCTAAGAGCTCAACTGGCATCAAAGGTTAAAAACCCAAGGATCGGATGTATAGAGAATGCTATTTTCTGTAACTATAGTCCTCAGTCTGCTGTAACATAAACTCTCTTTTATAGATTATCTGGAGGACGATCTATAGATGTGCATTCACTTTAGTTTGTTCTGTAAATGACGCCCGTGTTCATTACGTCAGCATTTATTTACACTGTTCTGCAGTAATGATTGTTTAAAGGCGTAGTTATCTCAAAAATGGCTTGGTTTCTTCTGTGTAATGGGTCAATGACGGCCTTAACCCTTAAAAATAATAATAAAAAACAAAGATATGACATCAAGTATGTAAGGTAGTACAACTAGATCTCTTTTATCGAATTCAAAAGGTTTTAATTATATTTTGCTACATATAAAGGTATTTTAAAGATTTTGAAGTGTCAAAAGGTCATTAGGTTTAACCGTCTAAAGGCCAATACAGCCATTTCATTTGTGATTAAAATATCTTAAAATGTAATAAATGTTTTTTTTATGTTTTTTTTTTATCCTGGCATGATTTTATAACATCATATCAACATAGTGCAAAATGGTATTCAAATTATGTGTAGAAGTCATTGCTTTGTTATGAGAAAGAATAAAAAAATGAACTGCATTGATGTCATTTGGAGTAACCAAAATAAAGGGACCATTTTGGATCAAGTCATGCGGTCAATATCATGTGACAGGATGTGACATCATCCAGACACATGCAAAGGACCACATGGTCATGAAGCAAAGTAACCAACTCTCTCTTAACTATTTGAAAATAACTATTCATGCTTTCACTTTCTCAAACGCATGTCCCGAAACATCAGGTCATTTGGTACAACCGCTATAAAACATGGAAAATATTGTAGTATTTTAAAAGCTAGTACTAAATATAAAATGTTTGATTGTCCTTTTGCTAGCTAGCTAGCTAGATATCAGCCTGTTAGTGTTGTTTGAAAAATCATCATTTGGTATAACCAAAAAGTGTCAAATTTTGTCCATCTTGTAAAAAAATGACAAAAGCAGTGTCAATTGATTATAAAAAACACATAATCTCATTGTTAATACTTAATAAAACTTCCAAATTAATTAAATCTCCATTCATCAATGACCCGTAATGCAAAAGGAGAAATTTTGAACAATGTGCTGGTCACTCATTTCCATGAATAGGTCCTGGAGTTTTCGTTACACATCATTGACCCAGTTCCTGGTCTTTTAGGTGTGATGACTGAGATAAGATGTTTTTGTTGTGCCATAATGTTGGAATGTTAAAACGTTAGATGAGAATGCTGCGCAGCAAGAATTTAAGACAAAGTCATTGGGATTTGCAATGTTGAATGAATAAGCATTAGACAACAGCGTTTAATGATTCACAGCAATTAAAAGGTAGCCAAGTTTGTTACTACAAGAAACTTTTCTTCAGTCATAAGAGAGTAAAGATAACTATAGCGATAACTGTTTTAGCGTTCACACCAAGGGACAATATTATTCTGTTTATTATAAGCATTCTGCAGTTAAACTTATTTGCTTAAAGTCTGATTGGCTGTCAAAGTTTTTAGATTCGTCAGGTGGAAAAATTATCCTGAAATTGATTCCAACAATATCGTTCCTCTGTGTTGTTATTGTTATAACTGTGGTGTGGACTTCTCAATTCTCATAGAATCCCTGGAATAGAGAAAATTACAAAGTTTCAAAACAACCTATAAATGATCAGATTTTTCATTTTTCAATGAACTATCCTTAGCAGCCATTTAGTTTCATGCTGTAGTTTCTCAGTCCACTGTAATCACCTTGGATATGTCTTTGTTAATAGCTCTCATTTTTTAGAGACAGATTAAAGCTTTCACTGCATTTTTATAAGGTATCCTGGAGAAATGCTTCATGCCAGCATTATCATTTTGCTGTTGTGTTATATTAAGGCATTAAGTCGTGGCAGTTGCACACACTTATTAAAGTTCAGGTGTCCTAATTCGACCTCAGCTGAAAAAAGAAGCTGATGCAACCTTTGTATTCTGGGAGATAAGGTTATATCTTAATCTCTGAAGCACTCACATGGCACAGTATAGCGTGATATGTTTGTTTGGTCTCAAATTAAGTGGTATAAATCAGTGTAGTTGCATTAGTTTAGTAGGGCAACTGCAGAAAACCATTTGCATACTTGCAGGTTGGCCTGTATATTTGCAAGCTAAACAAAGTTGCAGGTGTGTTATTCTAATATCAAATCATCCCCTACCTGTACACTCTGTGAAAATAAAAGCACAGAAAGCTCTTTGTGTTAGATTCAGCTTCTCCTCTGGCGAGTACATTTGAGGATTATATAACGCACACAGTGTTTTTTAGATCAAATGTACCTGACTATAAAATTCTGGATGTTCTTTATTATCGGGTCCAGGTCTTTAGATCTTGTAGATGTCACACACATCCTAATTGTGAGTGATCTGCCTAAAAAGAAAAGAAAAGGGATGCACAATATATAGGCCACCATATCGGTATCGGCCGATATGTTCATTTTTAATGTTATCATTATTGGCCAGATAAGAAAATTTGGCCGATTATATTAAAGCCGATAAATAATGGATCATTTCCTTCAGCTGAGACACTTCAGATGTGCACTGAAGTTTTGAATTGCTTGAAACATGATTGAAATCACTTCAAAAAGGAAAATACAGTTAAGTGCAACATGTACTACATAATCATATAGACTACATAATATTATAATGAGAAGAACATAATTGTGTGCTTGGGACATGGATTTATTGGTGAAACTTTTGTTTTTGTAATCAGGCTCTCAAAAATTATATAAAAATTTTGATTTAGATTTATCGGCCAATATATCGCTTTCAAATATAAAGAATTATCGGTTATCGGTATCGGCCAAAATTTTCATATCGGTGCATCCCTAACTATAAGTCTAATGACATGGTCTTATCAGGAAACTTAACAACCAAATAAAAAAGTCATTAAAATCACTGTGTTAAGTCCTTTATTCTTTATCATTTTATATCAGATACAGGAGTGAAAGCAGGTGATGGTAAGGAAATTTCCACATGTTTTTAATGAGAAGGGCGCGTACCAGGCTTACCATAGCAACATGACATCAGGGGAGGGCAAGCTCAGACTGGCAGGGACTCACAGTGGGCAAATAAGAACATGTAACGCATCATAAAATGCAAGTCTGTGGCATAACCGCAGGTACATAGACCATACAAACATATTTTAAATATAGCATATACTCTGCTTCTTCATGTTTCTTGTCTATTTAGTAATTTTTGATTTATGATTGGTTGACTTAATTGGTGGACACTAATTGGTGTTCCTGTTAATTAAAATATGATAATAAATAAGACCTGTTACTAAGCAGCACTTAATTACACAAGTATACAAAAGAATAAGATGGATTATTAGGAACCTAGGAGAAAACTAGTGCTCTATCTTTAGATCAGGACTCCACCTACAGTCCTGTGCAAAAGTCACATTGTGTTATCACCAAAAATTCAAACATTTCTTTTGCCATTAATTGTAATAATCAAGTAGGATTTTTGTATGCACAAGGAGTCTGACAACAGCCGGTATGATCTGATCTCACCATCATCGAGTCCATCTGGGATTACATGAAAAAAAAAAACTGAAAAAAAGAGACACACTAAATCCAGAAGAACTACGACAACATCTCCAAGACACTTGAAGAAACTTACCTTTTAATTACAAGTGTATATAGTCTGGGCTAACAGTTATCTGTGATTGACAGGGCTGGTGGATTAATCGAAAAATAACTAACATAATTTTCCCATGTCGGTTATTTAAGTTTTTTTAATCCTCTTAATACTTTCTTCTTAAAAACATACTACCGTGTAGTCACGTGACTCAGCCCCATCCAGTCAGCGGCATGGAAGCAACATGGAGGTGAACTCAAACGCCGAGTCAACACACACAGACCGTGCGATCACTTTCGCTTGCGTCCTCATTAAAGTTTGTCAGTTGTATGTGTTTTAAAGGGTTTAAAATCTGTCATTAATTACTCACCCTCATGTCGTTCCACACCCGTAAGACCTTCGTTCATCTTCAGAACACAAATTAAGCTATTTTTGATCAAATCCGATGGCTCAGTGAGGCCTGCATTGACAGCAAGATAATTAACACTTTCAATGCCCAGAAAGCTACTAAAGACATATTTAAAACAGTTCATGTGACTACAGTGGTTCAACCTTGATGTTATGAAGTGACGAGAATACTTTTTGTGTGCCAAAAAACAAAATAACGACTTTATTCAACAATATCTAGTGATGGGTGATTTCAAAACACTGCTTCATGAAGCTTCAAAGCTTTACAAATCTTTTGTTTCAAATCAGTAAAATTGAAATTTCAAAACGTTTTTAAAAACACTTATGACGTAACAAAGCCTCGTTTACTGAAATCACATGACCTTGGCAGTTTGACACAGCTCCGAACCACTGATTTGAAACAAAAGATTCGTAAAGGTTCGAAGCTTCATGAAGCAGTGTTTTGAAATCACCCATCACTAGATATTGTTGAATAAAGTCGCTATTTGTTTTGGGTTTTTTGCCACACAAAAAGTATTCTTGTCACTTCATAACATTAAGATTGAGCCACTGTAGTCACATGAACTGTTTTAAATGTGACTTTAGTAGCTTTCTGGGCATTGAAAGTGTAAATTTTCTTGCTGTCAATGGAGGCCTCACTGAGCCATTGGATTTTATCAAAAATATCTTAATTTGTGTTCTGAAGATGAATGAAGGTCTTACAGGTGTGGAACAACATGAGGGTGAGTAATTAATGACAATAACACGCAATTTCTTAATTTTCTTTTCTGAGTGAACTAGCCTTTTTAAGGCTTGCCAGTTTGGACATTCAAGCGATTTTAGACCATCATATGTGTATCATTATATTGGTCTACTGTGCTGATGCATTGTGGAACACGAACACTCATACAAACAGTAGCTCGTACATCACGTGAATATCGCACGCACAAAATTTCGTTGTCAGCGCTGTCTAGTGATTTAAGTAGCTTAGAGACTCAAAAGTTATAGCATGTTTTCCTACTTTTGAAGTAACTACTTATAACCCACAGCTTCACAATTAATAGAGAGACGGTATGACTAATTCACACACGCAATCGCTTTCTCATTAATGCATTCAAATAAATGTAGTGGTACTGTGCTAATTTATCTGTATCTGATTTACAACGAGCAGAAATCTGTAAGAAATGTTACGAACCATAGATAAAGATAACTGCTGAAAGTGAGATATGTCAGATCACTCTTTCATTAGGAAAAAATATCCCACCTTTAATAGTCTATATTTACAGTACAAACCTTGTCAGTGAACTATGAGGGCAAAAAAAAAAAAAATTTTTATTAATCGAGGTAAAATGTACAATTAATCAAGTTTTTGATATTAGGATATATTATCCAGCCCTAGTGATTACACATCAGGAATGGACCCCAGAAATGTATGGACCGAATTGACCCCTTTTCTGGTCTGTGTTCATGTGTTGATCGAGGCAACTGTCTGAGATTTTGCTGTGTCATAGTGTAGTTACATGTATGGAATGTTACTGCAGTTTTTTTTTTTTTTTTTTTTTCTAGACAAGAATCTTGCATAACAAGAGACAAACTCATCATGAATTGCAGTGTTGCTGTGGTGTTATGTGAATAAGCATTTGACATAACAGCTGTTGGATAATCTCCTATAGCAATTAAAAAATAACTGTTTGTTACTACAAAAATCTTTCATTCAGCTTTAAGAGATCTGTCCAAGGAGACTATTGGCTCCTGTGACAACAAGGACGATACACAGTGTTCCTCTACAGAATGTTCTGGCTCGGGACAGTAACCAAACCAAAAGAGGCTGTTTAACGACACTCTGTCTCTCAAGTAATTCAGCTCTTGAAAACCCCATAGGAATACCGGAATTTCACCAGCATCTCCAAACGTGAACTCTGTGAATATGACCTAATTCAACAATGAACCTTAGACTTGGCAAGCTTTGCCAACGTTTGACTGCTGTTCTGGAGATTGTCAGTCTTGGGCAATTTCAGCTGGCTGTGTTAGTAGTTTGCTCTTGGACTGAATGACCTTTATATACTGTCCATTTCATTCACCTTTCCATTCTTGCTCTATGAACTGAACTGAATCTTGAAATGGCTCTAAATCTTGTTCTGATGCACAGTAATTATTAGCACTCCTTCCTGTTGCTTTACTGTAGTAAAAGAACATGTACCCACACTCCGCCACATTCCGGTTTGATTAGAATGTGCAAAACATAGGTACAAATACTGTTTTGAAACGCTAGCATTCCTTTCACTAGTGAGGACTTGCAAATTATTGGTTTGTAGACACTCCCAAATAGATGTCGGAAATGTGTTATGATGTAATCTGGGGAATATAGGTGAACTCAGGAGCAGAGCAAAAAAATATCTTATATTCCAGTTACATAAACATTGAAAAATTCTTAAAACAAGACATATTTACTAGAGAAACAACTGCACTGTAAAAAAGAATTGTTGGTTTAACTTAAAAAAGTAAGTTACCTGGTTGCCTTAATTTTGAGTTTATACAATGAAGGCGATTGGTTTAATCAACATAAACTCAAAATACTATGTTATCGGAACCACGTTAATTACCACATTACTTTATTTGACAAAAGAAAAAATTTTTTTTGATAAATTATGAAGATATTTTTATTTTTTGTGAAAAAATGTGCCAGTGCAGATATGTGAAGATGTCTTAATATTTGATGCAGTGTTGCTTCTCAAGTTTTTATAGGAATTTTTAGACATTTTTATTGGAAAACAAATCAATACTTTGGTATATAGTATTGGTATTATATCTTTTACTATGAAATTATTCCCACATTAACATGCATTTATATGGTACCCCGAAGTACTTGGTACTACTATGGTACTATGTCTAAAATATTGCACTACTGTGGTACTTAGATTAGTGAAGGGATGGCTGATTTTTAGAGGCCTACAAGATGATTTTCCTTAATTGTTGACTTGCAGCATGGATCTCTGATATGAATTATAAATTCATTCACTATATCCCCATTTACATGCACAGTAATACTGTGATTGTCTATGCAACAGTGCAGTGTCCATCTGTGGCTTAGACAGCCCTTCTCAAATAGAGTGAGCTAAACTATCTAAGACAAGCTCTGAATACAGTAGTTGTTTATTGCCACAGGGCAAATTTCAGCAATCACCAGAGAAAATCCCAGAGTCAGTTTTATTCTATGTCAAACACTTGAATTTTACCCACTATACAGAATGTGTTTTCTCCCTCTTCCATTAGCCCTTTCATGTACTTTTGCAGAACTCTATGTTCTTTTCAGAGTCTCCCCTGATGCGGCGCAGCTGTATGTGACCCTATTTCTAGACTCTATGCCTGGACGAATGCAGAAGTAATCTCAATGGGTTGCATTAGCATTTTCATTACAGTCATTTAAAATATTTGCCTTGACTTTATGATACCACTGTACCAGATTTATCTGTAGGATTTGGTTAGTAGACATCAACAGGATCTAGCCTCTACAGGAGATCAAACCCATGTCATTTTAGGCCCTAGGTGTGAAATATCAGGTGTAAACCAGACCTGAATCCAGAAATATGAAGTTTACATGTCATCATGGATGAAGTAGAAGTGTCAGTTGTTCTCAGAAAGAGACCCTCATGAGGAAGACAAACATTGCTGGAGGTTCATTGAGGAAGTTAACCTGCCCGTGATGGGTTATTGATTTCTTTGAATGTATTTCCCTCAGGTTATTTCACCCAAAGAAAACAGTTCACCCTCAGTCTTTTTATGACAAGTCTCTAGAAATGTGTTTTCTTCGTCTCTTGTGTACTTTCAGTCTTCAGGCTAAGCTGTGTTGAAAAATGTCTGCATGTTGCAAACTTTGTGTTGCAGATTCACGCTTTTCTCATAATCAAGCTACATTACATCTCCATTACATTTTAATGGAAGACTGTGCTTTCCAGTCAGATTTCCAGCTTAAAAGCGGAAATCCGAGTTTCAAATGCCCACAGACTCAGGACAAAAGGCCAATCACATGACACGGGACAGTTGCCAACTGGTGGTAGCTCATGTAATACTGCCTACTTAGAAGTCGGGTCATGGAGGGGTTGTAGTGATGGTCTTTCATGTGAAGTGTATGGCTTTGTTTTGCTAGCGTCACAACAGAATTGTCTTTTGCTCTTGGAGTGACCGGAATGTTTTTGGAGGCGTCTCGTCATTACAACGGGTGAGGCACACTAGAGTGTTTGTTTCCTCAAGTCTGGTCAAAACTCCAATAAAGCTGGGATTGTTGGAGATCTGAAGTTGTTTTCATTCTTGCCTTCACAGAGCTGTCAAACGTCAGACAGTTGCCCACACATCAACACCGGTTGTCCTTACAGACTTAAATACAAAACTAAAATAATTCTAATGAGTTTCTGTTTAAAAATATACAAGTATAAAAGTGTAGGTCTAATTGCATAGGCAGGAAGTGTCTGTGTGCAAATGAATGCTAAAAACGCCACCCTGTTTTCCAATTGCAGAGCTCTTGACATGTATAAGTGCATCCTACAATCCCTGACGCCCACTAATTCACAATGACAGAAAGCCTAAAGATGTAAACTCCCACTCACTTCCACAAATACATCATTAATCTTAAGGTGACACAGAGCTTTCCCGATTTAAGCGGCACCTTTCGGTGGAGCATCCGTGGCGCTGGAGGGGCTGTTTTGCTTTCATTACAGTGTATAACACGCATTAATATGTAAAGCCTTATGCAGGGGTTTGGTATCAGACACTGCTTTTCTTGCATTAAAAGCACATAGGGAGCAGAGAGTTGACATACAGAGTTCACTGCTATCAGTGGAAGGTGCCTGAGGGAGCCATTAGTAGAATGGCTTGGCTGTTAGTGCCAGAGAAGATGCGCCCTAGAGGTCCACCTCAGTTGGGCCCAACCGAAATGTGGGTTGTACACAGAGGACGACTAGTCTGTGTGGTGACGATGGGACCTACGGCTGGGTGTGGTTGTCTGCTGATGAGTGGAGTGATATAGTAAAGAGGCCTTGGAGATAAATTACTCACAGGCCATTTCTACTCACATGGCACAAAGTCCCAAAGGACTTTCACAACATGGCACTGCTTTGCAACCGCTCTTATCTCTTATATGGACACAGGAATGAGTTCATAATGTTACTACATGTTCAAACACAAGCTGTGAGTTGTAAACAGGATGGAATAGATGCTATGCGAGACCTTTATATAAAGAAACTTGGTCTTGGAAGTTCCATTTTCTTGGGTCATTCAGATGTTGACGCTTACTGGTGCTCTAATTACCCCAGTATGAGCAGACGACAGCAGATTTAGGCGTGTGTGGAAAAAAAAAACACCCACAGGATGTCCAATTAGGTGAACATGAGGACAGTCAGTCATTAGACGAAAGGGATGCACCTCACAGCCATCTTGTATTATTTACTGTGAGCTTTAGTGGCGTCTGCAGCTTTCGTTGCAAAGCCTGATCCAGTTTTGACCTGCCTGTCAGAGATTTACTGCAGAGCTCTCTCTCATTTTACACAGTTTCATGGTTATAGGAAGTAGGAGATGGACATTTCCTTTTCTCTCCAGGGTCAGGTTTTTCAAGGCCAAATTATCATCATTTTTTAGATGCAAGCTTGGGATAAAAAGGGACGTCACTGAATGAGGGGGGGCAGATCCATCAAAAAGAACAGGTGTTTCATAGCCCTTAGACTTTTGTCTGGCAGATTATATTTACATGTGTTACGGCTCCCTATAGCAGGATGTAATCTGGCGTGATTGAATTTGAAGGCGCGGATTGGGACAACAGAGCAGGGAATTGGTTGTTTGTGGAAACTCAAAAGACGGTCCCCTTTGATCAGACAGCTGTGAAGTTCAAAGTACCCCTGCTCGTACGGAAGAGCACATGTGCTTTTGCACATGATTAGATAGCAGATGCATCGATAGAACATAAAGCTTATCATCAGCATCTGTTTTTCAAGCCCCATTGACGCAATGTTTCTTAGATTTCACCTTGTCCCATGAGGCTCTGGAGTTGTTGCTTTGAGAAACAAATGTACTTTGTCTCTATTTGACTCAATCCGCCATTATTCCTAATATGGTACTGTGAACTCCAAAGTCCCATGCACAGAGACCACACAGATCTGTGACATTGCAGTTTCAACAGGATTGTTTGACTGTATAAACACATTTTCGGCACTGATCTCTTTCCCTCAGGCATTTTCCCCTACTTTTAACACTAACTTAATAGATAGTTTGCTTTTGCAGACAGAAGTGTGTTTTTTACTAGATTAATGATTGTACTTAACCTTTAGCCTCTTGTAGTAATGGCCTAAAAGGAATTTTAAAAACGATTTAAGAATCATTTTGCACCTGCTCAGAGAGGATAACAGCACTGAAGAGGCCAAGTTAGGCAAAGACTAGCGTAATACCTAGCGTTCCTAACCCTGTGAACTGCCAGAGCTTAACCACTAAGCACTGGTTATCCCCTCATATTTGGTTAATCTTCCTTTACAACTTCTATTTTGATTGATTCTTCTTGACCCTTTACCCACTTTGCAAAGTAAGCCAAATAAGCATGCTTAAATCCATCCACTTTATTTTTATACATTCATTGCATTGAATTGCATTGCATTGCATTCTATGCTGCGTTGACTTCCTCTTTGAGTGGAAGTGTCGTCTGAGGTAAAGATGGGTTAGGTAGCCCTCCTCTCCTTCCCTTCCCCCAGACGTCTGTGGTGCCGCAAGCCTTTGGGAGCGCATCTCTCGGTAATGAAAAGCACCCAAATGTCAGTCGCAGCCACTGAAAATAAATTAATGCAGGTCGATCGCCATCGAGAATGGCACAACGGCCTCCTGAAACAGGCAGATTGTCAACCGCCGTGTTTCATTTAATCCGTTATCACTTAGATACAGACACCGCAAGCTGTGGCCAGGAATCATTGTGGTTGGGCTGGGAATCTCAGGGTTGTAACTCAAGTCGCAAATGTGTAAATTATGTGTGAATTTGTTTACATGTTGACCACATACCCTGACCATTGAGGGTCTTAGGGCGAGCAGGCGGAGGGCTGTAAATGTGGGCTGTATTGTGGGCAGGTGGTGATTTACCAGGTTGAGATGATGAGTGCAGTACTAGCAGAGGTGAGTAATGACCTGGCGGCTCGGTGATGATGTGTCACAGAGGCATTCCTCAAGTTGTGTTTGGCTTCCAAGGACATCTCTGCTGATTGTGCTGGCAGAAGTCCAGCTAGACGTTGGCAAGTAGACGGGGGGCTTGTGTTTGAGGGCTTGTCATTTGAGTACACCTTCAATTGAAACTGTGCGCAGTTTCAAGCTCAAATGACACAACAGCACATTGTGATTCATGTTTGCACCCAGCTAGCAATTAATTAAAGTAAAAGAGTGAAACGATTCCACGTTGTTGCTGATAGAAAACTACGAGAAGCTCCAGATACCGGTTTAAAACATGCTAGCATCTCTCAAAATGGCAGTTACAGTTTGCCATTGTGTGTGAGTGACAGGATTCATTGTGGACAGGGAGTGTGAGTGTGAGCAGAGTCATAGCTTCTCTTGCGTGTCATCGGACTAGACCTTGACAGGCATAAATAGCATGCACTCAGGAGGGAGGAACAGCATCTGTTATGACCTCGTGGCATTCATTAAACATGGCAGCCGCTGGATTTATTGCACACAAAGTATTTAATGCTTTTGCTTTTTGTGTGCTTATATGTGCAAGTCTTATGTCTAGGGTTGGAAAACAATTATTGTTATGCAGAGGTTTTACAGTTTTGTTTGTATAGTATTGTTCCAATAAATAGTTTAGGCCAGTTACTGGATTGGATTTAAACAAACTTTTAAATGATCTCATGACAAAGAAATTTCATATTGCCAAATATTTATTCCTTACAAGTACTAAGAGAATAGTTAATGGAACAGTGAAGGAACTGAAAATATTAAGAGGAATCTGAACCTATTTGGTTTTGTGTCTTGTGTTACAGTCTGTGTTATCTGCATCATGAGCCTCAAAGCCAGCCTTGTATTGTTAGAAAAAAGTGATGACTTGTTTCAGAATTATTGCTTCCGACTTTGAAGATATGGATTCGATAGTGGCTAAAGGTCCCTGAGATAACATGAACAAGAAAGTGAAAGCAATACTTTGTGCTAACGGTGCTGATTTTTGCATTTTTAAAGGATGTGAACCTCCTTAGATGACTGTTGACAGGGCCATCACTTAACTGAGTGAATTACAGCCTGGGAGCTGATGAAGTAATGAAGATCACCAGTGGCTTTTTAAGGGAAGGGGTCGTATGGCTGCAAGGGGATAGCAGCAGGCCTCAAATGCCTGGAAGCGCACTTTGTTTAATTAGATGCGTCTATAATGAAATGACCATTCAGCATTACAACTGTGATGGGTGTTCAAACCAACACAGAGGATGTACTGAGTATTTTGATCATAGCTTAATGTTTTATGCAGTTCATATTTCTACATTTCAGTCATTTATGGTTATGGTAATTACAGAGTCATTTGGTGCATTACCAGCTGCTCTAATGCACATTCTGGCCTTAAGTTCTGTTTTCTTCTATTAAGGGCTCTCCAGGCACTCTCCATCCATTTCACTGTCCAATTAACATCATTTTTCAGGTGTAACAATGTGATAATATTCATTAAGTAACTTTCAATGGAGTAATTGATAATCATGATGGAGGGTGAGATTAAAGAATGGCATCGACAATGGATTTGTTTTGGCTTATATCCAGAGAAACTACAAGTGGAAGAGGAGATGACGTGTTTGTGAGATCCTCATAAGGGAATCTGGGCCGTACAAGTGTAATAGATCTTGGGAGAAGAAGAACACTTTCTCAAGGCCTCTTACCAGACAGGTAATGCAGATCTTGCTGCCACACGACAGAGCACATAGCGTCCTTGCACCGAGTTTGCCCTCGTTGCTTTGCGAGCATCAGCAGAATTTTGGTAGGTGATGTCCCACTTTGGGCTAGGAGCCCAAAAGGGTTATCTAAAATCACCTCAGGCGACAGCTGTCTGTTAGCAGCTCATGGGCTGCTGCTGTCATGCAGAAGAGTGAAAAGGATTGGAGATGGGGGGGGGGGGGGGGGGGGGGGGGAAGGAAAAGCCAGAGAACGAGAGCAGTGAGCTGTGAAAGAACAAACGTGATGCACCTTGTAATGGTGCCGAGATATAGTGAGAGGCTAAGAAGTGCAGGAAAAAATTGTCCATAGAAAGCATCTAGTTTTTGCTTTGGCCTACTTGCTTCGCTGTTTGCTGATGCTCTGATTTCTGTTTCCTTTTAGCATTTGCTCTTTTACCAATTCCCTCTGCCCCTCTCTCCCTTGTACTCCTGCCTCATGCAGCTCTCACTTCAGTCACGTGTACGTGGGTCGGCTAAGGACATGAGCGCCTCTAACCTTTCATTCTCTTACATTCTCTTGAGACCGAAGCATCTTAATTGAGGGGCCCGGTAAGATGCGAAGGCAGGAACTGACCACTAAAGGAGTTGATCAGTTATTCTACAAATCAGCTGGTCAGATGGCAGTGGAAGGACTTGTACGCCTGTAGTCACTTCCTCCATCTGTGACAGAAAAGCTGCAAAGAAATGGCCCGAACCTTGCCGAATAGTTTTTCACTTAGTCAGCGTGTACTCGACAGCACTCAAATTAGGTGTGATCACTGCACTGTGACAGTATAGTATTTTTAGTGTGTTTTATAACCTGTGTGACATAACCTTTATTTTTTTATGTAATAGGCTTTGCACCTTTTGGAATAGAAAGATTTTTTTTTTTTTTTTTTTCCCATACAGTATGTAAAAGCCAGTTCTGTTGTCTGCTGTGAATTGAATGCTGAAGAACTGAATGGGTTGAGATTAATCACCTCCAAGAACCATTGTGGATTTGTTTGTAAATCTGTTACCAGGCTTGGCCTTGTCCCACTTTAGTTTCTCAGCAACGACTTTAGGCATCAGTAGTTAAACACACCAAACCTCATTGAATTACTATGAGACAATGAATGGGTCAGAGCATTTTGGCACGATGAGCAAATCTCATAGTCAGTCCCTCATCACACTACAACACGCCAAAGCCATCCAAACTGAAAAGCAACGACCACAATCAAAGCCAATTAAAACTTTTTCATTTGGTGGCCTTCGAGTGCTTGCTCCCTGACTTCACTGATGTTAGATCCTCAAAGATGAACAAGCTCCCTGTGTGTTTTCATGTTCCTTATCACAGCAGCACAACAAAAGCTATAGAGGATTCTGGGGGAGAAAGTGAGGCCATGGATTATACAGTACAAACTAGCCCGTGCTGAATTAAATCTCTTTGTTTTTCATTTGAGAACCCAGTCTGAGATCAGCTGAGCATTAGGAGCTATTAAAGGCTTTTATTATGTGGCTCGAGTGGTGCACAATGCATTGAAGATTGTGCTGTTTGAAATAAAACTTGCATTCAGTGCCTGCCCTTCTAGTATTTATTATCAATGGCTACTGCCAGAGGAGGAAATCACATTAATCTGACACTGCCAAGGGTGGACTTAAAGATGTGGTTGGTGGGGTTTTGCGCTTGAAGTCAGGTATTGTTACCCTAATACTGGGTATTTTTCTCCTTTCCGTGCCAACAGATTTGGAGAGATCTGTTACTCATGTAGTCCCAAGCCAGAGATCCTGATATTTGCACCAATAAGACCTGACCTTATCCAGGAGAAATGCTGAGACTAACACTGCGGGTTGTCAAGGGATATGGAGTACAAATCCGATGTACTCGCACTCACACTGAGGAAAGAGTGCAGGTAGCAGACCTGGCTTCAGAATGATACCTGGCAGCTTTTGATAGACTAACAAACACCTAAAGCATTTAGCACATGGATCAGAGACTTGGGAACTCTAAATTTATACTCATTAACATATTGTTTTGTTGATACGTCTACCCAAAAGATTTGGGTTTCCTGATTTGAAATAAATCTGGTCACTAAAGGGTTGGATTAGAAACAAGGAAGATAACATGAACTGCACAATGCTACTCAAATGTCCCTAGAAATGTGGTGGGCTGCCAAAAGGAGAATTATTAACAATTTGTCAAAGGGAGCAATTTATTCACTTGGAATCAGTGTGGCTTTGAACAGTCATGGTTGAGTGCACATAGTGTAAATGCAGTGAGGGGCCTCAGACCTTGCACTACTCACATTCCAAAGGAATGAAAGGAAACAATATTGATACACTTCATATACAGCACACACAATCGAAAGATGCTGGATACGTCATCGTATATTTTCAGGCTTTCCTGCAGTTATAGGGGAAGGAAAATTGTGGAATTGTAGCCGTCACAAACATTCCATACCTGTTTAGAAATGCTTCCGCAATTCTTGTCTTCAGGAAAGAAAACAATGAAGGAGGTGAAATTGCTCCCCTGAACCTCTCCAGGTCAGAACTGTCAGATAAAGAGTATCCTTTGTATCCTGTGTAGTACAGTACAGGATTTGGAAAGCCTTTTGGGAAACCGATTAACCTTGCAACTCCAAAGGGGTGTGGATAGTGAAATTGCCAATTCACCTTGTAAGAATGCAGCTAAAACAGGAAGCAGCCAGTGGTATTTCTATGGTCTGCAGCCAATCTGTCACAACCTTGAGTCTCCCCTCTGTTTGAGGGTTGAGCCTAGCACATGTGTTATGCTGGTGTAATGTCCTTGACATGACAGCTCCCTCACATTATCACAGGGGGAAACTGAAGTGGAAGAATCGCCACACCATAATTACCCTTAATAACCTTAATACATAAATGTCCAAATGCAGCATGTTGTGACCGCTAAACCTTTTCACCCATTAAACACCTGCAATGCTGTGAGCATCACTATCGGTTAGTTGGGTAGTAGTAATCTCTGTTAAATCTTTTCATCACGATTCAATATTTGCTCAGATCCTGAGACGAGCAGCACGTAAAGGCCAGGAGACAACACACTTAGCTTACAATTCATGTCAGAACATCGCACAGTAACAAACTCTGCTTGGTGCTAAAGCAATGGCTTAAAGATGAGAGCTGGCAGATGGCTTTGCCTTCTGTTTGAGCATTAGGAATTCAGGGTGAGTCATCTTCCCGCTTCAGAGCTCACCCAGAAAGCCAGTGCAGAGATGTCCTGTGGACCACTCAAGATTTGCCTGAAGACCACATGCAGCAGTGCTGACTCAGAAAGCCAGCGGTGAGTATTTGAGGAGAAGGTTAAGCTAGCTAAACTGCCTCATTGGATAGAAAAATAAGAGCATACATGCAATTGCCAGACAGGTTTAACATGGATGAACTTTTCTCAAAGGTCACGTGTTGGTGGCACAGCAGTTATATCTTACCTGTCTACAGCAGGGGTAGCCAACCCTGCTGCTGGTGGGATACCATTCTGAAGAGTTTATCTAATCAAGTTGTTCAGGATTACTTGAAAATAAAAGGCAGGTGTGTTGGAGCAGAGTTGGAAGGAAGGTAGCCCTCCAGGAGCAAAGTTGGCTACCCCTTGTGTCTACGTCCTACGCAAAGCTCCATCTCTTTCGTATTTGAAGTCTAGGTGTACTTTAAAGTATGAATTACAACATGGTACCTTGTTTAGGTGGATGTTTGTGCATTTACATTCTCTTCAAAACATGACCATCTTTTTGACTTAATGAGTTTTTTCCATCATACATATCTTCAGAGGTCATAAGGTTTACTTCAAGCTAGATCTGTTTGTATTTTGCATGACCACTCACATCAGGTAGTTGTGTGTGTGACTTGAACAGTTGTCGGAGCACTGTCCTTTCAACCATTGGATGCAAGAAGCAAAGGTCATCTCTGCATTTCGGTCTATTCTTGGATTTCAAAACAAACCCAGTGCTTGCTGAGTGACCCCCTAAAATAGAGATGGGAATATTCTTTACCTTGATTTCTTGGCCAGTGGCGAGAGAAACTGGAGATCAAGATTAATAGCGGTAGCCATGACATTCTGCACGACAGTGTTTTAGCACCAATGCTCTCAGCCTTGTTCTTTTGTCCCCTTTGAATAACCACCATGCTGTGCTTAGCCTGGTGAAATTCAGGAACTAATGTTTAACTCTCTCGCCTTTTTTCACTTCGCTGCATTGGAACATTCTCCTAAGGGGACAGCTGGAGAGCAACCACTGGACCACTGCAGTGGACATTTTTTTCCCATATTTAGTCTTGGAGATGCACACTCGGTTATTGGTGCAGTCGAAGGGAGAATTGGTGGTTCTTTATCTGAGGCAAAGACCTACGGCAGAGTGCCACTTACTATGAGCCATGGTTCTCTCCTTGACACTGCATGCAGGTTTATGTGCATGCTCTGAAATAGATACCAGCTATCTATATATAACATCTATAAAGTGTTCTCCATCATGTCAAGGCACATGTTGTCTACATGGTTATGTGGAGGGACTGTTTACAGAGGACTTTTTTTGACTGGCCCCTAGTGGTGGTCGTGAGCTGTTATTGTTTGACCCAGACTCATGACCTTCGCGACAGATGGAAACAAGGGACTTGTAATCCTATTATCCCAATCTCACCCCAAACACCTATCAATGCAGCATGCATTATCTGTATTCTGTACGGTCACTGCAGAACTGCATGAAATGCTGCAGTTGTGTGTGCAATAAGGCTTTCCCACTGTGATTCCCAAATGGGGGTTGGTGTTTTCTGGAGCAAACCTGTCTAGGAACACAGTGGAATAAAATTCATGCATCATGGAGAGTAATGCCAAGGACATCACAGCCTCAGGTTAACCTTATTCCTGGCTTGCAGGGAATGGTCACTCTAGACGGCCCCTTATATCCCGAACAATGTCTTCTGCCCTCACGCTCAAGCAGAGTGAGCAAGAATAGCATTTTGATTTAATTACAGCCATGCACGTCTACTAAGAGCTCAGACACTGACTGCTCCCAGTGAATTAGAAACAAGTTGGGTTGATGCCATCTTCCTCAGGCATCATGATCTGTCTGTGGCCACCCAAGTCTGAAAAGACTCATTTTGCATCTTCGTCTCCCTGCATCTTCCTTCTTTTAACTTTCTCTCTCAGGTGTAATTGAACATCATTCCCTTCATCCCGTCTGTGTCAGCTGGACAGATTGAACGCATTAGATACAATGAAAGCAGCTCTACCCGTAATCCAATGAGAGAATTTGCCTTGTTTTACTTTCACATCTTTATCAAAGTCAGCTGGTAATTTGTAATCAAGGTGAGTTTGATATTTCTCTCTGGCTGTTTAAATTACCTAAGATACTGCTGCCTGGTTTCTGCCTGGAAACAGTGCTTGTATTGTCCTGCAGCCCCCCTCACCCACAGTCGTGACTGCAGGTAAAATTACCTCAGTCTGAGGAGCGGCGGACCCCCGTTGGAGATAATTAGGGGTTGCTCACCTACAGTCTTGTGACAAAGTCTCTGCATTGCGTTACACAGTCGTGCAGGAAAATGTGACACCAGTCAACAACCTTATACAAGGCTCTGAAACCCGAGACTTATTGTGTCAGTGAAATGGATCCAGGTTAGAAGCAGAGGAGAGAATTGCTGACTACCGTTTGGATCTCCTGATGATTTCTCAGTAATGTTTTTTTTTTTTGTACTGCAGGCATGCATTGACTTCTAATGTATGCGCTGGTGCCTATATTTACATCAGTGCTGGGTATGCTTTCATGTTTGCTGTGGTATGCATATTGAACTGTGCATGACCTTGAGAGCTTTGGTTTCACAGTGACTGAACGTCAGATATTTAAGCTGGAGATTGTCCCTATTAGCAGCCATAGTTATGACGAGAATATTATGTGCATATATGCTGTTTAATGTATAATTATTATACGTATAATTCTGTTAGATGAATTGAGGCAGAGAGGTGGATTTGCAGTATGGTGTTAGAGTAGATTAGAGTCTTTTTGATGGCACATTATAAATTGCTTTCATGTATGATATAAGCAAGACTTATAAAACATACTTTTTCCTTTCACGTTTTCTCACAGTGTTTACCACAGCTACAAACAAGCATGTATTTCGGATATTCGGATATGGGATTTTTTTTTTTTTTTACTTTTTTCTTTCTGCATCTTGGCCTGAGGTATCCTCTTGTCTTTTAAGTTAACACGTATAATAGGGACGGATGTCTTTGATTATTGTTGCATCTTGTTTTTTTCTTGATCCCTGCAGAAGGATGAATTCTGTGATTTGTCTAGCTGTTTTTGAACACAATAACTCCTCTGATGAGGGTCAGATGAACCCAAAACCAGACAAAATCAGTGCTTATTTATTTATTTTTTTTTATAAATGTCATTTTGCAAATCCCTAATTTATTTTTTGATTGCAGGACTAGAGAACAGATTCATTCCTTGGACACTGACAGAATCTGAGACACGATGATGATCTGACATGATAAGAATAGCAAATTTCCTGAGCATGAGAGTAGCTGCAAATTAATAACAGTTGCTGTGATTTTCTATTAAGTGCATCCCTGTACTCCTCCCCATGGTCGCTCACTCTCTGAGATGACTTTATGGAAGAATGAATGCTGGCAGCAGCCTGTCCTATTAGGATCATCTTCTAACCAAAACACCTATTTTTAGATCAGTGGGCTTGAATGAATTAAACATCAGCGCTGATCTTAAGGCAGAAAATGCCAATAAGTTATGCACTCATGCCCTCTTTACCAACAACCAAATACATTCTTTCTCACCCCCCCCCCCCCCCACCCCCCAACACACACATACATTACGCAATTCATGCATTCTTTATAAATGTAGTGCCATTTTCCAGCCGTATGATTGGTCTGGTGCAGCATTACCATATTTAATGTCTGTAAAAGAAAGAATGGTAATTTTTGAATACCTCTTTTAGCTCTTCTCAGAGGATCATATTAAGAGTGTTATGAATATTATGTTATCAATTTATGTTAATATATCAACAGAAGTACATACCACCTGGGCGAATTTTAGAGATCACTGCTGCGGTCTGAACTGAATCAGTATGAGGATATACGTAGCATTATAATGAACCATACCCGAAAACCTGGAAATTACTTTTTTTTTCTTTTTTTTTTCTTGATTTACAGAGACACTTCAACTTTACAAACTGTGCCAGAGTGACCTTAAGAAAAATTAAAGAATTTTTTGTTCTACAGCCAAAAATCCCACTTTTTTTTTTAATTAACCCTTGTAATGTTTGGCCTCTCCTAACTTCTAACTTAGGTTCCTTATTACACCTCTTAATCTTGTTAAGGACTTACAAACATGCCTTTAGTGTCTATGGATTATCAAGTGATGTCAGTTAAGAATAATCAGGCTGAAATAATGGCCGTCATGCCTTAGACATCACATGTGATGGGAAGAACATATAGATCTGTGATAAGTTCAGTTGAAGAAAATAAAAAGAAGAATCAAAGGATATAAACTTCCATGTTGACTACCATGAATCATTGCTTAAATAATTTGTTTAAAAGGGAGTTATTTCAAATGAAACATAGATGCATGTATATATAGTAATGCTTTTAATGGATCTTCTGTCCAGTTGGGACTTGGACATGGAGCTTTTTATACATTTAAGCCTATTTTCCATTTCCTATGTGAATCTAAAGTCACAACTCAACTGGCAGTCTATCAAAGTCCTGTCTCTAAGCACAGAATCCGCTTTCTAATCAGATCTTATTACTGTCCTACCTGGCTGAAGTGGGGTTGCGTTCGAGGGCACTAGCTCTCAGACATTCTGCATAATAGCGTCTCGCTCCGACCAGTGCAGTGTCCTTGGTTTGCACTTGATACCTGTTTAAACCTAAAATGTGTAGACTGAGTTTGATGGCTAATCTGAAAACAATTAAGTAGGATTAAAATTGAGCTCAATGGCTGTTAGGTTGCCTCTCAGAAAACTTCCAGTACACAGCCTCAGACTTGTCAAAGTTAATGTTTTTAGAGAATAACAGCTCAAGATGAAAGCTATCCAGCGAGAGTTGATGCAGATTTGCTGCGGATGTCTCCAATGAAAGTAGTAGGCGGCTAATAAAATCAGATTCGAGAAGTGGAATATCTGATTAGGAAATTTAGAAGAAATGTGGGATCAGAACGGCTATGAATTGTCAAAATCCAAATCTAATATTGTCAGTCTCATTGACTCAACAAGGTTAAGGGTGATAACATGGTGAAATTGCGGTAAAATGAGGCGTAATTGAATTTTTGTCATTTTTGATCACATCGAGCAATGTCTCAACAGTTGATTGCGAAACTCTGACTGTATAGGAAGTCTTGAGAGAGAGTGTGAGGAAATTTACTACATGGGAATTGTTAGCAAAGGTCTGAAGGATGAATGGGTTCAATAAGCACTAAATTTAAAGGCCTAGGCTGGTTTCAGAAAAGGCAAGATAAAGGTGGCCTGCTGGGATAGCAAGGTTGTGTGCGCTGCAGACAGTTAATTCCCAGAGGGATAGAAAAGAAAGGTTCCTGCCAGACCTGAGACATGGCCAATGAGGTGTCATGAATCTACCTTATATCAGTCTCATTCAACTGTACACGAGTGGCCCAGATCTCCCTTTAACTGCCCTACTTCTATCGGTCCTCTGTTAATTTGGGTTTGCAGTGAGGGCCTTGGCGGAAATCTCCTTTAAAGACTATGCGAAGAGCTAATTTAATCGCTCCTGTTTCTGTTTAGCCACCAATTTGGGGTTGCGTTTAGGAGAGTTGCGGTCTAACATCTTTATTTAATTTACCGTCATGTGGGCAAAGGTCAAACAGTCAGTGAGGATGTACAGGTCAACAAGATGTATTGTGCACCTCGTGAACCCGTTGCTTCTGGAGAAATGGTGCTACAAAATCCTTCCTGTTTGAGGCCGGCTAGCTACTAGACCTACGTTTTTTATGGATTGAGTCGTGAGGGAATCCATTTAACAGCCCAGGCAGGATGTGTCTCAAAGGGCCGCATGTGTGCATGTCTGTGTCTTTGTTTCTGGGGAGGGAGGCTTAGGAGAGAGCCACTAGTTCCATCTGCGTTTGGCATGGGCAGCATTTAAAGCCTGGCCCGTCACAAGCAGCTTGTGTAAGAGCCAGTCATGAGACTGAGGATAACAGCTATATATAACACATCTTAGATAGCAGTAGGCTCAGAGGGGACAGGGCACCCAGATAAGAGCCTATTAGCTCGTAAATGCAAGGAATGAATGAGTAACCTGCAGCTTTACTAGAATAGCAGTGTAACTGAATTGTGCTCAGATCAGTCAGTCTATCAATCCATCCATAACAGAAATCCCATGCTGCCTTTGATCGGCCTGCAGTAGGAAATGACAAACAAACTAAAGGTCACACTTTGTGTCTTTTCTTTTTTCTTTCATACATGCTTTGCCTCTAATTATCCTTAAATGTATTCATGAAATTCCCTAGATACCTTGAAAAGATGCCCAGGGACTGACAGTACACTGTCAACAGTGGGTCAACCTTGTATGGTTGTGTTTTGGAGATCAAGTGCTTCTGCACCACATGGCTTGAGTTGCTTTTCGTAATATGCAGGGGATGCAGTAAACCTATATGCTGTTACGTGCTTGTTTTTGAGTTATCTAGGTGTGCCCTTGGACTCAGGCTTGCTATGGATACTCTTATACGTCAGATATGTATGCAGATTTTGTGTAATGACCTTTCTTGTTATGAGAGTCGTAGAACAGTTTTTTGATTTTTTGATTTTAACAGAGAGTGAATGTAAAGGTCATTCTTAACTACACAGATCACTGATTAGTCCTTACCGCTTTTGCCTTGAGTAGGTCAGCTACGCTCATTAACTTTTGCTCATTTAATAGCATCAGTCCAGCACTAACTGGTGGGACATATCTTTTTTTTTTTTTGTGCATTGAAAATGTGACTGCATTTTGTCGCCTCATAATAGCATGATCATGCAGAGAGGTCTGGGTACAGCCGACTCTGTTAATGCTACTTTTATCTGCGTAATGCAGACGATTCCAGCACGTGTGAACAACACCTCTGCTGCTCTTTTTCATGGAACGTGTGCATGTGATAAGAGGTCACATATGCTGCTTTTTTGGCTTCTGTTTGCATTTGCATAGGGATTGGCGGTATGACCCAGATTTTTATGGTATAAATATAACGTGTAATCACTGTAACACGGCATACAATATATTGTTTGCATACTTGAAATTGATTTATATTGATATGTATATGTACAGTATATATTGATGTTCATACTGTTATACTGACAGTATAACCGGAATAGCAAAGTCACTTCTACGGTTTCATGGTATATACCATCATACCGCCCAGCCCTACCGTTGCAGCATTCACACTCGTGCTCGTGACCTTAAACCTTCAGAGCCCAAGGAGCTTTTTATTGATTGATATTGAGACTCTCCATAACACAGAAAAAGAGAGCAAGAGAGAATAAAAAGGTTGGGGGAAAAAAAAAAAAAGATTGATTAGCCGGAGCTTTTGTGCTCCTGGGGAGGGGGTCTCAAAGGACGGAGATGAGTCAGTGGCATGTGAGAGGGATGCGAAGAGAGTGCTAAATGTGTGTGTTTGCATGTTCTGTGTGTGCGTTGGATGATGGGCGAACACCTTCATTACACTTGCATTCATACATACATACATGCGTGCGCAAGCACAACACCTTCAGGGCATCTCAAGTGGTCCCTTTAAATCGCTGCAGGTGGGAATGGATTTCCTGTTTATTTATTTATTTGCATTTACTGCTGAGGTTTCTTTTGACATTGATTTAAACATGCATTAACTTCATAACCACATCTCACTGTGACCTTTAAGATTGCAAAACATCTTATAATAACATATTATTTTTATTAGTATGTACTACTGTTCAAAAGTTTGCGCACAGACAGATAATGCTTTTGTTCAGCAAGGACGCATTAAATTGATCAAAAGTGACAGTAAAGACATTTATAATGTTAAAAAAAGATTCTATTCTTTCTATTCATCAGAGAATCCTAAAAAAAAAACTGTTTTCAACATTGATAATAATAAGAAATGTGCAATGTCCTTTAAAAAATAGAAATGTTTCTTGAGCACCAAATTATCATATTAGAATGATTTCTAAAGGATCATGTGACACTGAAGACTGGAGTAATGGAGCTGAAAATTCAGCTTTGCATCACAGGAATAAATTACATTTTAAAATAAATTACAATAGAAAATAGTTCTTTAAAATTGTAATAATATTTTAGAATATTACTGTTTTTACTGTATTTGTGATTAAATAAATGCAGCTTTGGTAAGCGGAAGAGTCTTCGTTCAAAAACATTAAAAAAATCGTACCAACCCCAAAATTTGGGGTACACTCGGTTAAAAATGCTGGGTTAAAAACAACCCAAGTAGGGTTGAAAATGGACAAACCCACTGAATTGGGTTGTTTTAACCCAGCGTTTCGGTTAAATGTTCGCTCAACCTGCTGCGCAGTTTTCTTTAACTCAGCTTTGTTTAAAAATTACTGTATTGCTTGCTTAAAATGAACCTAAAATATGTTGGAAATGAACTTGTATCTATATGTTTAATGAATGAACATTTATTAATATGTTAAAGAATAATAATTAAACAATAAACATTTATTAAATTGCTTATTAATAAAATGTAAAATATATTGACAAATCAATTGAATAAAAATGCTATTAAAATGAAAAAGATTCAAATCAGTTCTGCATATCATTTATTAATCACTCAAACTCATAAATTATAGGTGTATATATATCAGTATCATTGTCTAGCTTCTTTGTTTTCAACACCAGATTTCATCTGAAGAATTTTTCAACAATAGCTTAGTGAAGCAGATTAAAATGCTGGAGATATAATAAGATTGGGATAAAACGGTGTAGAGGTATGAGCTACAGTATGTGACCTCATTTCATCAGAGCTCAGCAGCTGGTAATAGGTGCTTTAGAGACTCTCTTTGTAAAATCTTTGCTGTTTGATTCCATGTGGTTGCTGAATTTTAAACCAGCATTTTGGTGAACAGACATAAATGGCGCCCTGTAAGTTGCCTGCTTATTTTTGCACCCGCTTGACCGGTCCTAATGTAAAAAAAAAAATAAAATAAAGGGAACTGAATAAGTGCAGTCATCAGCTTTGTGAAACAGAGAGGGGAGAATTTGTGCAAGCAATCATCAAAAATGCATCGCAGCGGCCCTGTAGAATATTCATGCTACGTCCTCCTGTAAACCGAGGCAGCATCACACCAGGTGTCCTCCAGGTATCCTCTCTACAAACAGACAGGCACTAGCCGAATGATCTGAGTGCAAAATGCAAAGCTCCATCGCTCACATGGAGATATTAAGGCATGTGTAGTTTTTCTGCCATACCCCTGGGGTTTAGACCACTTCCCTTCTCACAGTACTTACTGACACAGACACACACATACACACGCACAGGGTTTTTTTTGTATCTTTCTCACTCTCTCACACACACACACACACATTTTCTTTCTCTTCACACATCTTGAGGATGTGTGAAACTGTATATATATTTAAAATCAGCTGGCCTGTGGGTTGCCTGAACAACTAGTCAACTAATCTATTTTAAAGAAGCCCTATAATTAAACTGGTTTGAGTTCACCTGACCCCATTCAGACACATGTTTAGAAGTGTAGCATCATGGAACAGAAAGCAGGGGTCTTGAGAAAAGTGATTTTTAAGCTATTTTTAGCATTCACAAAACAGTGCTGCTTTAAAGGCACAACTCCTGCAAAGAGGGTTTTAAAGTCAGCTGGTTAAATAAAGCGCAGCCGCTCTAAATATCAAAACTAAGACTAAAACTAGTCTGTTGTTGGGGTAACTAGTCCACCATCGTGACTTATTCCTAACGTATGCACATTCGAAACATATATCTTAGCAGTTCCCTCTCACAACGAACCCAAAAACCCACAGCTGTGGATTTTAATTCAAGTATGTGCAACTGTGGCTAAATCCAGGGTCAGCTTTTCATCTTCTTCCAACTCTCAGTTCATTAGTCGTAATGAAGTTGTGCTGAAGGTTAGTACTAATTCAGATGACTGTTACGAGCTCAGGATCTCCACAGTCACGGCATGTCTATTGATTTCCCAGCGTTTACAGCGGAGTGCATTCTTTTTAGATGTTAGCCTTTTGACTTATCATTTTTTCTTTTCTTTTTTTATTCTCAGTATGGGGAAGAGGAGGTCTGCTCAGACCGCCTGGATGCTGACTTCCCTGACTTTGACCTCTCGCAGCTGGACGCCAGTGATTTTGACTCAGTGAACTGCCTCAGTGAGCTGCATTGGTGCAACGAGCACTCAGATCAATCCCCTGCATCCATACAGTACAGTGCCGGAGACCCAGAGCTATTTGAGGTGGGAACCATCATCCGTACTTCCTTTATTGTGCACGTAAAGATTGTTCTGATGAGTGGTATTCGATCAGGAAAACAGAATTATTACTATTGCTTATACGTAAATTTAGTGGTTATTCAAAATCTAGTATTTTTGCCCTCTGGTTGCTTTTAGATGGACAATAATCACGGCAGTCCTCAGTAGGCCCCTGTCCCAAATGGTGCGCTTTATGTTGCAGTCTCATTGCCTTTGGGTGTTCACTACCCAACAAAACATTAAGAATTTCAAGTTGAAGGGTGAAGGGCGCAATTTGGGAAAGATTATAGGGAAAACATTAGTTTTAAAGGTTGAATTCCCACAAAAATGAAAATTCTGTCATCATTTTCTCACCCTTGTGTTGTTCCAAAACACAAATTGAATATATTTTTTCCCGTCATTTTTGTCAATCAAACCAAAATGTTCATGCTTCAAAAACTACAGAAAGACATTGTACAAGTAATCCATATGAATTGTGCCATTTAATCCAAGGCTTCGGAAGAGACACATTTGCTTTATATGGAGAGAACAGATTTAATTAGGCTTTTTATTCACTTATAAACATTGATGTACGTACATACATAGACCACATCAAATATGGTATATGAAAGCTCAACCCTACTTGCCTGACAAGAGAACAAACCTCATTGGTTCTCATGCATCAAGCAAACAGGTTTGAGCTTCTGTTTACCATATTTGATGTGATCTATGTACTGTATGTTGATCAATGATTATATGTGAATAAAAGCCTTTTACTTTTACAATGTCTTTTTGTACTTTTTGATACGCAAGTTTTGTTTGCTTAGAACTTCAATGAATGGGAAAAAATGAGAGAGTATTGTAAATGATGACAGAATTTTCATTTCGGGGTAAATAAATCCTTTAAAGCCTAATTTAGTAAACCTTTCACTGAATGACACTGTTGTAAGATTTAAAAATTCACTGCTTGTCGAAGCCACAGCATAGTGGTGAGTACAAATAGTACAATAGTGCTCATGTGGGTGTTGCAGATTCGAGTCTAGCCTGCAACATGTCGCAAACCTGATTTTCCCTTCTTTTACTCACTGCTAGTTGAAGCCACAGCTTAGTGGTGAGTGCAAATATACATTGTGGTTATATATTGAGCAATGGTGCTCATGTGGGTTTTGCAGGTTCAAATCTAGCCTGCAACGTGTCCCAAATCCTGATTTTCCACTTTTATGAATAGCCTCTGTCATTCTCCACTGGTTCTGTCTTTTAAAGAGGTAAAAAAAAAAAAGACATACATGTTGTGTATGTGTAGGTTCTTCTGATTTTTGCTCTGCAGAGCATTTGCCTTCATTTCTTTCTTGTTGTTTCAGGAAGAAAATGCGGCACTGCTCGCTGCCCTCACAGACAGCCTGGACGGCATTGTTGAGGACGGAGTCGGGGGTCTGTCTGTGTTCCCTTCCCTAGGGGACGACCCCGAGGAGGGCGAGGAGGAGGAAGATGACCTCCCTTTGGACAGTGAGCCCCTCCCTGGCTCACTGAGCCCAGAGGCAGAAGAACCATCTCTAGTAAGAACCCTTCCTTCCTGTTTAAGGTGGATTTGGATGGGCCTCTGACTACCCCACAGCATGGGTATGATAGGCAACACAGGTCTGAATTTTTCTCATTTTGGGCTTTTTGTTTCTTTTTAAGCAACCAATCTAACAAGAATCCTCTTCACAGGCAGGGATGTGGATCGTGGACACAGTTTATATAGACTTTTTGGCTTTGACACTCTTCTGGCCTTTCATTTTCCCACTCTCAGCCTTATAAGAAAGTACTGTGGTGGTACCATGGTACAGTGATGGTATCTGGTGGACATTAAACATGGATACTTTGATATATTCCATGGCTATGTATATATATTCAGCAAGGATGCATTCAATTAATCAAAAGTGACAGTAAAGACATTCATAATATTACAAAAGATGTTCTATTTCATATTCTAATTTAAATGAATGCTATTGCTTTGAAGTCCTAAAATAGATCACAGTTTTCATAAAAAATATTAAGCAACAGAACTGTTTTCAACATTGATAATACTAAATGTTTCTTGAGCAGCAAATCAGCATAGTAGAATGATTTCTGAAGGATCATGTGACACTGAAGACTGGAGTAATGAGTAATGATGATTCTTCTTTCACAATATCACTGTTTTGCTGTATTTTTGATCAAATAATTGCAGCCTTGGTGAGACACGTTATTAACTTTTGAACAGTAGAGTACTATAACGAATCCCGTGGCATTTCCATCATGATAGTGTCCAAAAAACATGGCAAAACCATGGTACTTTTTTAAGGAAATGCTTATGTCTACTTCCCAGGTCTCTAAATCCTTCAGGTGACAAAATGGACTTCTACAAAATGGACTTCTCTTTCCTCCCTTTTCTCTTTTGTGAGAGGATGCTACTCTCTCTTGCTCATCTCTTTCTTAAGTCGCCACTTCCTGGAATAAGATGCTTTGTTATTATCTGTCCCTCTCAGCTCACAAACCACAGCAGTTTAATCTGTTTACGTTGTAAAACCAGTTATAACAGTTATTGCCCGTTGAACAGCTTTTCTTTTCTACTCTCTTGTTTTCCCCTCATTTTTTCTCTGCTTTTTCCTGTAATGCTGAATGATTGGTTGGCATGGCCTGTATTGTAATGTGGCTGTTTTTCCAGTTTGTCATGTGTGTTTTGTGATTTTATTATTATTATTATCTTTTTTACCGTAGAGACTGGTACTTACAGTAATGTCTGTCTTACATTTCACTCAATACCTTTCACAGTTCACATTGTTCTAGGATCATATTGTTTGGTGCCCATGAAAGGGCACCATCTGATTACTGAGATAATGTTGCCTCTTTTTCTGACTTGTTACAGAGTTACCAAAAAAGGCTAACTTACAGGGTGTAGGACTAAATTATATAAGAGATGTCTGAAGGAGGGACAAATTATTCCTAAATTTATCTGGGAATAACACTAGTACTTTTGTGGTGCCACTAGGACAAAAAATACCAGTAGCCTGTTCACAGTTTTAATTTGCTCATGAAAACTGTAATTCACATTCAGGCAATGGGAAAAATGTTCTGAATAAAACATTTTACAGAGTCTGTTAATTATTAAAAGTATTACATAGCAATAAGATTTCATATGTTAATGCATTAGTTATCATGAACTAACAAAACAACCATTTTTAATTGGTTAATTTATAAATATACTATCATTCATTATTAATTAATGTATACATGAACTAATGTTAATGTATACAGCTTGAAAATTATACACTACTTTTAAATTGATGTCAATCAATTTTCAAAAACATTTAAAAAATCTTGCATGCCCCAAACTTTTTAACTTTGGTGTATATAAAAAAAATGATCATTAAACCAAGATTAATAAATTCTATAAAGTATTATTATAGTTATTTTATGTTATCTATTGTATTACAACAAGGTTCAATTTGTTAACATTAGTTAAAATTACAAAATATTGTGAAGTTCCCGTCAATTATTTAGTCTTTTTACAACCTTTCCAGACACTTTTGATTCTTGCATTGTCATTAAAAAATTGCCTTGTGATTATGAAAATCACAAGTCTAGACAGATGCATTTCCATGTTAGATGATTGAATAACAATGGAATTGTTCCAGTGTAGTTTAGCTTCCTCCTTGAGTCTCATTGTAAGGGTTTAGTCTGGGTATTAGTGTCTTACCCAAGAGCTGAGAGCCCCCTCTGCTGGCAATGGTCACAGTTACACCTCAACCCCTAACTGAGGCCAGTCTGTGTGCGAAACAAGGGGTTCATTGAAGCACCAGGAACAGGGATAGTGGAGCACATGTTTTCATGGCATAGATGGCCGTTGCATGCCAAAATGGTTTGGTACACAGAAGCTGAAACCCTCAGCGCCCCTTCAGTTTCCTCAATGGACACTGAGAGGCATGGACAGACCTGCCAAGTTGGCACATTAACAATCGCTTAAGGGACTCAACAACACAGTGCTGCCGCTTCTTACTTTGCTTTCTCTGGTTGCGCTGGTCATTTAGGACTGGCAGACTTCCATTTAAGATTTTCTTAAATCTCCAGTACGTAACTGTTCTTTCAGTGGCTAGAGCACAGAACTGCTTTAAACGTTACACACTGGCTTTTGGTGTTGTGTTTGAGTACTGAGAGACAAAATGCAAACCTTTCTTGATAAGTAAGACATCATTGATTGTGTTTGTACTATCTGTTTTAAATGCATCGTGCGCTATTAAATTTTAATGTCTCGCCTCTTATTCCCTCCACAGCTCAAAAAGCTCCTGTTGTCGCCCCCTAATGTGCCTGCGGGCCTCGAGTCGCACAAAGACGGCAGCGTGCATCGCCATAGCAGCAGGAACCAGCACGTCAAGCCCGTGAGGCCTGTGCTGAAGGTGAGAGGAAATCCAGCCACTTTGACTGCAGCATAAACTCAGAACATGTGGAAAAAAGAAGACTTATGCCACCCTTTAGAAGCCATACTGAGGATTTGCGCTTCAAAGTTTTAAAGCCTGTGAAGCCTGTGGTTCCTCATTCACTCCCTCCGTTTTGGCACATTGCACCATGGCTAAGGCCGCTGTCGTATTAGAGTTGAGTGCAGCCATCTGTCATACCGAATCCACAGCCTCTACCCAGCCTAAAGGGCAATGTTCACTGAGTTTGAGATTACTTAAAAAGAACAGGCAGTAGTTCCTCAGATACCAAGAGAATATCTTGCAACTAACCTTGGCACATTTGTCACAGTAACCTTAGAGCAAAATACAGTCTGAAATAGACTCTGGGGGTTTCAGCTGCCCCGCGTGGTTCGCATGTTTGGTCATTTCATAAGGGTGTTACAAAAGATGGCTCACTACATTACACATAGATGAATGCCACGAGCATGCTTAGCACTATAATGGTTTTAGTTTATTACTTCTGTCATTACAGCGCTAAAACTGTTTTGGCACACGTGGTTTATTTTATTTAATGTAACCGCAAAACTGTGTAAATGTGTAAAACAAATTAAATTCTGATTGGATTTCTGTAAAATCTGATTGAAGCCGATTTGTTGTTGCTTTTATAATTGAGTATACAGCCGTGGTCAAACGTATTGGCAGTGACATAAATTTTGTGTTTTGCAAAGTTTGCTGCTTCAGTATTTGTAGAATATGTTTCTATGGTATACTGGAAGACAACGATAAGCATTTCCTAAGTTTTAAAGGTTTTTGTTGGCAAAAACATTCAATTTATGCAAAGAGTCAGTATTTACAGTGTTGACCCTTCTTCTTCATAACCTCTGCATTTCACTCTGGCTTGATGGATAACAGCTTCTAGGGCACAACCTGACTTATAGTGACCCATTCTTGCCTTATTATTGCTCAGAGATGATCACAATTTGTGGTCTTCTGCTTGTCCACTTTCCTTTTAAATATTGACCACAAGTTCTCTATGGGATTAAGATCCAGGGAGTTGTCTGGCCGCAGATCCAAAATTTCAATGTAATGATCTCCGAACCACTTCATCATCACTCTTGCTTTGTGACATGGTGCTTCATGATGCTGGAAAATGCATGGATCATCACCAAATTGCTCCAGGATCGTTGGAAGAAGTTGCTCTTGCACGACATTTTGATTCCATTCTTTATTCCTGGCAGTGTTTTTGGGCAGAATTGTGAGAGAGCCTACTCTCTGAGTGAAAAGCAACCCCACATGTGTAATTGACATAGGCCGGTAAGAGCTGTGCAAGTAAAGACTGCAGTCTTTAGCCTCTTTGTTAGAGCGCCCAGCTCCCATGCGGATGGACCTGGGTTCAAGTCCTGCTTACAGCGGGCGGTTCAAACAGGAGGGGTTATATTGGTGCCGTGACCCAGATGGGAGTGAGGTTTAGGTAGGTGAGTGTAATGGACGTTGGCTGGTAAGAGCTGTGCGTGTAAACTTCACTCCCCTGATCTGAAGAGGTGCTCTAGTGACTGACATTCGAGACTGTGGTCTTTAGCCTCCTTGTTAGAGCGCCCGACTCCCATGTGGATGGACCCGGGTTCGAGTCCCGCTTTGAGCGGGTGGTTCGAACAGGAGGGGTTACATTGGTGCCGTGACCTAGATGGGAATGAGGTTTAGTGGGATGAGTGTAATGGACGTAGGCCGTTAAGAGCTGTGCATGTAAACCTCACTCCCCTGATCTTAAGAGGCGCTCTTGTGACTGACGCTAGAGACCGTGGTCTTTAGCCTCCTTGTTAGAGCGCCCGACTCCCATGCCGGCAGACCCGGGTTCGAGTCCCACTTAGAGCGGGCGGTTCGGACAGGAGTGGTTATATTGGTGCCGTGACCCGGATGGGAGTGAGGTTTAGGGGGTTGAGTGTAACGGACGTAGGCCGGTAAGAGCTGTGCGTGTAAACCTCACTCCCCTGATCTCAAGAAGGGGGCTTCACCAAAAAATAACTTTGCACCAGTTGTCTGCTGTCCAATCCTTGTACCTCCTTCAGAATTTAAGTCTGTGCTTGATGTTTTTCTTGGAAAGAAATAGCTTCTTTTCTGCCCTTCTGTACACTAGGACACTGCCCAAAAGTCTTCTCCTCACTGTGCGTGCAGATGCGCTCACACCCTTCTGCCGGCAATATTGAGCAAGCTCTGCACTGGTCGTGACACGATTCCATAGCTGACTCCTCAGGAGGAGACAGTCCTGCTGCTTGCTGGACACTTCTTCACTGCAGTTGAACCTTTGTCCTTGAAGTTCTTGATGATCTGGTAAAAGGTTCTTTCAGGTGCAGTATTCCTTGCAGCAGCTTCCTTGTATGTGAGGCCATTTTGATGCAAAGCGATGATGGTTGCACGTCTTTCTTTGGAGGAAACCATTGCTAACACAAGAACACAATGATTAGAAACACTTCTTCCCTCCTTTTATAGCAACCTGCTCTTATAATACAATCATAATGATAGAGTGATTTCACCTGACTAGTACTGGTTCACACTTTCCCATGTGCTGATATGATTAGTGAAATTATGTTAGCTAATCATTTTGTGTGAGGGCTAAAAAACTGGGTTTTTGTGATAGTTAATCTTTGTAATAGTTCACACAACAGCAAACTTTGCGAAACACATTTATGTGCCAATACTGAATTTTATATTTTGTATCTCCAATACAAAATTTCTTCCATGAAGAATATCGTCTTTTATACGATATCGCTGTTGACAGCCTTTCATAAAGGTTGTGTGTCCACCAAAGCATTATTAGCCAGCTTAAAATGCTAGGCGCTCTGCTAAAAACACCTAGATATGATACTTGAGAGCACTTTTTTAAAAAGTATTTGCTCTGGCTCATCTTTTTAAATTATGTTGTTCTGTTATTATGCTTTTTGTTGTCATCTATTGACGTTGTACAAGCAGAATGTGGCTGTTAGTCGGTGTTGTAATTGTCCCGCCCCTCCTCCACTCTGATTGGATGGCTGGGTAAAAAGTGACAGTGATAAGCACTGCGTTTTACCCAAAGCCGAACATTCTTCAACTCTTCAAACACCGAGCGCTCAGAGCTCAGCGTGAAATAGATGCTCAGCACCTCGTCACGCAGCTGCCATTTTATAAACCCGGCACTTCCATTGGAGACAATTGGAAAAATACACTAGCCTCTGCATTACACTCAAATACACTCTGCATTATGCAATGAAAAACAGAATCTCTCAAGCATAATAAAATCATGTAATGGACAGCCTCTTGAGGCTTATTGCTTTATTATATTTCTATTGTATTCAGTATCAAAAGATTAAATTAAATGTCTCCTTCTCCCTCCACAGAAGGACAAATCAAGCACACAGGAGCGTAAGCCACGACCAGTGAGGCCCACCGGTCGTCTTTGCACTGAACTCCACCGCCACCTCACCACCGCACGGGAGGCCGAGGACACGCCTTCCGCTGACACAGAGGAAGAGGAAGAGGAGGATGAAGAGGACAGTGACTCGGAGGAGGAGGAGGAGGAGGAGGAAGAGGAGTCATCCAGCAGCGAGAATGAGAGCATGGTGTGCGTTGAGCCAGCAAAGCCTCAGTTCTCCTCAGAGAAGGAACTGCACTCTGTAGTGGAACTCATCAAATACATGCACACATACTGCCTGCCGATACGCAAACAGGCCAGCTGGGATCGCAAAGAGCGTGAGGCTTTGGCGCGAAAGACCAAGACTGAGAGCCCGCAGGTCCCCCGTGGCCTTCCTCAGAACTCTCAGAAACCGACCACCCAGACCAGCAGTGGGACCAGGCCAAGGGTGCCCTTCACTCGCCGCAGGGAAATCAAAGCCCACTCCCTGCTCAAGGAGCTGTTAGAGGCAGTCAGTTCCTTTGATGTAAGCAAGCCTTACAGAATGCACAGCCCCCCTTACATCCACTGCAGAGGGGCTTTGACTCGGCCCGGCGCTGACGTTTCTTCCTCCCCTGCACGTCAGCCCAAAGCCGAAGCTAAAGACTCAGACTGTGAGAGCTCGCAAAAGGCCGCAAAGCGCCCCAAAAGCCCTGAGCCAGAGGAAGGTTCCTTTTCAGTCAGGCGTTCTCGCCGGCTAGCCTCCTTCCCCAGCCGATTCGCTAAGAAAGTCCGTGAGAACTGTGGGCGGTTGGAGCCCATTGTTGGGCAATCCAGGGAAGAGGAAAACATAGTCAAACATCCTCCCACTGAGCCTCCTTCTGATAGCAGCCAGAAGACCAACTCCCACAAGGCTTCTGAAGCCCATAACCCATGCTGCAAGGACGGTAAGAAATTAGTCACCTTAAAACACACGTGGGGAAAAATGCTGCACATTCATTTCTTAAACTATAGGTTCACATGAAAAGACACTTTTTGTCTCTGAATGTGTTAATATATATGTATATACACACAGTATAAAAATCAGAATTCATGTTTTCAGTTGCTGAATTCAAGATTTAATAAAATATCAATTTCAATTTGATATTTATCTGTCTTGAGGATGAAATAAAAAAGTGACTGAATGGCTAAGAAAATAAAATAAATATGCATTAATATTAAAATAATATTTAGAAAATGTTTGTCCACACTGTCAGTGTGGTGGAACATTAAGAATTTACATTTTGTTGACGCATGCAAGAAAAATAGTAAAATATGATAAAATAAAATCTAAAAATATTTTAAAAATGAATTTTACACACACACACATTTATATATTTGTGCTGTCCAATCGATTAATTGCAATTAATCACATCTAACATAAATACAGTTTGTGTGTGTATGTAATATATTATATATTTACACACACACACACACATATATATATATATATATATATATATATATATAATATTTACAAACTTTTGTTACATGTGATTAATAGCGATTTGACAGCACTAATACACTAATACAATATATATATATATATGTGTGTGTGTGTGTGTGTGTGTAATAAAAAGGTTAATTAGGTAAGTATAGCACTCTTAAAAAAAACCTTGATATGTTTGAAACAAACATTTGAAAAGGAAAATACAGTATGGTTTTTCCTTTATCTTTTTAAATTCCTCAAAGAATGTATTTGTTCTATAGTTCTTTAGAAAACCATCTATTTCCTGGTGCTTTAAAGAGCCCAGAAGCCAAACACTTATCTGAAAAACCTATAATGTACCATCAAGCACATTTTTAATCTTCAGAGAGCCAGTTCAGGAACTGTGTGTGCTGATCTCTAACAATGACACTGTCTGTTGTTCTGATTGTAGAGAAACGCTCCTGCCTCTGTCTGCCGCTGGCGTCCAAATCCAATGGGTATGTGTTCCATTCATATCTAATCTATACTAGAGCCCTGGAACACTTCCAGGCCTAAAGTTTAAGACCACCATTGGACTCCGTCCATCTTTAAAATTGCCTAGAGGAGGCTTGTAGAGTCGCTGTTTTTACATAACAAAACATTCAGTCTCTCACAGTAAAATTTTTATATAAATAGCCCTGAGGTTCTTCTACCAATTACAGTCATTTGTTGTTCTGTGCATACACATAGCTCAGATGTGATGTGAAGTAAAACAACCCAGATCAATCAAACCCTGCTACAAATATAAACCTCTAAAGCAGTAAATCTGATGCATTATGTGTTTGAGCCTCCATCCTTTTTCTTGTCCATGTAAGAGTTTAATGGATTCTGTATTCTCTTTCCGTGTTTTTCTGATCAGAGACACGCAGTATGCCAACAAGCCCTTTGAGCAGACTCTCTGTGTGGAATTGTGCGGCACAGCAGGTAATATTACGCACTTAGTCAGGGGTATTTTTATAAGTGTGCCATTTTTGGCATCGTGTGAGCTGTTAGCACTTGATTCACCTCATATGTTCTCACGCATGCTAGTAGCTTGCCAGTTTTTGTACAATTTACATAGCAAATAATGAGTATTCTCATAATGAAAATTATATTAATGATACCTTTCAAAACTTTGGGGTCGGTAAGATTTTTAAAACGATTTTGAAATGCACCACGGCTCCATTTATTTGATAAAAAAATTCAGTAAAAACTGTGAAACTTGAAAATAACTGATGCAAAGCTGAATTTTCAGCATCATTACTCCAGTCTTCAGTGTCACATGACCCTTCAGAAGTCATTCTAATATGCTGATTTGCTGCTCAAGAAACATTTTCTTCTTATTATCAATGTTGAAAAGAGTTGTGCTGCTTCATATTTTGTGGAAAACATGATAATTTTTCAGGATGCTTTGATGAATAGAAAGTTCAAAATAACAGCAATTATTTGAGATAGAAATCTTTTGTAAGAATAAACATGTCTTTACTGTATCTTTAGATGTGCTTTTGCTATATAAACGTTTTAATTTCTTTAAAAAAAAAAAAAAATTGTTACTGACCCCAAACTTTTGAACTGCAGTGATTTTATATAGATTGCTGAACTTTAATGCTAGTTTAAGAGGTTTGTATGAGCAATAGCAATGGTGATAATTGCCTTAACAACCACTACAAATAATAACTGATTGAAGTTAATTTGTCATTATTATATATTACACATGCTTACAATTAAGAATGATTCTTTTTGTAAGCTTCATTAATTATGTTTATTGCCTGTTGTTCACTGTGACTAATAACAGAATGTTTGGTGATATTCTAGTGCATGTGGTTGTGGAGCTCATGTGTGTGTCGTAGTGATTAATGAGTGTGTTTTCCAGGCCTAACTCCCCCCACCACACCCCCTCATAAACCAGTGGAGGATGAGCTCTTCAAACCAGATGGAAAAGCTGAGCTCACCACCAAGAGCTCGTGCCTGGCGCGGGCGCACATACGCAAGCTCCCTGAGCAGACAGAACTGTACGCCCAGCTGCGCAGGATGGGCCAAACGGGTGACACAGACTCTAAGGGTGAGACGCAACGTGCATACGGGGACCATGATTACTGCCTATTGGGACTGGGAGAGAGTCGCAAGAGAACGGCAGCGGCGTTCGGCTCTCAGTGCCATGTGGAAGTGGCAGAGGAGGATGAGATGGATGTGAGGAACGGGGAGACTGAGGGACAGGAGGAGAGGCTCCTAACAAAGGTCCCTGATTACCAGCAAAGGACTGAGGACGACTCGACCACTGCGTTGACCACGCCCAGTCCAGAGCAGACCAGTGAACCCATACCTGTCCGTTCTCCCAGCCCAGAGCTGGACGCCCAGTCCCCAGTTTCCTGTTCACCCCCCTCACCCAGCTGCAAACTCCCCTTCAGGTACTGAATGGATGGATGGATGGTTGGGTGGGTGGATGGATGGATGGATGGATGGACTGGATGGATGGATGGACTGGATGGATGGATGGATGGATGGTTGGGTGGATGGATGGACTGGATGGACGGGTGGGTGGTTGGGTGGATGGATGGGTGGTTGGGTGGGTGGATGGATGGGTGAGATGGTGGGGAGTGTATAGATGGGTGTATGAGTGGGTGGATGGATGGATGGATGGACGGGTAGGTGGTTGGGTGGATGGATGGGTGAGATGGTGGGGAGTGTATGGGTGGGTGTATGAGTGGGTGGATGGATGGATGGATGGATGGATGGATGAGAAGGTGGGTGGGTGTTTTGATGGATGGTTGGGTGGGTGGATTTATGGAGAGATGAATGGATGGACAAATGCATCTGTATGGTGTCACACAAACATGGCAGCACTCAGGGAAATAAATTGCTTTAATGAAGGTACGTTCGTGCCATTTCAGAAATATCATAATTATGAGATTCCGACTTCTAAAAAGCATTCACGTCCATGTAGAACTCATTATTTTTTCAACTTCTAACGTCATAAGACATGTAGTTAAGATGTCATATAGTAATAATTCAATAATTTCTATAATTGACTATTGTTAGTGTCTTAATAATGCAAGATTAATCTGAAAATAAACAAAAGCCATACAATGCAGTTTAATGTAGCTAGCACAGAGTTGGATCTGTTAAATAAACTTTTATTAATAAGCATTTATTTATTAATAAGGCTTTTACATAAAGACTGTTACTTGTTTCAAGGCCAGTTCACAGCAAGGATGATAACAATAACTATAAATTAATTCTAATTTCTAAATTGAGAATAGGGAAGTCCACAACACAGCTATTACGATAACAACACAGGTGAACGATATCGATGGAATCACTTTCAGAACCAGCATTACATGTTTTCCAGTGATAAAAATTTAAAAAATAATAATAATAAAAAGTTAACCTCCAGAGCATCATTTATTCTTTGCTAAGACTTTTTGTTGACAGTCAAACAACTGCTAAGCTAATGTTAGCATTTCCACTTTGTTTCTTTATATGTCATCATTTGAGTGTCAGGGAACGAAACACCTTTCTGTTTGGAAGTCATTAGGGAGGTCTTTAAATGAAATGCAGCATAAATCCCAGAGCTGCTCTGCTATTAGCAAGATGCTAACGCTACTACTTTTTCTATTTATTAGCCATTTTGAATAACTCAGCCCTGTTATCCATCTTTCAGCGATGAGAGCTCCGAGACATGCCATGAAGCAACTGAAAAAAGGAGCAAGACAAAGTGTGGACAAGATAATGATGTGGTAGGTTGTGTTTTTAATCCGATTTTAGTAGCTGCAGCACTAACCTTATTATCAAAGGCATAGATGCATCTAATGTCTTGTTCGTTTCCTTTAAGTGCTGTGGAGCGTATTTGTTCTAATTACCTGTGCATTTCCAGAACAAGTGCCAAGTGATCTACATTCACAACCTTCCGAGCAGCGTCACTCAGTCCATGCTGCGTAAGCGCTTTGAGGGCTTCGGCCGTCCAGAGGACTGTAAAGTGGTCATCAAAAACGAGTGGGTTCCATTTCTGTCTAGTTTCCTGACCTTATCATGCCCTCAGCAGTGAGTGGGAGAACAGAGTGCTGATGTTTCTCTGTGTTTGTGTGCTTGTTGTAGGGAGCGTTGTGGAGTGATCACACTGAGGCCCACTCAGAACGGCCAGACCTCACGGCACAGGTGGGACTCGCTTGGTCCGAGCGGAGGGAACGGCAGCCGGCGGTTCAGCAGGAAGCGTTACATAGATCTGGGTAAGAGAACAGAGGGCGTTCTGTCTCTTTGATGTTCTCTGTGCATCAGACGTCTGGTGCTCTGTTCTGAGTCAGATGAAGTCAGGGGAAGGTGTCTTCTCATTTCTAAGCTAATAAACGGCCTAATTCAACTTCATTTGCATTTAAATGGGAGAAAAAGACTTTTTGATTCTTGGTTGACCCACTTGAAAAAGCAGGGTGCAGTTTTAATTATAGTCAGGCCAGTATACTGCAGTGCTTTGTTATTACATCAAGTCGAGGGACTAAACAATGTGTAAAGTCAGATCCAGACAATGAAAATGAAAAGCAGCTTACTTGATTTGTTTATATTTTTAAATTGAACTCATTGTCCAATCCAATGTGCTGAGTCACAAAATAACTAGCCTATATTAAAGTTTGGTTGGTAAGGGTATAAATATTATAAAAATGCTGTCCACAGTAGTGGTCAATATGTTATAGATGGATGGCTAAATGGATGGATGGATGGATGGATGGATGGATGGATGGGTGGATGGATGGGTTGGTGGGTGGATAGATGGATGGATGGATGGGTTTGTGGGTGGATAGATAGATGGATGGATGGATGGATGGATGGGTTGGTGGATGGATGGATGGATGTATGGATGGAAAGGTGAGTTGGTGGTTGGATGGATGGATGGATGGATGGATGGATGGATGGATGGATGGATGGATGGATGGATGGATGGGTGGATGGATGGATGGATGGATGGATGGATGGATGGATGGATGGATGGATAGATGGATGGGTTGGTGGATGGATGGATGGATGGATGTATGGATGGAAAGGTGAGTTGGTGGTTGGATGGATGGATGGATGGATGGATGGATGGATGGATGGATGGATGGGTTGATGGGTAGATGGATGGATGGATGGATGGATGGATGGGTTGATGGGTAGATGGATGGATGGATGGATGGAACTGAGTTGGGTGGGTGTTTGGATGGATGGATGGATGGATGGGTGGATGGATGGATGAATGGGTGGGTGGGTGGGTGGACTGATGGATGGGTGGGTGGATGGATGGATTGAATGGATGGGTGGGTGGATGAATGGGTGGATGAATGGATGAGTGAGTGGGTAGATGGATGGATTGGATGGGTGTGTGGATGGATGGAAAGGTGAGTTGGTGGGTGGGTGTTTGGATGGATGAATGGATGGATGGATGAATAGGTGTGTGGGTTTATGAATGGATTGATGTTTGGGTGGATTGGATGGATGGAATACAAATTAGTAACATGTATGGACTGAACATTAAAATTGAGATTTGTTGAATTGAATTGAGTAAATAAATAAACAACAGCCCAAGTGTGACTTACAATTCTAAAATATATAACAAACACTGGGCCAAATATTGTATTAGTAATAGTATAAGCTAATTCAAACACCAACCAAAAAATATGAGAAGCATTTTTTCCTTTTTAAAAGTTATAATATAATATAATTCTAATATGTAGAATTAATTTAATATTTTTATTTTTTCATTTTTAACCAAAAATAATTTTAAAATAGATATTAGCAGATTTCTTTAGTGTTACAAACTAACTGCGAGTGTTTTGCTCTTTAGATGAGGCGGGTCCAGGTCCGGTGAAGAGCAAGTATGATGCACTGGACTTTGACGCTCTGCTGAAAGAGGCCCAGAGAAGCCTGCATCGCTGACACGCCTTACACCTCCAGCGTCACGCCCTGTCCGAGACTCTCCTCAGCACCTCAACCAAGGCACTTCTTCATGTTTACATTTTGAACATTGGAATAAAAAAAATAGACCTTGTCACTTCTAACTGAGGACCGGAGGACATTGGGGCGGGAGGATTACAAATGAACAGAAACAGCTCTGACACACCGGACACAAGTGCTGCTTCTTGTGTGTGTGTTTGATGCCATTCATGACGTTGCGAGCGACTCGGGCTTCGTAGCAAACCGCACTCTTTTCCATTGGTTGTTGTGATGTGCGTGTGCTTTTTTTTTTTTTTTTTTTAATTTGTACCCCTTTTGTCTTCTCTTCATAGACCTGCAAGGTGCTTTCACCATTTTGTCGTACAAATATATAAACAATAACTGCTTTGTATTAGCGAAACTTTGTGGATGTTCAACTCTGTGTGTGTGTGCGTGTGTGTTCCGATGAAAAGTGGATTTAAAAAAACGACAAACAAAAAAAATCCTACAAGGTAGAGTTTACAAATCAAAAAGTCAAGAAAAAAGTAGTCTTTTTGTAATTTTAGTGCTTCCTTGATTTCATCTATGCACTCAAACGAGGTAGTGCTTCTTTGGTCTGGCCTCTGCCCTCCTCTGCTGTGGAAGGGGCTTTTACTGCTGGAGTCCGAACCTGACTACCATTTCTTTTTTTTTACATTAAAAAAAAAAACTTTCTCCTATCCCAGCTTAAAATTGTGGTTCAAAGTAAACACAAATCCTGAAAAGTGTATCAAAATACTGCTCTGTTTGTTTGAGCAGCCTGACACAGCCAATGGTGTGAGTTTGGGGGTGGGGCTATCTATTTGGCTGACCAATTGGAAACTGTTTTGCATTTTTTAAATGCAGAAATTACTCCACGTTTAAAGGGTTAGTTCAGCCAAAAATGAAAATTCTGTCATTAATTACTCACCCTCATGTCGTTCCACACCCATAAGACCTTCGTTCATCTTCAGAACACAAATTAAGATATTTTTGATAAAATCCGATGGTTCAGTGAGGCCTCCATTGACAGAAAGATAATTAACAGCATGTTCGGAGCACGTCTCGCAAGTCACATAATTTCAGCAAACGTTTTAAAATGTCAATGGTTCCCGTGACTTTGTCAGTTTGATACACGCTCCGAACCACTGATTCTAAACAAAAGATTCGTAAAGCTTTGAAGCTTCATGAAGCAGTGTTTTTAAATCGCCCATCACTAGATATTGTTGAATAAAGTCATTATTTTGTTTTTTTGGCACACAAAAAGTATTCTCGTCGCTTCATAACATTAATGTTGAACCACTGTAGTCACATGAACTGTTTTTAGTAGCTTTCTGGGCATTTGAAAGTGCTAATTATCTTGCAATAGAGGCCTCGCTGAGCCATCGGATTTTATCAAAAATATCTTAATTTGTGTTCTGAAATTGAACGAAGGTCTTACAGGTGTGGAACGACATGAGGGAGAGTAATTAATGACAGAAATTTCATTTTTGGGTGAACTAACACTTTAACTTACCAGTTTTTCTATTACTGTTACAGTTGCCAGAACGCAACCCAATCCAGTTTAGAATTCACAAAATTCCAAATCTGACAGAAATGGAATGTACGCATCACAAATGCGATTGTAACGCCCATCCGATTGGTCTTGATTCGAAAGTACAGTTGGGCGGTTAGACTCCCCCAGTAACACAGCCCTTACCGCAGGCGGTTGACTCGTTGGAGCGCTCCTGTCATCGGTTGAGAGAAGGGTGGCGGTAAACTATGAGGAAGATCTTTCCAGAGCTCAATCTCATTAGAGATACGGTCGTATCTCTGCTTTGTTTACATGTCACTCTCTCATACTCTCTCTCTCTAAGCTCAAACACTCTTTTTTTACTCTCTCCTTTCTGACAGGGGAAGATCTGCGGGTTTTTTCTAGCTCTTACCTTGTGGCTACTTCTCTATTTGTCCTTTGTGTGTGTTTTTTGAAGTCTAAACGTGTACCAGTGTATAACTGCGTGTCGTCCGTGTCTTTTATGGGGTCTAGGGATGGGTCTGTCTCTTATTATACGCTGGGACCCGTTGCTTTTATCCTGCAGGGGTCTCCTCGAACCCTCGGCCTGTGTATCTAGTGCAGTTGTGAGCGAGCGAGCGTGCGCGCTAGTTCTCTTTGCTCCCTGCCTCTCCCCTTTATCCCGAAACACACACCCCAAACCTGAATGTTTACATGACTGAATTCTCTTTCGACTTTTACTAGAGCGCACACTAAGTACAGAACGCCTTATTCAGTGTTAAAGTACCCTATCAGGACGTGCCTTTTGGCTTTCCCTTTTACGGTACTGAGCTGTTACTTGGACACGGCCTCTGAATACTACAGACCAATTTGCCCAATAAGATCTTGAGAAAACAAACTGAATGAGTGTTTGTGCTTAGTATGTATACTACTAAACAAGTGAGAGATGTGCTGGTTTACATGATTATATATATAAATAGAGAGAAGTATATAATGTGTATATAGCACTGTGTCTTGTGTAAACATGAGATGTATGGTTCTGTGCTGTACAGCGATGTGGTAACGTGTGATTTTCAGTGGTGGGTCTGATTGGTTGTTGGTGAACCCGATGATGCAGCGCTAAGCAATACAGGGAGATCCAGAAGGGAATTTTAATTGATATGGCTTCATAAGTCAAACACTGTTGTATAAAGTGTCCCTTTAGAAATGATTCTCTTTAATTATGTTTCTCTTTTCTTTTCTTTTTTATGCAATTGAGATGCAATAGAGATCCTTTCTCATTGAAGAGATCGGTTGTTTTAGGGTTATAGGGGAAATCGGATCTTGTACTGTATGTTGTAGACGGCTCAGATAGTTCAAAAAGAAGGTTGACGTTTAGGGACTTTTTTTTTTTTTTTTTTTTTTTTAAGGAAAATACACAGACAGCCCAATCTCACAAGGAGAGCCTTAAACCTTAGGGGGAAACAAAGCTATCAGTCCTATCTGATCTCCTTTACAATCCAATGTGTTTTCTTTACTGAAGTGAGTAAACTTTTTCAATACAGCCATATTATAAAAGGTATATACATATATATAATTATATATACACATATATATATATATATTTGTGTGTTTGTGTAGATAAATATATAGATGATATAATTTGTTATAGACCATTTTATTCAGTGTTTCAGAACACTTCGATACATTTCAACACTGTCAATCTAGAATGTACAGATCCAAATAAAAAAATAACAATAAAAAAAGATTTAAAAAAAAAAAAAAAAAAAAAAAAAAACTTCCAAAGGGAACCTTCTTCAATGCAATACATTTTTCCAGCCCTCATTTTAGCAGTCGCTAGACAAGTTGACCAAAAAGTACATTTGATGTTTGGATACAGGAGAAGTGCGGTATCGCATCAAATCCATTTCACGAATGTCATGATCGTTTGGCTTGGCCCTGTGAGTGTGTGTGTGCGCGCATGTGATTTCTTCCTCTCTTTTTTTTTTTTTTTTTTTAGTTCATACAAAATGTCACTTTTAATTCACTACATCCGTGGCCCTGCAATTTGTTGTTCACAAAGTACATGCTCTTGCAAGATTGGAGAGAATTTTCCAATTGAATTGGCCTTTATTATATTCGGGGAAAGTTTATACTGTCTGTGTTAAACCTTGGGTCATTTTTATCAAGAAGTGAATCTAGCGTTTTCGTCATTACGGTGCCGGCGCATCGGTTAATGAATCACACATCCATGTCGCATTACTTTGCTGCTTGAAGACCTTGTCTTTTGTGGAAACAAAATTTGAGTCAAAGGGCATATTTTTTTTTTTCATTGTATTGTTTTTATTGATTATTTACATCTAATGACTATCAAATTCGCTATGATTTTCCTTTTTTAACGTAGTTTTTGGTAAATACTGTTAGTAAGATTTTATATTTTTACATATTTGTTTCATTTTAAGTTTTTTTTATTTATATGCCACTTGGTTTGGATGTCTTGAAATGGTGTTGGTTTTATTTTCAACTTTTTTTTTTTTTTTTTTTTCCTCTCGGTATCGTGTGATTTTCATACATCTTGAGAATGTGGAGACAAAAGCATTTCAGTATTTTTAAATTGTTAAAATCTAGTTTCCTAGATCAAATCTATATAGTGGAACTGTTTGATGTCATAAATTATATTTTAATTCATGTAAATAGTTTTAAAAAAGCAGATGATGGCTTCCTTTTAAACTGAACACATTTCTCTTCCGAGATTGTTTACATTATTAAACTGTAGAAACTGATCCTCATATACTGTAAAAAAAAAGAAAAAAAAAAGTACATATATTCATTGTTTTGCCTCCAAAAAAATAAAATCCATAATGAACAACATTCAACTTTGAAATTCATTCGTGTACTGCATTACTATTTAAGCCATTAAATGCTGCAGTAAGCCGCAGAAATCAACACTATTCTTAGAACGAGTGCTGAATAACAACTTGAGGGAGGATTTTGACAAAAAAACAAAACAAAAAAACAGCAGCACTTGCTTTAAGACCGTCACTTTTTTTCCTTCCATGTTCCAATTGACATTACGCATTGTATAAACAGACCAGCTCAGCTGGAAACAGTCTGATTGGTTACTGCATTGAAATGGCAGCCAATAGCAAATGGCATTCTGTGTTGTATCCATGCAGACTGCCTAGAATTTTAGATTGGGAAGCTAATTGTGGCGGTTCCTTTCACTGAGGGCATGTAGCAGAACATGCTGAATGAGACCACTGTTAAAGCAGCCACTCAGAGAGCTGGTGGCAATTTGCCGCTCTGCTGATTTGTGATTCAGATGTCAGAATAATCATTCCCTACGGCATTGTGTGTGTGTGTGTGTGTATGTGTGTGTATATGAGGATGCAGCACATCCATCTGAAAAGGCGTGTGTATCTGCTGTCACGTCAGAACTTATTTTGGCTTTTGCAGTGGTTGCAGATTTTCTTGACTCCACCTCTTTGCTGTGGGAGTGAGGTAAATGTAGCAGAAGACGTGACATCATAGTCATTGACGTGCAGTGACTGCGTCTGTGGCAATGACGTAAATGCTAGCATTGAGTCCGCCTCTATTTTCTGTCCTGCCAATCGGCTCTCATCCTTCCCAGTCGATTAGGCCAACACCCCCTAGGTGTTATCCAATGCTTTTGTAAGACTGTTATGTATGTCCCAGTGGGACAGTTAGTGCTAGCACACACACACAAGTGCAGTCGAGCATACTGCATCCTAGAGGCAGAAGTCTTATTTTGCACAGCAACACAGTTACAAAGCTTTAAAAGAACGAGGCTAGGTTCAACAATTCCTCATTTGATCTTTTATTTATACATTTCTACATATAAATATGAATTTAAAAAAATAATAATAATAATGTGGCATTTCACACTACTCTCTTTTACATGTTATTTAGTAGGTAAGAATCCTATTTTGTACAGTTTCAGCCAATATTCACTAAAGTTTGATCATTCTAGCTTTAAAAAAAAAAAAAAAAACTTTCTGTTGATGACATTAACCTGGTGTGGGTTAGTCTGTTACTTGCACTAAAGGGTTTTCTTTACCTTTAAGCTCAAGACATTATGAAATTACACACGTCTTAGACTGAGATGAGGATTGGGCCGCGCTTTCTGTGAAGAAAGAGAATGTGGACATTGTATTTAGTCAGTTGTTTGTAAAAATGAATCCTTAAAGAGATAGTTCGCTCAAAAATAAAAATATCCCATGATTTACTCAAGCAATCTTCAGGGTATATGACACAATCAAAGTTACATTAAAATATATCCTGGCTCTTCCAAGCTTTATAATGGGATTGAATGGGGCGTTGTATTTTGAAGCCCAAAAAAGCACATCCATCCATCATATAAGTAATCCATACGGCTCCGGGGGTTAATAAAGTGAAGTGATGCGTTTTTGTAATAAAAATATTCATATTTACAACTTTATAAACTATAATAACCAGCTTCCGAACAAACATCCATAAGCAAGTCGACTTCTGTGACCTCTGACCTGACGTAAAAGTAGTTGAGAGTAGACGTCTCTCGCGGTTCAAACAAATAGGGCTATGCAACAAACTGATTATATAACTCTGATTGTGTTCATCTGAAAGAAGATAGTCATATACACCTAGGATGGCTTGAGGGTGAGTAAATCATAGGATCATTTTTGGGTGAACTATCCCTTTAAGCGAAGAGTTTATAAAACCATATTTACCCTTTTTTTAAACAAAAATGTTGGTAACACTTGGTAACACATATTCACTATTAACTACAACTTTTCTCTCAATAAACTCCGAATTTATTGCTTATTAATAGTTAGTAGGTTAGTTGTTAAGTTTGGGTATTGGGTAGGATTAAGAATGTAGAATAAGGTCATGCAGAATAAGGCATTAATATGTGCTTAATAAGTACTAATAAATAGCCAATATTCTAGTAATATGCAAGTTAATAAGCAACTAGTTAAAAGACCCTAAAATAAAGTGTTACCAAAGTGTTACCCTTATGTTGTTTCAAACCCATATAAAGTTTTGTTCTTCTGTGTAGAACAAAAGGAGAAATTTGGAAGAATGTTCATGTTGCTTTTTTCCCCTACATTTAAAGCAAAAAGAAAAAAAACACACCAAAAAAGTAGTCCATAAGGTCATACGATAGCTTTGCGAGGGGAAAACACTGTAATTTAAGTCATTATTCACTAAAAATCTTGTATTCCGCAGTAGACTTATGGACTTGCGCTCACTTTATGTAAAAGATCAATGTAAACATTCTTCAAAACATCTTCTTTTGGGTTCCACAGAAGGAACAAAATAATACCGGTTAGAAACAACGTGTAAATGAGCAAAAATAATAGGTAATATAACAAAGAAACTGTGAGACACTGTGAGTCACTGTTTACCTTGTCTGGCAGCTGATGCGGCAGCATTTGCTTCCTCTGTAGCTTTTTTGGCCTCTTCCAGCTTTGCTAGCTTGGCCTCATGTATTTCCTTTAAAGCGTTCCACTCTTTCCTGTTGTTCAGCAGACGCTCTAGCATGGGCGTGATCTGCACATGGAAGCGAGAGAACTCCTGCAAGAGGGATGGGGCATGAGTAAAGGGGGAGTATTGTAGGTGGGTAGAAATGTTCTTTTAGTGTTCTGTGTCTGGTCTGGATTATATCAGTTGATAGGGTTCTCAGATTTTTTTTTTTTTTCTTCTAAACATATGAACTTTTTCCCGCCATTGACAGAATGTTCTGGCTTTCCGTGTTTTCATTGTTATACGGTAGGGGGCGCTATTACGCATCTTCTGAAAGAGTACAGAATCTACAGATCTAAACACAGGCAAAGTTTATTTATTAATTTATGATTATATTTATTAAAATTATTAAATGGATGCTGCCTTATTGAGAGAATAAAAACCCTCCCTATACCTTCCCCTAACCCTACCCAATAAACACTTTTAATATTATTAAACTCTCTTTCACAGTTTATTTCCACTTTTAGAACATAATTTTTGCAAAAGGTGGATTCAAACCCGCGTTGATCGCATTAAAAGCCAGGTCTGCAAACCTTACTCGCTAATTCCACGCATCTTTTTTAAAACTCGACTGGCCCAACCACACATTGGTGGGTGGAGCTAGTGTAAATAGTGTTTGCCAACAAGGGATGCTTTTTGCACTAGTGTAAATAGACACTCTGTTCAAGAAATGAAATGATACTTTAAATATGAAACTAAAACAGCCAGTAGGTGGCAGCACATCCCTGTCTTAATGAGTGAGTCATTGAATCATTCACTCAAATAATGTTCAAAAACAGACTGATTCAGTAACAAAATCCTGCTGTGTGCTGCTCAAAGACGTGCAACGGTGCTGCTGTGGCTTTGTCTGGAACTAATTTAACGCAAATGGCATTCTAACTGAATTCAAATAAGCTACATCACACAGTGAAAAGATGCACTGTCAAGACGTATTTTTGTTTGATTTTTGCAATGTGACAGACACATCATTAAAAAAGAATTGACAGATATTGCACACCACTTTTTTGCGCCAACAATATTACGTTATTACCTAACATTGAAATTTGTAAAGGATTTGAATCAGTAGTAGAATCGTATGTAAAGCACTTTCCGCCCCACCCCTACTTCTGTGACTCTTTACTTCACATTCTCTACTTCCAGCAAGCCTGCATTCTGACGTTCACACTCAGTCAATAAAAGTCAAGTATACAGACATCTGATCAAGACCATCACTGTGCATTTATGCTGATGATTATGTATCTGCTTTCCTGATGGACTCTCATCTGGATCCTGTGAACATTTAGAAGTGTAGATCAATGAATTCCCATATGTCGTTTTGTTTACTAATCGAAATGGAGGACCTCACCTTGTAAACGAAAGCACAGACGAAATCGATAAAACCACACTGCAGTTTGGGAAGATCGTCCGCTTTGTTCCGGTCCATCATGGGCTGTAAGTGAAACAGCATGTGCTTAATTCTGTATCAAAATGAAACCCCACAAACTATTGATGCAAACTGTATACACAGCAGTGGAGAAGAGCCATTCAAATGAAGTAGAAAAGTTCAATGGCATTTTTTTAAAAGTTGACATTATATTCCTGCATTTCCAATCACAGCTAAAGAAAATGGGGAGTTTGGGAGCGGTCTGTTTGACTGGGCCATTGTGACCGCTCTTTCTGATTCACTGCACCGCATAATAGGCAGTACATCACGACTTGACCCATGGGAACTTTTCATTCTTATTCCCTTTCTCTCAGCTCCCCCTCCCAACACCTCCCACCCCTTCATTCCAGGCGCTCTCTCACAATGGGCTGCTGCTCCAGCACTGTCCTCTCCAGGTCACCCTGCTCCCAGAATTCAGCAGCAACAGACAGCGCCACCTGGAGAACAGAACGCAAGTAGCCACAGTCACATTTAGATTTATGCCCATTATAGATGCATTTGGAGAGAAGCAAATATGGATTTTATGTGTAAAATATATTAACCGTGCATTAGAGACCATTAATGAGAAGCAGAAATAGCTCTAAAACAATCTCCACTGAGACAGACCTGACTATGAAATCTGGCTCTATCATCATTGTTCTTGGATCTACTTCATGAATATAATAATATCATTACCAAAAAAAAAAAAAAAAAAAACCTAGAAAAGAAGCAATGTTCATTTTTTAAAAAATGCATGACATCCAGCTCACGCATGTGAGATGATCTACAGTGCCGTCTGCTGTGAAATGCATATAATAATGAGTGTTAAACAATGAATGTAAACAACCCATCCATGGATACATTACCATTTGAATGGGGTTTCAGACTCATTATGCCGGCTGAGAGCCCAGCGATTTTCCTATGCAGTCACACCCTTGGCTGCCCTGCATGTTTGAATACATTGCTGCAGTATCAGGCCTTGCATGTGACATTGCATTATGCATTAGGAATATCTAACCTTGCTCTGAATCTCCCACGGCTTGGCAATGGCTGACAAATCACAGGCAGTCATCATCATAGCCCTGCGGTGAGGAAAACCAAAATACCACGTTGTGAATTCATATTTATGAACCATAAATGGCACCAAATTCAAGCTGCTGCATATTTCCTTTTGCAAGTTTATAAATCAGCTTATTTTTGCCAAATATTATGGGTGATATTAGGTTTTTAACAAGTTATTTTCTCACAGCACTTACATGACAATCTCTTTCCGAGTTGTTTCTATCATCATGTATTTGGTCCAAGCGTCCCAGCTCTCATAGGTCTTGGACTGATCCACAATCTTCTGAAACATGGTCCTTTTCCTGTGGATGCGCATCATGTTTAAATTCATGTTAATTAATTAATTAATCATATTAGAATGATTTCTGAAGGATCATGTGACTGAAGACTGGAGTAATGATGCTGAAAATTCAGCTTTGCATCACAGAAATGAGGGTCTGACTTTTTAAAATACATTCAAACAGAAAACAGTTATTTTAAATTGTAATAATATTTCACAATATTACTGTTTTTACTGTATTTTTAAGTAAATAAATGCAGCCTTGGTGAGCAGGCGAAACTTCTTTTAAAAACATTAAAAATCTTACCGCTTCCAAACTTTTGACTGTTAGTGTATATCTTTATTGTTATAGTTATAGCTATAGTCCTTGCTGTGAACAGGCCTTAACTCTGAATAAATAATACAAAGTATATCCCACATAGGGCTGAAAAATAAATGTCTTACTTGAAATACAAGGCCAAGTCTGTTGCGATGATAGCTATGTCCATCAAATGGATGACCAATTCGTGTTGTCTTCGGTTCAGATTCTGGTAGATATTTAAGGCCTTGGAAAACAAATTATTTCAGTGAAGAAACTGCTGGCTGTGAGTGAGGAGGCAGTTATTTATGGAGCTTATCAACTAAAAGCACGTTCTCAATGGTCTGTAGAGTTCAAAATTGTAATGATGGCTGAAGCCTTCTGAAAAATGCCTAGAAATGTAATTAATTTTCAGCGTTACCTCATCTCTAAGCAGAGTTTTTCCAAAGTCCAGATGGTGTCTCTCAAGAATGGAGGAACCATGCAGCTTTGCCAGTGGATTGCCAGACCTGGCAAAATCATCACAGAAAATGATTCTTAAAACCCACGAGGTCACAGACTTTCATGATGCAATGTGATATACAGTTTGCAAAATTTAAGATGATTAAATCCATTTATACAACAGTTCTTCCTGGCTCTCAAATCTGATTGGCTGAGAGGTCTTTCCAGCCATGTGATATTCTTCCAGTATCGCCACAGGAACCATTTCACCGTTTGAATCACTCCGCTGTCAGCATTCCCAAAGCGAGTGTCATGGCGGACATATTTTTATAGATACTACTGTTATTTTGTAACAGAATGCAGTTTTAACAGTTTTTTAGGCGAGAATATTTATTTGTTTAGACCTCAGATATGCAATGTAAACATAGGGCCTATTTGAAAATTTGTTGAGCCGCTCAGCCGAGATGTGAGCTCCAGGCCGTCAGCGACCGTTCGGCGCTCATGTACCCACAGAGAACAGCTTCATCTCAGCCAGTCCTTCGGGAATTTGCCGCTGGCTCTTATGTAGATATTGTTTAAACATGAGGTATAATTCGTTTTGGGTATATCGAACGGGCAATCTTTGGTCTTATTAATCTATTACTTGAGCTAATAGATTTGGTTTAAGGGCTATATTAAGTTTCATAACTTTATATTTACATTAAAATTAAATACTGTACTAACTAGAGCACTGCTTTTGTACGTTTAACTGAACTGTTTGCTTGTGCTTATTTCCTATTTTACTTCTTATATTCTTATAATGGCTACTGTTGTTAATTTAAATATTATTGTTCAATAAATAATATTTTATATAAATAACATGCCATATTTGTTGGTATTGAGAAAGAGTCCATTGGTGATTTCGACTTCAGTAAAAGTTACATTAATATGCCATTAGATGGCAGCAAAGACTGTCTTTATGAGTGAGTCAGTCAGTCGCAAAGACTTTTATACTGAAATGAACTGAAACAAGGAAACAAGTTGTTTTTACTTTAAATATCTTATGAGACGCAACTGACAAATGCGCTGTCATGGAAATGTTAAATGTTAAAAGGACAAAGACAAAGATGTCGCTTTCCTCAGTGGACATTCAAACTGATTTTGTGATTATGAATATAAGATTGACCTGAAGAATATCAGCTAGATACAGATAATACACTCGCTCAGGCGATCTCTCTCTCATAATACTCTACATATTACAATGAGTTTCAATGAAGCGACTCAACGTTCTAACTAGTTCTAAAGTGACGTTTTAGAATTAGTCACGGAGGCGTGAAAACTGTCAACTTGAGATTTTAATCCGTGGCGGAAGGAAGAAGTTCCTCACAAAAGAGGTTTTTCAAAGACACTCTGTTGTTGTTCTTATTTATTTACACACTTGTGCAGTCAAACTGTTGTATAAATGCAATATCACACTCGTAGCTGTGCTATATGGCTGTATATCAGCACGCTATGATTACCTACAGCTGAAACACAGCTGTACTGATATTGCTCATTCAAATCTAAATGTTGCCTTTTGACAAAAATATATATATTTTTAATGCATTCAAAATATGTTTTCGTCAGAATGTTAAAGCTGCTCTTTTGCACGCAATTGAAATGTTAATCAATACCTCTCAAAGTTGAAATTTTGCTTAGTTAATTAAAAAAAAACCTTATTAGGTCAGGATTTAAACTCCTGTCTAGCAGAAGTTGTTAAAAAGGCTTTTTTAAATGCAGTCATGTCTTATCCTGCATTGATAACCATGTGACCCATGACTTTCCCTCAAAAAATAGGAGATTTAAAAGATTATTGTTACACATACACATTTTTATTTGATAAGTGCAGTGGTACGCTAACAGTAATGAGTACATACTTCATCTGGTAGAGATTGTTAGTACCGCGGTGGTCAATATCATGACAGAGCCCAGCGGTCACCATCGCCATCGCCTCCAGGTCCGTATAGTAGCGCTTCAGGTCACCTGTCTGAGAAACATGAGAACTGGTTTAATAGGCTTGAAGGCGGAGCCTCCTTAAGACACACCCCCCTACCCCTGTAGAGCAAGAGGCTGACTAGTGAGGGCTCATTAGGCTCAGTGAAGCATGGAAGTAGTGCTGAGAAAGGCTCATTAACAGCCTGGTCTGTGTTTCTTCCAGCGTTCCAACACTCCATCCTTCCTGACGTACGGCCAGCTCACTGTGATTACACGACTTAACCAGGAGCAGGTTTACACTTGGATGATTAATTAGATGGGGCTGTCAGCCATTTCAGGGGATATGTGTTGGAGGTGAGCCGTATCATTAAACATATTGCCTAAAAAAGGCCCACGACTCAAGCACCCACCAAACAGAGGGGCAGATTTATCAAACACTTAGTTACAGGAGTAACAGGGCTGGTTTGCTTGTTTAGTAAAGTACATGTGTTCATGGGTTTCACTAGCCTTTACTGAGGTGAGCAGAGATTTTAGGGGTACTGAGATGTGATTTTTTAGGGCCCTCTTAATAAGGCCTAGAGCTTAATTTTTTTTTTTTATTCTATGAGAGTTTTCTCTTACCATGAGGAGTGTAAACATGGTCTGTCCAACGTTGAAGCCATGCCTCCAGTTGTGGTAGGTGATCTTCCTGTAACCTTTACTGACTGAGTACACAAAGCGCACCAGGGTCTAAAGATAAAGCAATGTCAGCTTTCAGTCTTACAAGGCACTGGAAATACTGTATTTACAATGTGCAATAAAGTATCTTAAAGACAACTCAGTATCTTTAACAACTTGTAGCAGCAACAGTTAGGGGTACTCACTAGGGTGTACATACAGTGGGGGAAATAAGTATTCAACACGTCAACATTTTTTTATTAAACACAGTTCCAATGCAGCAATTCACATGAAATTTTAACCAGATATTGGTATTAACTCAAGAAATCCACACAGATAAAGAAATCATAATATTACAATCCATAAAAAAGTTACATGTAATGAAGTTAAATGGCACAGGAAAAAAGTACTGAGCACGCTAACTGAGATTGTATTTAATACTTGGTCGAAAAGCCTTTGTTTGCAATGACAGCTTCAATGCAATGACAAATCAGTCACTCACAGTGCTCAGGTGGGATTTTGGTCCATTCCTTTAAACAGACCGTCTTTAAATCTTGAATATTCCCTTTTGTGAATCTTGATCTTTCTTCCACAAATGCTTTTTTGGGTTTAAGACTGGTGATTGACTGGGCCATTCCAACAACTTTATTTTCTTCCTCTGGAACCTTTGCAGTATGTTTTGGATCGCTGTCCAGCCTGAAGGTCCACCCTCATCCTCATCATCCTGCTGGATGGCAACAGATTCAGCTCAAGAATTTCCCAGTAGATGGCTCCATTCATCTTCCCTTCAATAATATGGATTTTACCAGTACCATGAGAACAGAAGCAGCCCTATACCATGATGCTTCCACCTCCTGTTGGTATGGTACTTTTAGGGTCATATGCAGAGCCATTTCTCCTCCAAACATGGCGGGTGGTATTGCCAAAAAGTTTGATTTTTGTCGCATCTGACCAGACTACATTCTCCAAGTAATTCACAGTCTTTTCCAAATGTTGTATAGCAAACTTCAAATGAGCTTCAACATGCCTTTTCTTCCGGGGTGAGCGTGGATGGATTGTGGCGGTGGAGTGCGCTGCCTATTGTTTTCTCTGTGACAACTGTACCTGCTGCCTCCAAGTCTTTCTGGAGCTCTTTCAGAGCATCCTTGGCTCTTGGGCTACTCTTCTGACTAACATTCTGACTGCCTGATCAAAAAATCCCGTGAGGAGCTCTTGTGCGTGGCCAGTTGATGGTGGAGTGACTTTCCTTGCAGATAATGGCCCCAGTGGTGCTTACAGGAACATTTACGAGTAATCAGGGCCATTGTTGTGTAGCGCAACAATCTTGTTGCGAAGATCTTGGGAGAGCTGTTTGCCTCTGCCCATCATGAATGTTTGTACACTCGCATTCAGAGGTGAGTACGCCTTTTTCTAACCTATCAACATGCACTAACCCAGCTGATTTTAATTTGCACTGGTAGAAGTAATTGCCTTGCCTTGGTGTCCTGCTTTTTCTTAGTGTGTTCAATACTTTTTTCCTGTGTCATTCCACTTTATTAAATATAACTTGTTTATTCTTTATCTGTATGTATTTTTTAAGTTAATACCAATGTCTGGTCAAAATGTCATGTGAATTGCTGCATTGAAACTGTGTTTAATAAAAAAAAAACATAAGACAATGATAACTTTTAATATTAAACTTTGGCGCATATCTCACCCTGCACCATTTGTGTTGTGGACATGAATATCTTGTTTAGCAAATGATAAAATGGGTAAAAAAAATTCACTTAAAGGAGGGACCAGGGGCTTGACTTATGAAAATCTCCTCAAATAAGAAGTCAGCAAATTTCTCAAGATAAATTCTGAGAAGTACAATTCTTGAAAAATGTTTATGTTCTCAAATATTTTATTACCTTTCTTAAAAAAAAATAAAAATAAAAAATGACAGACTTTAGTAATGTTATATTATTTTATGGTGGATCTTCCTGAAGACTGAGGCCATTTTTTTGTGCTGCCTGTAGATTAGTGTAAAAACCATAATAAGCTGGCACACTATTTTCGTTGTGACTAGCTTGATGGGAGTTCAGCACTCACGTTTTTTAATGCGCCAAATATTTCAAAGTTATTTTTTAGAGACTGCGTTTAAATAGAACGATCTGTTGCATTTATTTGTGTCTCAGAGCTGTTACTGAGGTTCAAATTCTGAAATGCATAATCATGACTAATTATTTTTTACATTGTCGATCATTGGTGCCACTTCAGAGTACTTGTGTGTTATGTTGCAATACTTAATATTTGAAACAACCCAATAAATTTGTGAAACATTTTACCTTTAGGGATTTAAGACAGCTGGAGGTTATTCTATCTTTAATAGGTTACCTGGCACCATCACTCACCTCACGTGGAATATGGAACTTGTCTACCACACCCAGCTCATAGTACATCTTGATGCCACACTTCACTAGGTCCAGCTCAGTGAAATCAAAGTCACAGAAGTGAAACTCAAAGATCTCTGAGTCCTCTGAGTCTGGCAGCGTTTCACACTGTAGAGAACAACAGCATGAAGACACACAGCTATAAAACAACAAGACTTTAAACCAAGTATGATTTTTGTGTTATACCAGAATATCCTCCAGCTCGTCCTCGTCACATTCATCAGGCTCTTTTTCGTACACCTCGCGTGTATTCTGAACAAAAAACACTGTTATATTTCTGATGTTCCAAGATTATTCTTCTATGTTTATACGACCCCTTTTATTCAGACTATCAATCATAGTGTCATATATGACAGCACTGCTCCCACACATGATCAAACAGAAATTACATTTTACATACTGTACAAATAGTATGTCCTGCTACCTGCTATTACAATACCAATGTACTATAATTTATTTGAATTAGTGCATACTAGTTACTAAGCCATGTCAAGTTGGAGAAACCCACCAAGACATTCTGAATCTCATCCTTTCTGCATTTGACATGGTACATGACCATGTCCTGGAAGATGTCCTTGCGATTTTCCAGCTTGTTCATCCTGTCATAAGTGTCTGTATTCAGCACTGACCAGCCCAGGAACTGAGTGAGTGACTGAAATAGATAAAGATTGGGATTTAGATTAACATTTACATTCACAGATTCAGATTCGGGTTCAGATTCGCATTCAGGTTTAGATTCACGTTTTTATTTAGGTTCAAATTCAGGTTCAGATTCGCATTAGATTTACATTTACATTAGGTTAATTTTTACTGTAGGTTGAGATTCAGGTTTAGATTCAAATTCAGATTCAGTTTTAAATTCATTCAGGTTCACATTGAGAAACATCAGAAACTAATTTGAAAACTACAAATGCCCACATGCCCACAAAAAAAATGGTTGAACACCATTAAAATGCCCTCTGTGGACTGTAGTTCTAAGATAAAACAGAGACATTAAGTACTTTTTGTATTCTTTAGAGCTTTGATTTAGCAATTTAGTAAATCCAACCAACCTGAGCATAACAGACTGAAAACATGGTAAACTTTCAAGGGGCAAAACACAATATAAATGAATAATGCAGAGTCTGCTGATCCATTACTGTATATTTAGCTATGACACACTACTGGTCCATACTGTGGCCTCAAATACCTCCATTAGTGTTTCGTCCATTTCATCAAAAGGCTTTCCATCCTTCCTGTTATAGAATGTGGCCACGCCAACGATTTCCTCTTTCTTGTTCACGATGGGCAAAGAGAGCACATTCTTTATTGTCCATCCAGATTCATCCAGAGGTTCTTTCTGGTAGGATAAAAATAAACATTTTTAGTTTGTAGATTTACAGCTTTTTAAACACTGTTCATTTAATTGAATTCATTATGTAGGGCTTTTTTTTTACAGAAGCACAAGTTACGGTGAGCTCACTTGAAAGTCAAAGAACTCGTCTTCAGCAGCGTTCATGATATTACAGATCTGTAAGACAGAGTGAAAGGAAAGCAGCAGTCATGCTCGCTGAGAAGGGGTATTGCTTGCTGATTAATTACTGTTCACAAAATTACAATTATCCATCATTTCAGTGTGGGAGCACATTCTATTCCCCCTCGCTGTGCACATGACAGGAGCATTATAAACCATAATGGCTTTCAACTTGTCTGACTACTGTGGCGTCAGTAGAGGAGGATGGAGGTCTACACTCTCACCAGGCCGTTCTCTGCAACGTAGGTGGGAAGCCCACTTATTAATGCCCAGTGGTCAGCAGGAGGGGAACTGTAACGACAATGCATATACATCTGACCAGAACAATACAGAACTTTCCCCATCTTTTAATTTCTAGGTGGTCTAGAGAAACAAAAACTGTTCAAAAGTTTGGGGACTGTAATATTTTTAAAATGTTTTTTTAAAAAAGTGTCTTATGCGCACCAAGACGGCATTTATTTGATGATAATATTGTGAAATATTATTACATTTTAAAATAACTATTTGAATATATTTTAAAATCTAATTCATTTCTGTGATCAAAGCTGAATTTTCAGCATCATTACTCCAGTCTTCAGTGTCACATGATCCTTCAGAAATCATTCTAATATGCTGATTTGCTGCTCACAAAGCATTTCTGATTATTATCAGTGTTGAAAACAGTTGTGCTGATTAATATTTTTGTGGACACAAATGCAGCTCCAAAGAAAGAGAGATCTTTTGTAACACAAGAGGGCCAGTTTGGCTTGCAAACACCCATAACTCTCTGGCCCACCCTGCATCTTGGAGCTAAAGCTAGGCTTGCCCTTTCTTGATATGTTTATAAGGTACAACTTTACAATGCATGTAATGTAGCATGTGGTGCTACTGGGCTTAATTAAATGTGGTAGCACATACTCAAATTTTACAGGCAATAAAAATGTATTAACTTACGGAATTACTTTGATGTCCTCCTTTCCATGCAATATGTAATCAATCACTTTGTAGAAAATCACTTCCTGAAGGAGAATTAATAGCGCAAGTCAAACACTACAGACGTGACAGCAAGTAAGAACTCAAAACGAAAGTTTTGTGTTTCTCTGATATGATTAACTAAATACATGTTTCCTATTTATGCAATGTGCATCACTCACTCTGCCATCAGGTGTCTTCGGTCCGCTATACGGGGGCACCTCTCCCATTAGTACAGGCCAAAGATCAAAGAACTCCTACAGGCAAAAGAAAAAACAAAAATGACATATTTCAGTATACATCAACAGGTAAATATACATGCAAATAAAATTTACAGTCCCACTTTATATTAAGTGTCTTTAACTACAATGTAGTAACCCTATCATACACTTGGCCCAATGCGACACTAGGTGCGACACAAGTGTTTTTTGCTAGTTTCAGCCCCACGCAGTTATCATTTCCTGCGCCACGTTGTTTAAATAGCAAATGCATTTGCGCCCATTTGTGCACCCATGGGTGTGCTGGTCTGAAAACGAGGTGTGTTCAGGTGCATTGTTGGCGTGTTGCTATTTTGAGGCAACTGAAAATGACAGCGACATTGACCAACAAAAACCTGCTCTAAAGTCAATGCCGCAGTATTTTTTTTTGTTATTTAAAGCGCGCGTTAGTAATGTGTCTATAGGCTGACCATTTTTTCTGTCGTTAAACTAGCAAAAGTGGATTCGGACACGCCCTAAGTGCACCTGCGCCATGTGCTTCAGACCATGTGCTTAGATCGGTAAAATAGGTGTACATAGATGTTTTTACATTGTACTTATGTTTTTTTTTTTTAAAATACTGCATGTAATTACAGCTGTAATTACACTATAGACCCTTCCCTTACAACTTAACCCACCCTTGAACCCACCCATACCACTAAACCTGTCCGTAACTTTACCCGTAACCACCACAATAGCAGAAAAGTGTTTTGCCATACAATATGAACACAATAAGTACATTGTGCCTAACTCTTTTTTTATGTTAGTACATAGTAGTTAAAGAAAACAAACTATTTACAAATAGTTACAAATCATCTGCATAGTTCATGCAAGATTATAAACAGACAAATAAACAATCACTTTAGTTTTGGTCATGTCAAGGAGGCCCACAGAGTAGCGGTCACAGTTGAGGAAGGCTCGGACTGTATAGAGGGCCTTGTGGAACTGTCTCTCAATGTCAGTCAACTCCTCAAACACTTTGCTGGCAGACCAGAGCAACACCTTCAATGTAGATATGAGGAAAAATGACAAGTGAAGTGGCAGTTTATTGGTAAATGTCTTAAATTTCAAATCTCAGTCTCATAGAAATCCTACCTGTCCCCTTCTGGTTTCACAGTTGTGCAGGTAGCTCAGGTGAAACACTCGAAGCACAAGATTGGCAAAGTTGAGATATTTCTTCAGCGTCTGCAAGACACAGAGTTCGATTTACTTCAATAGAGCGTTTAATCTGTTCTGTAGAAGTCAGAAATGCTTTTACTGTATTAATATTCATTGAAACTGCTCTTATTACACTCACTGGGGATTTGAGATTAAAAATATGTGTGGCGAGAACAATGCATATAATTAATCTTTTCTGCATTGTTTACATTTCAAATTGGCATCCTCATCAAGACTCTGGCTTATTGCTGAGTATAAACACTGTACTCAGTATTACAGAGGAAGATATGAGTAAATGCTACCTCTTCATCCTGAGCAGTGAAATGGGGAGCACCAATCTTGTTGACCGCCATCATGACAGCCACCATGTCTTTGCCGTTCATAATGGGAGTCGCGAGCACATTCTTGGTCTTGTACTCTGTCAGGGTGTCTACAAAGTCACTGAAGTGGCTGTCCTGGAGAGTGAAGCACATTTATTCATGGTGAGGATGTTAATGTTAAATCAGTGTTACGCTAAAACATCGCTGATGAGCACAATTAAATCATTTAATTTAGCTTTGAATGAAAGTTTGGAGTATTTTTTTTTTTTTGCTGAGTTACAATGCCTTGTAAAATGGTAAAACACTTAGACAATAATACAAATGCATTAACAATAATTAAATATATCAATGATCAATACATTTGTTAATGTATTTTTAATCTTTGTTAATGTTAGTTAAATAAATTTCATTTTTAGTTCAACCACAGGTACATTAAATAATGTTAACAGATACAACTTTTGTAAATTAACATTAACTAACATTAATAAATACTTTTTCAATGTTACTTTATGGTAACTAATGTTAACAAATGAGACCTTACTGTAAAGTGTTATCAAATATTTTTACACTGCAAAAAATAATTTTCTTACTCAGTATTTTTGTCTTGGTTTCCAATAAAAAAATTAATATCTACACATTCTTAAATCAAGATAACATTACTTAAGAAGCAATTTGACTGAAGAAACGTCTTGTTTTCTTTAAAAAATGTATCAAAATTAAGTGAGTTTAAGCTTAAAACAAGAAAAAAATATCTGCTAATGTGGTCAGAAAAATTATCTCAATTCAAAGTTTATTTTTCTGACCATACTAGCAGATATTTGTTTTTGTTGTAAGCAAAAACCGACTTCATTTTGATACACTTTTTTTTTTTAGTAAACAACACTTAATATCTTTTTGCATCTCAAGTAACTGTATCTTGATTTAAAAATTAAGAAGAAATTTAGATATTTGTACCAGAAAACCAGAAAAATAATTTTTGCAGTGTATTTAATGAAATGTAATTAAATATTTGGTAACTTTAAGTTATGCGTAATTATATGCAACTAACCCTAAACCTTACACTAATCCTATATAATGTTAATTATTATTACTCAGTATTTACATGTATAATTACACACCTTAACCAATTGAAACTCTATGGGTCAATATCAGACAAAAAGTTCTGGATAATATTTGAAAAACTAACATTAATAACAGAAAGCAAATTAACACCAATATAGCGTTCATTTGCTTTCAGGTTTCTTCGAAACATTAAATTCTCCATATTCTGTTCCACATCAAAAAGAGAAAGGGAATTTAAAATGTAGAGTCAAGGTAAGCACTGATATTCTGCTGACTTGTGGAACATGGCGTTAGGCACTGACCTTTAGATTTAATCCAGGATCGCTCTAATTCAACTCAGATTAAAGACTTTTATCCCCTCCAGACCCGGTAACATAACACACTGGGGAAGAGTGCTGACCTGCTCTAATCCACCAGCACTAGCCTTGCATATTAATAACTGAGCTACAGTGGACACATATCATTCTCAAAATGTACAAAATCACACACTGTCCAATTAATTTTGTTCAAAAAGAGGGCAACATTTTTTTACATATGTGTTTGCTTACAAATATCATCACATCTGTGGACATTTGTGGTTACTCGGCAGCCTGGCAGACATCTTAAACTGAGATAGGATGCTGTCGCCACCTTTAGGGTTTCAAATAGACTCACTTGGTATTTCAGTCACATAACGCCTTTGTCAAAGATTGAGAAACCCAATTTTTTTTAAGCAATTGTGAGCAGTACAGAAGAAAGTATGTTGCTGTCTGAGAAGCAGACTGTGTGCCAAAGAAAAATGGTTAGTAATTTATAATCAAAGAGAGAAGGAGATTTCATGGCTGTCTCTGCACAGCACATTGAGTCATACACATCTGTCTGTGCAACATCTCCAGCACATTTCTCAAGTTTAAAACAGCAATGGGCGCTTATAATTAGCATAACATCCCATTTTAGAGATAGTGAATGTTTGTTAGCCTATTTAATATATATATTTAATATATATATTCCTTTTCATTTCAGAAAATTGTTTTATTTGAACTGTCGGCTCTAACATAATTCAATAAAAAAGAAGTCACTGAATAGTCATGCTTCATTATATTTTGGTCTGTCTGATCAAAATGATTTTTAAATCAAATATGACTATAAAAAGTTAGCCTTGCACTGCCCTCTACTGATAATGATGTGAATTGCACTTTCATTTTAATAACTCACTTTTCCTTGCCATGACTAGTTATCCTATTCCTACATGGAAGCTTGTTTCTGCCACAAAATAAAAAATAAAAAAGTAATTGCGACTTTTTCCCTCGTAAGTATGAATTGCGAGTTTATATACCACAGATGACATTTTTCCCCCCTGAGAATTGTTTTTCACAAATCTGATTTAAAAAAAAAAAAGAAAAAAAGGTCAGAATAATGAGATATAAACTTGCAAAATTGTAAGATAAAAGTTGCAATAACCTTTTATATTTTTTTATTCTGTGGCAGGAACAAGCTTCTATAATCTCACCTGTGTGACATCCGGTACATTGATGGTCTTCTTGACAGTGGCCACATGGCCCACAATGCCTGTGTCCAGCGGGTACACAATCTCACTGTCCGGTGGCACCAGACACTCCTCCAGCGTGGCATCTTTATGGACACTGAAGATCCGCGTGGCCAGTTCGGCTATGCCGTTCCTCTGGCGGTACATGAAGAGACTCATGCGGTCTGCTCGCATCATGAAGCTGAGATGCCGCATGAGGTTGAACACGGCCCTCTCCATCTGCAGGTTTTCCTGCATGTCCCGCACCATATCGAAAATGATCTCGCACTCCTCAATAGAGCTCAGCTCATGGTAAGTGCTGATGTCCACTTCTGTTTTCTTGGTGGTCGACAGGAGGTCAGAGATGACCTTCGCCCGGAACCTGGAGTCATAATACTGCTTGGCAAATGTTGGATTACTGTCCAAAAACTTCTCAGCCACATCCTTGTCCACTGCAGCCATTTTATCTTAGCTGTCAGTGAAGTATTACACCTTTCTATATAGTGTTATAGTCGTCCTATGAACCCTGGCAGCAGGACGCGGAGAAACACTTGGGATTACTGGAGATTGTTTTAAAGAAGCGCCTGTGTGCGCTCATAATCCTGTCCAACTGTAATTAGGATTATGACATTCACCTGACAGCAGTCACAGCCAATACGCATAAACATTTGTTATGTAGAACATCTGGAAAATGAGTAACTTTAGTTTTAAAGGGTTAGTTCACCCAAAAATGAAATTTTTTGTCATTAATTACTCACCCTCATGTCGTTCCACACCCGTAAAACCTTCTCATCTTTGGAACACAAATTAGGATATTTTTGATGAAATCAAGAGGTATATGATACGTCCATAGACAGTAATATAACCACCAATTTCAAGGTCCAGAAAAGTAGTAAAAACATTGTTAAAACAGTCGACGTGACTGCAGTCATTCAACCTTAATGTTGTGAAGAGACGAGAATACTTTTGTGTGCAAAAATAATGACAACAATATCTTCTCTTCTGTGTCATTCTCATACGTTGTTTACGTACAGCACTTCCAGGTTCTGCGTCAGAACGCCGACTCATTATTGGCCGGCTCCTGCGTCAGCATCACACGCATGCATCGTGCTGCTCACGTGATCAGCTTTGGCCAATCCTGAGCCGGCATTCGGACGTAAACATGCATCACCTGCATAAGGATAATGACAAGGAAAAGAGATTGTTGAATAAAATCGTTATTTTTATTTTGTTTTTGCGCACAAAAAGTATTCTCGTCACTTCATAACATTAAGGTTGAACCACTGTAGTCACGTCGACTGTTTTAACTATGTCTTTAGTACCTTTCTGGACCTTGAAAAGTGTTGATTATATTGCTGTGTATGGAGTCATAAACCTCTTGGATTTCATCAAAAATATCTTAATTTGTGTTCTTATGGGTGTGGAACGACATGAGGGTGAGTAATTAATGACATTTTTGGGTGAACTAACCCTTTAACATTGAGGTTGTATAGAGACACCAAGACTGTCTTTCAGTAAAGTACAAGATGGTCTGCATAGGTTGTATTCCTACTCAAATATCAAACATACCTTTCAAAAGTTTGGGGTTTTTTGTTTAAAAAAAAAAAAAATTACTTTTATTTAGCAAGGATGCATTAAATATAATGCCATATAATGTTTTATTTACATATTATTTTTCAAATAAATGCTGTTCTTAATGTATCATGTTTTCCACAAAAATAACTGTTTTCAACAGTGATAATAAGAAGAAATATTTTTCAGTACCAAATCAGTATATTAGAATGATTTGGAGTAGAATAAAGACTGAAGAATGATGCTGAAAATTCAGCTTTGCGAGAATATATTAAATATATATATTCAAATATAATAATATTGTAATAATATTTCACAATATGACTGTTTTATTGTATTGTGTGTGTAGTAAATATATGACGACAACTGTTTCACTCTACCATTTAATAATAGCAATCTTTACATTTACATAAATAATTGTGAACTGAAATTTGCTTTTATAACATTCTCAGGTTCTACATAATAAAGGTGCTTAATATATATTTTAGAAAAAGTATACTGTTTTATGAAACATACATGTTTCGACAGCTGTCAGTCTGAAAGACTGTATCTTATTCTCTTCAGTGTTTTCATCCTGACTTCAAAAAAGCAGATGGACTTAATAAACGTTGGCCCTGAAAGAGAGTGAAAAAATATGGAGTATAAATATCTAGTATTTTTAAAAAGCATTTAAAATACCTTATACCTGTTACGTAATACCTTGAGAATTGTTTCTGTAAACTCCCAACTTCATATATCTATATTCTATTCCATGTATATGTCTCTTTAATACTATGGGATACTATGTTGAAAAATGAACAAAGAGTCACCTTGAAAAAACAGAGATGGTCATCATTCCCAGAACCAGCTCAAAGCTGTAAAAGCAGAGCAGCACAGCATTGAGAACAAACTCAAGCCGTAAAACAAAGGTCTGAAGTAGCAGGTAGTAGACGCTCAGCACCGCACAGGGCACCAGAACACCAACACTGACAAACAGAGCCAGAGAGCGCTGACACAGGTTCCCCTTCCAGCCTGAAAGTCATATTTCACATGCCATTATTTAATTTCCTATATGGATCAATGCACTTTCACCAATACAAAGAGTACACAGCAAACAGGGTAATCAATCTTTGTTATCAAGTTGTTATGACAATCATCCACTGAGCACAGAATGTCTTTAAAATTCAATTCCAGAATTCTAACTGAATTTAGAATGTAGAATTATACATTAAATTTGAATTAAAGATTGTCAAATAAAAGAAAAAAGAAAATAAATGGGTTACACTTTATTTTAAGGTGACAGTTACATTGTACTTACTCTAGTAAGTACTAAAGTAATATTAATTAACTACATGTACTTACTATAGAGTTACAGTTAGGGTTAGTTACTTGTAATTAGGCATAATTTACTGTTATTACAATAGTCAGTACATGTAGTAACGTCTAACTACGTCACCTTAAAATAAAGTGTTACCAAGAAATTTAGTAAAACAAGTAGTTGTTAAATAATTTCCATTTTCAAATGAATTGTTACTGTATTGCTGTATTACTGTATTTACCCCAATGTCTTCAAAATCAAGACAAACAATGTAAATCTAAACTGAACTGAACTTTTACTTTTTATTCACAGATTCACAGAATTCTAAGAAATATAATAGCCACACAAGAGGAATTATTCTTACAAAAGTTTTGCAAAATAATAATTACATTATTAATTTTAACTAATTATGGCTATTTATGCCTTGATATGTATGTTGTACAATATATTTTTCTCTGATTAACTAATTAGAAATACAAAATTTTTGTTCAAAAGTTTGGGTCGGTAAGATTTTTAAAATGTTTTTGAAAGAAGTCTCTTACGCTCAGCAAGGCTGAATTTTGATTAAAAAAATATAGTAAAAACAGCAATTCAAAATAACCCCTTAATATATTTTATTATTTAAAAATTATTTAATTTTTGAAACAGTTGAAAACAGTTATTCTGCTTAATGTATCTAGAAACGGTGATACTTTTTTCAGGAAACTGATGAAAAGAAAGTTCAAAAGAAGAACATTTATTCAAAAAAGAAATGTTTTGTAACATTATAAATATCTTTACTGTAACTTTTGACCAATTGAATGCATCTTTACTGAATAAAAATATTAATATCCTTCCTCCAAACTTTTGAACAGTAGAGTATTTCTAATCAGTTAATTAGAGAAAAATGTATTGTACAAATCAAGGAATAAACAATTAGTGAAAATTAATTAATAGTGTAATTAATAATATTATTATTTTGCAAAACTTGTATAAGACTAATTCATCTGTTGTGTAACTATTTTATTTCTTAGAACGGCAATACAGTAAATTGCTCTTCCTGGCATTTCAATTCAAATCTCAAATTCAGTGAATAAAACGGGAGGCAGCTGTTAAATCTGAGTTTTGCCCAACCCTGCTCCCCGAGGAGGACTTCTGAATGAGGATCATTTCAATCCTCTGATTGACATAAGAGTCAATTCTACAGCTGCTATTTGTAGAACGCACATTATACTAAACAACATACTAACCGTAGAAGAGTCTGAGGGTTTCGAGGCCCAAGAAGAGGAGCAGCAGAACAACATCCAATATCAGGTTAGATTGTGGGTAAGGGAGTATCACACCTACAAAAGCCAGAGCAAACAATAATGTGTGTGTGTATGTATGTATATATATATATATATATTAGGGCTGTCAAAAGATTAATCACAATTAATCGCATCCAAAATAAAACTTTGTGTTTACATAATATATGTGTGCACTGTGTATAATTATTATGTATATATAAATACACACACATTCATGTATATATTTAAGAAATATCTGGATGTATATACTGTTATGAATATTTTATATATAAATAAAACAGATTTTTCTTAAATATATACATGAATGTGTGTGTATTTATATATACATAATTATACACACACATATATTATGTAAAACTTTTTATTTTGGATGCGATTAATCACGATTAATCTTTTGACAGCCCTATTACATATCTATCTATCTATCTATCTATATATATATATATATATATATATTTTTTTTTTTTTTTTTTTTTTTTTCATTCAATCTCTAGAGCTTTTAATGACTGCATACATCACCTTTATAGATAAACATAAGAATCTCAGCGATGAAAAATGCTGCAAAATACCAGCTGTTCAAATGAAACAGGATCTGCAGTGGTGTGGAGGACAACTGAGAGACTTTGTTAAGAAGCAACATAAACAGAATAAACAAAGATAGACGTGTTATTAAGAAAAGGGATGAAAGACCTGAAAGGATACAACAGGTTGTCTTCCTGCAAAAGTAAAAATGACTGAATTAATGAACATAATGTAGGTCTAAAAGTAGAGGAGGGACTAGGGATGGTTGTAACTCTTTTTCTATTGAGGTGTTTTGGTCTTAAATCTCACAAATATTAACGCAAAGTAACTACATCTGACAAGTCTAAATATTTAAAGATCTGTTATTAGCAAACTTTACAGTAATTATGTTGAATACGTGAAAATACTTACGTAACCTGTAATAGTCTCTCGTGAAATTATTATTTTAATACAAAACAACGATTAAACAAAACCTATCTGGATGCTTTATTTATTTTTAAATTCTTGTCAATACTCAGTTTCACTACCGTAAAGACAAAGCTTTTGATGCAATGTCTATCAGTAGAAACGATATATATATATATATATATATATATATATAGACATGATAAAACGAGTCGAGTTTGACCATGTTTTGTGCCACAAGCTGTAACGACTACTAACCCATGTCACAATCACAAGCTAGCAGATAAGGTAGATTAAATGTTCAGCTCATTAAGAAATTGAGATTCATAGGCAACTCATAATTAAAAACCGTAATCATGTTTCCTTTGCATGCCATGGCAAAACAACAACTGAGACAGTTGAGAATGGCTAACATTAGCTAGACGATGTTTCTTTTCCATCCGAATCAAAAGCTCATTATTTGACCGCTTGTTCTTTCACAAACCATTTCATTTGGTTTCATTAATGACACCGGTTCTATTCACAATAAAACACAGGTAAATGCGTGACGACGTTGAGCTAAAATCAAGTCATTATAATCAAACTCCACACCAGCGTCCTGCTTACCGTGTGCGGCCATATTGGATCGCCATGGAAACGGCATACTGAGGGCGGAGACAAACATCATCCGTCCAATCAGAACCCGCATCAAGAAAACAAGCGCGAGTATTTGACACATATAGACATGTCTTTATTTGAGCAGAATCGATTCTACTGCATTCCGTTTTAGTTATAAATTGAACAGTACACTGCAAAAAAGTACAACAACATGACTTTTTTGTTGATTATAGTAGATAAAATCAATAATGAAACAGAAGAACAACAACAAACACAGGGTGAAATTAAAATATTTTGCATTTGTATGGAAACGCTGAATCAAATAACACATTATGTGAATTAACTACAGTATGCTATCATCATTAAGTGTCTATGAAGGATTTCTGGATTGGCTTGATTCTTGTCATGGTTTATGATGAACTGTTTCCCTCCTTGTGCTCCTAAGAGAAAGAGAATAAGAACACATGTAAGTTTCACCACATTACATATATCAAATCTGATCTACACACATAAATAATCATGCCTTCAGCTTTTGATGATGCAAGGGTGTCCTGCAGTGCTCATCTTTGGCCTCTTCCTCGCTGGCATAGATAGCATTACATAAGCTGCAGAAGTAACCCACCACAGGTCGAACAAACTCTGTGCCTGTTGGTAAAGTACAGTGGATCAGTTGTGCAGAGCTGGATTGTGCCTATAGCACGGTCCTGAGTGCCTTACTGCTTTTCTTATAAGGTAGCTACATAATATGAAAGACATTCACATTTCCATTAATGTGTTGAAGTGCTATAGCTATTTTCAAGGACAGCTTCAGGTCTGGAAATCACAATTTTAAAATCCCTTTTATCCAGGTTTTCCATAAGCGTTGGAACCCCACAAAGCATGTCTAAAGAGTGTGCTCTTACCCACTGGATCCATCATGGGTGTTTGTGCCTCTGAGACACTGTCTGAATTTTCCATCTTCATTTCATTTCCATCATCAACGGCAGAAACCTGCTTCTCATCTCCCTGGGAGTCAACATCCGGATTATCACTCCACAACTCCTAAAACCAGCGTAATTTATTATTAAACACTAGGTACACTGCACAGCAGCAGCTGAAAGCTTACAAAACAGGATTTAAATTGCAAAATAATACAGTGACAATAATTGACCTCAACATTCACTGACGTTTGGACAGACGGCTGAAAACAGAAAAACTGTTTTGGAGTATGTTTACATGACAACAATGTACTAAAGACGGAAAAGTTTTTCCTTTGCTTTTTCGCATAGGCGACAACGCTGTCAAAACGATCCCCGTTCACACAGATCCACGAAAACAAATAAAAGAACGCTGTATTCTGCTGCCAGGCCGGTAGTTGGCTACGTCACTTTGTAAAGAAACACTACGCACAAACAGACTGAACATGCAATACGTGCATGTGCATGACGTCACCGTTTTCACCAATTCGCGTTATTGTTGTTTACATACGATAACGGTATTGTTTTCAAAAACTTGCAGTTTGAAACATATTTTTAACAGTTTGCATGTTCAGGCTTATGAAAATACCATTGTCGTGTAAATGAACAGCCAAAATGTACTAAAAGTTTTCAGTTTTCAGTCGTGTAAACAGCCCCTTGGATTCGTCCTTTACCTTCTCCAACTCGGTAGATGTTTGTATTGAACCATCACTAGGTCCATATAGAAAGTACCTATCAAACAATACAAAACAGAAAGAAGCAATTTCAGTGTAATGAAGCAATGAATGATTATTTTCAGAATTTTACACTTCTTTTTAATGAAAAAATACAGTTTTGCTTTAAACAATGTGCAAATTGAAGGCTAAAAGGCAAAAAAAGTTTAAAAACATAATGCTATGTAACAGCATAAAATGAAGTGTTTTTCCAGTTTTCAATCAGAAAAATAATAACATGTGACTATTTTTCCTGTGATTGTAAGACTTTTATATCCCATTACAAATTATAATCCCACTGTGGTTACTGTTCTCAAAAATAATATTATTACCTTTGATAGATGTAAGATTCAATTAAACAGTGCTTTTAAAACCTAAATTTAATGTCCAAAAAATATTTAATTAGAAAAAAATATTTTAATCAAAGTTACTGAATAATCATTCATGCTCAGTAGCATCTAATGGCGACTTTGTGTTGGGTTGTGCACTTTGTCCAAAGCAGCTTTTTTCAAGTGTTTTTTCCAATAGAAATGCATTTTTCATTATTGTAAAGTGACATCACTTGACTAATTGATAATTACATTAATTGCTGACTATAAAAATTATGCAACCCTGACTCTTAGGAAACAATTCTCAATATGGGTTCAAAGTTCTGAACGTGCATTTTAAGTAACAAACTCCTATGAAGAGTCAAGTGCATTAAATTCAGGTATATCCAATACCTTTTATTTAAATGGGCATGTTTGGTAGACACTGAAACCTTGGGATGTTTTCCAGCAACTGTAATTTTATTCATATTGGCCGCAGATACAACCTTCTCAGCATCACAGGCATTTTCCATTTCAATCAGTCCCTGGGGATAAAAACAGAGAATTGTAAGATTTCACTGCTGAAATCACTAAATGTGTTCGAAATCGCAGTTATATTTACTAACTGTTCGATGGAGGCGAAACATCCAGTGACGTTTTACTTTTCCATACGGTTCTGCGATGCTCAGAAAATCTGCATCAGTGTATTCATCAGGCATTGGAAGATTTCTGATCCGGAGAACTCTGCCATACACTTCCTGAAATATTGGAAAAAAGTAGTTTTCACATGTTTTGTGGCCCCCAGAAAAAGACAACTATATTATATTAGAGATTCATTTTGAACCCTGTGTTAAATTATTTCTTTATTTTACCTCCTCATCACTAGACATTTGCATGATTACATCCATGTTGGTTTCCTTCTGAGACTCAGCAGCTTCATCAGAAGTCTCTGTCATCACTACTGTATTCTCCTCACTGGACGCAAATGAGCATAAGGGCTCCTTAATTATCTCTTCAACATGTTCCTGACCTTCCGCTCTTTCAGATTCAGAGTCAACACTTTTCCTGAAACAGAATCAGACATCATCTGTTGTGTTTCTCATTTCACATCAGAACACCCAAGCACAATAAAGCAATAAGAAAAGGAGAAATTTCAATGTAAGTTACCCTGCATTCACTTGGCTGTACGTGTTTGACACAGTTATCCTCAAGATTTTGCCACCTAGTCTAATGCGCTGCCTTTTAGACTCGGCTTCAAGTTTGGCAGCATCAGCAGCATTCACCATCTCAATTAATGCCTTCTCCACCTGCAATGAAAACATGATTAAAACTGCTGAATTTCTACATATATCATGCAATCACATCGTTTTTCGTTTAGGGGTAAAACGAAGTTTGAAATACATGAGCAGCGATATACTGTAATCGAACATCTGACGCCGCCCACAATGCTGAGAGCGACGGTTAGATGAAATATGTAAAAATGTTGCATGCTTTACTCTCAGTAACCAAATAAACAACAAAATTGAGAAACTAGCAAGGATTTTTTTTAATAAAGCATAAGGAAAGCATCTGATCATGGCAACGTGGATATGTTCTGTATGCTCTGTAATTCGGCACTCCAGTAAACGCTGCGTTTATATTATAACACTTTATAAAATAAGATTGCTTAAAAGCAAGCAGCTTTACCATATTAAACACGAAAAACAGTGTCAGTCTCTCATTTCATCAGAAGTACAACTTCGTTTTCTACTATAAAGCAGCTCTCCATTGCTCAGTTTTCATTAGCGGATGTCTGAAAAGATTTTCTGAGCGAAAGAAGGCCTCAGCACAAACCTATCTTATGCAATGGCCACAGACCAATGGTAGTACGAAGGTGTTTACCAGCCGAAGCGAAATTTTCCAGAAGGTTCGCTTTGGCAAGCCGTTTCGAACTTCCAAAACGGACTTCAAAAGAACTTCGTTTCGGCCTGATTTTGTTTCCAAAATTACGTCACATCAGTTCGTTCTTAGATTTCGTTTGAAGTATATTGAGGCCTTTAAAAGCAGGGCTGGTGATATTGAATAACCACTATGAAAATCTTATGAAATTTAATAATTTATTTTTCAAATTTGGCAAGACATCACAAAGTTTGTTTCATTTAACTTTTTTATTTTTGGACTTGTGACTAGTAAGAGGGATTGGATAACATCTCTGACTGAATCTTCAACAGCATCCATTTCATTTCTGAGTTTCAAAGAGGCGCACATTTAATAATATGCAAGACTTACAAAAATTACAGACTGCATATGAACAGTTTGATGATTTACTTATTTTGCATACACTTTTTCCGTCTATTCAATGTTGAAATTATGTTTACTTTGATCATTTTACCTTTCGATTGAAGCGAACCAAACAGCAGTCTGCCACTTCTCCGTATTTTTCCCCAATTCTCAGCAAATCTTTTTCACTAAATTTTTTAGCAACTGGAAAACCTGCCACCTCAACAACTCTGCCATACTTTTCCTAAAGAAATTAAGCAAATTATACAGAACTCAAATTTGGGTAATTAATAGAAGACATCATAATTTTTTGTTCCATATATACACAATCACAAACCCTTTGAAAAGAAAACAGACTAACCTCCGTGCTTAAAGCCGAGATCTCTTTTTCATCACCTAAAACAGAATGAGCATACTTCCTCGATTATCTCGGAAATCTCCAAAATGAATAAAGGAAAAACTACACAAAACTGTAAAAACTGTTTTAGGTAAACATACAGCAGACCTTTATTGCTCGTATGGTTGAATTATTGAGTAACTGTGTAAAATAAATACCTTGTTCTTCTGGCATTTCTTCCTTAAATTCATCTGAGGTGGACAAGTTTTCTAGATTCTCAGGGAAATCTGTTGCCTTCTACACAAACAGAACAGGACAGATTTGTTTCTTTATTATTTTGTATATAGAATGCAACATTAATAACTGTGTATCACTTGTGACCAACCAACTAAAATACCTCAACTGTCTACATTTCTATTCAATCAAAAGGGAGATGGGAAATGCAAGCAAGACTTGAACATGTGTCGCCTGAATGAGCTCCACAGCTGCTAGACCATGACAATTTTATGATTTGTTTCTCTAGCTGCTGAATTTCAATCATAACTTCAAAATGTATGTAACTGTTACTCTCAGTTGTGTTTACCTCTTCCATTTCCACAGTTTCATCTTTTTTCTCCCCTTGTTGAAGCTCTTCTTGTTGAAACTCTTCTTGCTCTCCTTTTTGCTCTTCTTGTTGAAGCTCTTCTTTTTGAAGCTCTTTTTGCTCTTCTTGTTGAAGCTCTTCTTTTTGAAGCTCTTTTTGCTCTTCTTGTTGAAGCTCCTTCTGCTCTCCTTGTTGAAGCTCTTCTTGTTGAGGTTCTTTTTGCTCTTCTTTCTGAAGCTCTTTCTGCTCTCCTTGTTGAAGCTCCTTTTGCTCTTCTTGTTGAAGCTCTTTTTGCTCTCCTTGTTGAAGCTCTTGAGCTTCCTTACAATCACTTGATCTATCTGAAGTTGTAGCAGTTGGTACACACTCTGATGTCTCCGACTGTACATTCGATATGTCCATGTCTGAAGGTTTAGTCTGATCATTTGTCTCTTCTGCAGTTTGGACGTCTTCAGGTATATCCTCTTCTGTCAGAACATCTGTGATATCATATTCCTCATCATCTAGGTCTTCATCTACTGTGAACTCATCTTCTGAATTCAGTGCTTCACCATCATCTGCTATAACTGCCACTCCTTCAAGATCACTATCATCCTCCATGACCTCAGACTGATCGTTGTCTTCTTCAACCTTCTCCTCCACACTCTCTTCGGTTTTAGTTTTCTGTTTCTGGTCTTTTGAAGGAGAGCTTCTTTTGGAATAGGATTTAGAAGAGCTGTCCCGTCTAGAGCTCTCCTTGGTTCTCTCCCGAGAACTTCGACTTTCTTCTCGTTTCTTAGAGTCGTGACTCCTGCGAGACCTGGACCTTTCTTCAGAGGCTCTTCGTTTGGGGCTGGGAGAGTCTCTTCGGGAACTATGGGATCTCCTTTTTGGGCTGGTACTTCTCCTCCTCCTGCTGCTATAAGGTGCTGGTGATTTTTCTTTATCAACATCACTGGATCATGGAGTGAGATATTAAACATGTTATTTTAGAAGCAGAATGGAAAAAAAAAAAAAAAAAAAGCACATAAAATTAAGGTCAAGTACATAACATTACTAGCATTATCCAAAATACAGTAAAAAGTGATGCAAAAAAAAAAAAAAGTGTCTTTACAAGTCAGCATTACATCAGGAGAACAAGTTTACCCAAGCGTCTGGTACTCAGCTGAGAAGCAAACATTAATGGTTTTTCCTTTTAATTTGAGTGAATTGGTTGAATAGTGCTCCACCAATTTGCTGGCCTCTTCCACAGTGGCCATCTCCACATAGCCCTGTACAAATGTAAAGTCTTTACAATATATAGGTAACTGAAGAGACAGAATATGGCATAAAAATAAGTGAATAGAAATATTTGCACAATAATGAGTTTGGTTACCCGGCTTGGCAGAAACAACGAATGTTTTACTGATCCAAAACGCTTAGCAATGGCCGTCAACTCAGAGCTTATGCCATCTCCAGAAGGTAATGGTGAAAAACTCACAACAAGAGAACTCTGTGAAACATAAAGGAAATCATTCAATCACCATTAGTGGCAAATCTCTAAACTAAAACAAACCAAATGCTTACAAGTCACTTGGTGGCGTAAGTAATGTCACTTGGAAAATATCCCTGACACCTTTCAGATATAACTCAATTTGATGCTCTAGGCTGGGAAGCAAGAAGCTGAGTGCATTAAGTGGATTGTTTATCCTCAAAGTGGCAACAGTGCCCTGGGGGTGTAGATTCACAAGGTAGTCGAAGAAAAACTGCATAAACAGAACAGAGCGGAACACATGCAAGCTACAGCGACGATGGAGGCTTACATAGACGAGAGATTGTGCGAAGAGGTTAGAAAGTACTCTCATTTGTACAACTCTAGCATGAAAGAATACAAAGATGTTTACATGGGTTGTAACTCGTGGCGAGAGATGCATCGAACCCCTGTGTATCCGTACAAGTCGAATGAAGTATGCTTTGCAAGGCTGTGGTTCGACTGTGCGAAAGACAACATATTGTCATACTTAATATTTACTCATACTGTATGAAAGGGTTCAACCTATGAAGATATGTAGCTGTATTTATTTTTTAGGAAGAGGGTACTCCTATCTGGTGGTCCTGACATCAAAAGTCCTGGTCTACAGAACCTACAATCTTAAAACTTTTGACATAAAAGTATAGTGATCAGCATTACTCACCTGTAGGAAACTGAATGCTGCAGACAGAGTAATTTGTATCATTTCTCCTCTGATCCACAAAGGATTGTGTAAGAAATATTTTACTATATCCTCTGCCTGGCCTGCTGTTCCCATCTCCACAAAAGCCTACAAAAATATATTATTTATTGACAAAAAAAAATATTTCAAGAACAATTATTAAAGTCCATTTAAGCATAAAATGGATTCATATCAATTTGTTGAAGGAGTATATAAAAAAATGCCCTACCAATTTAGGAAACATGATAATTTTGATAATGGCTCCAAACTGGCCAAGCAATTTTTTCAGGTAAGCTTCGTCCACGTCATCCACTTCGAACTTCACACACACCACTTTGCACTGTATTCAAATATTGACGAATAATGTCTGAACATTATAACATTTACAGCAACAAATGAAACAGAACATCAAAACCAAAAACTCACCTTCGTAGTCGCTGCGGTTTTATTCTGGTTTTTACTGCTTGATGATTCACTTTTACTGCTCGAGGCACCAACTCTGCTGCCTGACGATCCATTTCTACTGCTTGAGGTTCCACCTGGAAAAAAGCAAAACACAATCAAAATAAAAGATCATATCTTGACGCTGATCAAATGACTATCAAAAGGGGTTAAAGGCTTTACCTCGTTCCTGTGTTGTTCTGGACTTTGAGCTCTCAGAACCGGACTCATTTCTGTTAAAGTGTATAAGTTTAGCATGTAAACCAACAAATTTTTCTGGAAATGTACTGTTTTACCAAAGATATAAAGGGGGGATAATTCTACCTTCGAGCAGACTGGATTGTCTGATCCCATTCTGGATATCTAATGGACAAGGATAATTGTGTAAAACATTTATTTACATTTGAACATTTTGGCATTTGCTTTTATCCAATGGTTTTAATGCATTCAAAGTTTGCATCATTCAGTTTGTGAGTGGAACTAAACAAAGAGGTCATACCACATCAAGATATTAATACAAAATATTATTATTCCTTTATAAAGTGTCACAAAGAATTGCACATACTTTTTTTGTACACTGACTTATGTTTCATGTTAAATTGTTACCGTCTTCACTCAAAATATGTGATTCGACAACACAACTGCACATGAGTTTGAGAACAAACTTAAAGAGCAAAGTTGAAGATAACTTACTTTTCCACAAGACTGAGTTGACTATTAGCATGTTGGGGTCCTTTTACATGCACAGACCAATCCTAAAACACAAGTAAAATATTAGTAACTCTCAATATTTAATCATAACTCACCACAATTTATAATATGAAGTACATTTATAGTCTGTGTCCATACGATTTTAAATGAAAGCATTTACAAAAATGGTGCATACTGACTTCTGATTTCACAGTGATAAATTACAAGCCCTTCAACTAAATATTCTATCAAATTTTGAATTTTTTGTGTTCTCTTTCTCAACAGAGTAGGTTAAACAAAAGCACAATGACCAGTCTGTCAATTATCTAGTCATTACTCTTGTGAGAATTTTCCATTCCACCATATTTCTAAAATATCATTCCGGCATGTGCATACTTGTTGTATCAAGGTGCGTCACACCCAGTATGGAGTCAGTGACATCAAACACCATTGGTTCTTGCACGTCTCGTGACCGGACAGCAAATTCGTATATGTGAAAGCGGGAAAGAGATTTGAGGATAACGACTTTAGTCTAGCTATCAAAAGGCTTCTGAAGTTTTGGCATACAGCACACAAGTTGAATGGACTGTTTCATTGCTTATTGTCATGTTTGGTACAACATGAGGATGAATAAATTACAAATTTCATTTTGGATTAAACTTAACGTTAACGCGTTACAACCTACATGGATAATAAACAAGCTACTTGGACTTACCTCATATGCCCCAGTAGGCTCATGTGTATTTTGCCTGAAATTGTTTGGTAAATAGCTGGTAATGTAGAATCTGAGAACAAAAAGGCTACTTACCTTGTTAGAGAGGACAGTGATTTCGCAGAGTACGCATGCATAGGGAAACACTGGTGGAGTTTTCCCATGGAAATCTGATGCCTCCTTCCTTGTAGGCACTATATGGATCACCTCTCTCTTCCGTTGACGTAAAGGCTGACTGGCATCTCTGCTGGACAGGCGTGAGGGTGGAGCAAGGTCTCTAATGGACAGGAGCGAGGGTAGACCAACGTCTCTGCTGGACAAGAACGAAGGTGGGCCCATGTCTCTGCTGGACAGGTTTGAAGGTGGACCGAGGTCTCTTCTGGACTGGAGTGAGTGTGGACCGACGCCTCTGCTGGACAAAACTGAGGATGGACCGACATCTCTGCTAGACAGGAGTGACGGTAGACCAACGTTCCTGCTTGACAGACTGACATCTCTACTGGACAGGTGTGAGGACTGGCTGACATCTCTGCTAGAGCGTTGCGAGGATGGATTGAGGTCTCTACTGGACAGATGCGAGGACTGACCGAGGTCTCTGCCAGAGCGTTGTGAGGATTGACTGATGTCCCTACTGGACAGATGTGAGGATTGGCTGTAGTTAGCGTAAGACTGCGGGACAACTGACGTTTTCTGCCTTGAAGGTTCTGTGTCATAAGAAGACGCTTTATCAAAATACGACTTCTTGTCTTTCAGATGATTATACTCAACCACATAGTTTGGCTCTGAACTGGTGTACGTGCGTGCTGCAGAGCTTGTTTGTTGGACATTTCCCCAGCGGTCATCCCAGGTCGGAACTTGCTCTCGATTAAGGGAATACGTCTGACGCGCAGGCAAATCCAATGAATACTCAACCGACTGAGCGTGGCTCCTATCATCCCAGGAGCGAGTTGATGTACTGGCTTGGAGTGCACTGGACCTAGATGAAGAAGTGCTGGACATTTTCTTCTTTTTGATCTCTGCAAGAAGGTCAGGAAGAGCATCGGCTGTGATGAGATGCTCAGGAAGCTCGGCCAGAGTTTTAAGGTCTTCCGCATCCAGTCCACAGCTATGCAGAAAGGACAAAGCCTTACCAGGTGGGAAGATCGACAGTTCTGATGAGGATAGAGATGTCTGCTCTGAAGATGTGCTCCTAATTCTTGACATGTAAGCGTTAGACTCCCGGGGATGAATTCGTTGTGGGTCTTTATACTTGTCATTGTTTGTGCTGAAACCATCTGGTGGGTTTCGATAGGGAGGATTGTAAGACATGTCTCAAAGTCAAAGTTCCAAGTAGTTAAATGAGTGTACTGCCAAAAAAGCAGCTCTTGCAGTGATGGCTGCTGTTCACCTGTTAAAAAGATGTTAATAAGGAGAATCTCCTTATATTGATGTTAAAATATTGTAGAGGTCAGCTCCAGGTAGAAGATCTGCCGGTGAATCCAGTGAGGTGTGTCACCTGTATCAGTCTTACCTTGAGATGAAAAATCAAATCATTCACACTTTGTGGATGTCACTGGATTTGCTTTATAAAACTTCAGCTGTATCAAGCCAGTAATATGACAACTAAATAACCTTGGTACAACAATAAACTGATAGCTGACATATGTCCATAAACTTTTCTTAGTTCATTAAGATTTTAGGTTATATTGTACACATAATATAAGGGAAAGCAACTTTAACTGGTTACGTTACCTTTTTCCCCTACAACGTTTAATCTTTCTTTTCAACATGATTTTTTACAAAGCACTTTGATGTAGTCTCCTCACAACTTTTAATCAGTTTTGCTTTCATTTCAACATGATTTTTATATACCACTTTTATAGTCTCCTAATTAATATGAAGTTGCAATAAAGATATTATAACGGAATTTATGAAAAATGTAAATTATTAAATAAGAAGAAAATCATTGCATGTCACAGTAGGAGATTTCATATAAACTACCTCAATGAGGATTCGGAAATGAATATTATTTTTCCAACATAAAAGTAAAAGACCATTTGGGATTGTTTTTGCATTAATAGGGAATCATTCGCGTCCGGGCCTAATGCTAAGCGCCATATTTCCGCAAATGCAATGACCACGATATGACGCATCAAAAAATTACAGATATTACGTAGGAAACTAAAAGTTTAATCTTTGCCATTTATATAAACTCACCTACACACGCTGGAATAAAGAAACTGGTCACCGAAAATCTGTAAAGCAGCAGTTCTGACGAAGGCTGTTCTCGTTTTTTAAACCGGAAATGTGATCTTTCAAAATAAAAGTCACCAGAAGACGTGTTGTTTGTATTACGATGTGAATATTACCAAAGTCCCTTATAGTCTTTCATATTACTCATTTACATTTTATTTAAAAATAGTATGGCATAGACTTGTTCAAACAGAACTTGTTCATGGTTAAATGAGATCACAGCTTTAGAAATAAACCTGTGATAATTGGTGATGATGCAGTAATATCAATAACTGTACTAACTAAAGTAATGCAGAGAGAACTATGGCTGCCATGGTAAAATTAGGTACACCAAATGTTTTTTTACTTCCCCAAAATCCCTGTAAATATTTGAGGTCTTGTAAAACAGAGACAGAGACGCTGATTTACATACAAGGGGGAACCAATTCCAGAATTCATTATTTTCTGGACATTTATTTAGTGTTGCTGTATTACAAAGCCTTGAAGTATTGTCAAGTGGCAAATAAAAAAATAAAATAAAAATAAATACTTTTTTTTTTTCTTTTTTTTTTTTTGGGTTTACAAAATTATTTGATTGTTTTTAAGTTACCCACACGCTCTGGACAAGACTGATTAATTACATTATAACAATGAAGTAATTAAGTCACATATTGTATGTCCTTTCACAAAACACAAAAAAAGAGAAAATTATTATAAACAGTCAAGTTGAGTCTGTGGAATGCTGCAAGTTTAAAAAAAAAAAAAAAGAAGAAGAAGAGAAAAACAAAAACACAGTAGTAGCAGCAATTAAGGCATGTTATACTTCTAAATCGCTATGACATAACAGAAATTTAAAGGATTAGTTCACTTTCATATGAAAATTAGCACAAGCTTTACTCACCCTCAAGCCATCCTAGGTGTATATGACTTTCTTCTTTCTGATGAACACAACCGGAGTTATATTAATAAATATCCTGATGCATCCAAGCTTTATAATGGCAGTGAACGGGATCAACGAGTATGAAGTGTCTCCATCTACACCCTTAAACATACCACACGGCTCCAGTGGTTAATAAAGGCCTTCTGAAGCGAATCGTGGGTGTAAAAACATATCCATATTTAAAGGATTAGTCCACTTTCAAAAAAAAAAATTTCCTGATAATTTACTCACCCCCATGTCATCCAAGATGTCCATGTCCTTCTTTTTTTCAGTCATAAAGAAATTAAGGTTTTTGATTAAAACATTCCAGGATTTTTCTCCATATAGTGGACTTCAATTGGCCCCAAACGGTTGAAGGTCAAAATTACAGTTTCAGTGCAGCTTCAAAGGGCTTTAAACGATACCAGACTAGGAATAAGGGTCTTATCTAGTGAAACGACTGCTCATTTTCTATAAAAAAAAAAAAAAAAAAAGAAATTATATACGTTTTAACCATAGACGCTTGTCTTAAACTAGATCTCTTCTTCTCTATTAGAATTCCGGCAGTGTAGACGCTGCTAAGTGTATTACTGCCCTCCACAGGTCAAAGTTTGAATTAACTGTTATATACATTGTACATGACAATTTAGTTCAAATTTCTATTTTTAGAAAGAAGGACATGGACATCTTGGATGACTTGGGGGTGAGTAAATTATCAGGAAATGTTTATTTGATAGTGGACTAATCCTTTAACAAGTTATGAAGTAAAATATCTAGCTTCCGCCAGACTGCCTTCCGTATTCAACTTACGAAGAAAGTGTAAAACTCTCGCAGTTCAAAACGCTTACGCTACGTCCTATGCCTTCCCTATTAAACGTACAGAAAAAGTGTAACTGATGCGACGCCAGTTTACACTTCCTTCGTAACCTGAATATGGAAGGCAGTCTGGCAGAAGCTAGATATTTTTTTTACACAAACGCATCGCTTCCCTTCAGAAGGCCTTTATTAACCCCCTCCCCGGAGCCGTGTGGAGTACGTTTATGATGGATGGATGTGGATGGAAGCACTTTCTTCAGCTCATACTCGTGAACCCTGTTAACTGCCATTATAAAGCTTGGATGCGTCAGGATATTTATTAAAATATCTCTGATTGTGTTCATCAGAAAGAATAAAGTCATATACACCTAGGATGGCTTGAAGGTGAGTAAAGCTTGGGCTAACTTTCATTTGAAAGCGAACTAATCTTTTAAAAGGTTTTTAGAAAACAAAAAAAAAGCATAATGGACATATGAAGAGAAGATCCAGCATGAGTGGTTCATTTCTTTGTCCCATTGCTCTGTGCTTTGGCTTACTTCTCTTCCAAATATTTCAGATGAAAAAAAAGAGCATTTGTTTCAGAAACATATTGTACAATAATAACACAGTTAGTGACATCAAAACTTTGGTTTAGCATTCTGGCAAATCCTCTCATTATAACAACCTTTCTTTCTTCTTTTTGCTGCATTTTTTGAACGTATTATTTTCCCCTCATATTCTTGGGCAGAAAAAGCAGTGAAGCAGATTTTAAGTCAAATAACTGGCTTTGTGAAACAATTTATTAACTAAACCCGAGCCATCTTACCCAATGAGACATTATCAAGAGCAGCATGGCTTGTTTCAAGCTTTATTACAGGTGGTGCAGGTGAAGTGCCTTTTTCCCCAGTCTTCACATTCTTCTCTGATACAACAAGGGGAGAAGCAACAGTCTCTTCATCTTCAGCCTCCTGGTCAAAGGACAGCAAAGAGAAGTAGTGGATAAATCTTTGTCTAACGCTTAAGTAACCTGTCTGGGCTAAATTCACTTTGAGTCTCCTAAAACAACCAATCATGCTGTTTGACATACTGCAAATCAGATGTGCAAACTGTCATTAAATGCAAATAATAAAAGGATGAATTCAAATATGTTTGCCCTTCCAGTATCTGTAGAATAAATTTAGTTTGTGTCTCCTTTTATTAAAAGGGTTATTTAATATATTATTTAGCTTATAGGTATGATTGATATATATATATATATATATATAAAAACAAGAATTGTAAATTTTATATGCTGTAGTATTTAGTATAAATATTTAGAACAACAGGACTAGTAAATAATTTATCAGAACTTATATGTTCTCCTCACATACCTCAGTTTTTAAAAACAACACAGGCACAGCTGTTGATTTCAGATATCGTCGTACATTTCTCTCGTCTGATCTGAAATCGTCTCGTGAAAAATGTTCACTGCACAGCCGCAAAACTTCGAGAGACTGAATGGGTACATTGGTATCCCGGTGAACCGCGAGCAGCCACAGCCTCAGTCGCTCAGGATCATTTAGTGGGAATCTGTGAAAAGTCAACCTTTCCTCTGGCGATAACGCCCTCGGACGTAATCTCACTGCTTTCTGTCTGTTGAAGCATCCAGGAAAAGCACACATACGCACCATTTTGAAAAAGAAACAAATGCAATTATGGATCAAATCTAATTTGGAGCATACCGCATGAAGTTTGTGTCCTCCTCTGTTGTAAATAGCGCTCCCGGTTGGTATCGTAAGCACGTCAGCCCTGTCGTAAAACGCTCATGATGCACCCTTTCAACTTAAGTTGTCCTTCTATCGCACCCAAAAACAATTTAGCAGTAGCCAATTCTGTGGATAAACTCCCATATGTAACTGCTATTAAAACTAATGTCCCTAGTGTTACAACTATTTAATTTAGCTTCAGAGTATAACATGTCCTGTATTCCTTAGTCTATATCATTTCCTTTACATTATTTTCATAAGGAAATGCATCAGAGATCCATAATATTTTAGTCGTCACTGGATCACTCGGACTGGTCATCTGGAGCGCTCGTCAAAGTCAAATTGTTTGAGATAGCCAATCAAGGCTATCTAATCTATGGAGGCGGGGTTTACTGTTCTAAGAAGCTGAGCGGGAATTCTAGGATGGGCGTGGCTTATTAACGCTTGAAGAATGCGAGGTAAGATCTAAGCAACTATAAAATGCTAAACGACCGACATTAATATTATACTAATGCAAACTACTTATCAAATTTATTCATTATTTCACACACAATATAATTGCGTAATAGTCACGCAATTGACGTACTGATCTCACGCCACAAGTCCATATTCTTATGAAAAAAAAAAACAACAACAAAAAAAAAACCCATGACAATGCGCTGAAAGACAAAACAGCAGGTTATTTTCGATATGAAACAGTCTCAAACTTTAAATTGTGTAAGTTTTATTACGAAATTCAAACAAATACCGTTTTGGCGGTTAGCGGTAACGCACGTGATCGTCCCTTCATCTTTACTACTAGTTACAGTACAAAATAAACATGAATTAACATCAGAACATATGTTGAAGCTAGTACAACTTACTGAAATGTATCATGACTCATGTAATGCTCAATCAGCGTTTTTACTACGGATAAAACGGCTTAAACAAGGTGTCAGGTTACATCTACCTCAAAAAAGTAATTCCAGCAACTATAGTTAAGGAGAAAAACGTACTCTAGAGGAGCATTTTGCGCAAAAAAGGCACTATATTACACATTCATTATATTTTTACTGTAATACCATTAGGCTAATAATGTACCAACTGACAGGGTTCCCTGTGTAGTTTACAACTGAGTTTTTTTCCTTGAGAAAAATTAACATACTATATCCATGACCATGTATATCAAATTAAGATATTGAATCAATTCACCAAAACTGAATCGCAAGCTCATGAATCAGATCATGAAATTTGTCAATACTGCTCATCAAAAGTTTGCAGCCCTGTTTGTGTACTGAAGTTCTATTCCATTAAATCAAAAATTACAATTTCTTGAACAATTGGAAAGGCATCATAAAGATAGTCCACATTTTTTCTGCACTACAATCCAAGGCTTCTGAGACCATATAGCGGACATTCACTCATATTTATGCAGTTTTACTGTAAAACGCTGGTTAAGACTGATTTATTACATTAAACAAGGGGCAATGAATAGATTCTCATTTTGCAGAATACAAAATAAACAGAAAAAAATGATTAAAAACAGGCAGAGTATGAGGAATGCTGAAAGTTTAATAAAAGAAAGAAAAAAACAAAAACAGTAGTAGCAATTAAGGCATAAAGTGTTAAACTTCACATCTAAATCGCTATTGTCAGAACAGCAAGGAATTTCTTATGAATAAACCAGCTTTCATTACTACATTAAAAGAAGCAATACCTCAATCTAACCTTTTTTTTTTTTTTAGAAAAAAATTACAGAACAAAAGAGCTGAACACAAAACGCAAACACAGGGACATAACGGACATATTAACAGATGTTCCAGCATCAATGGTTCATTTCTTCGTCCCGTTACTCTGTGCTTTGGCTTTCTCCTTTTCCAAATATTTCTGATAAGAAAACAACATTTGTTTCAAAAACATATTGAACAAAAACGTCAACATAGTAATACTAAAATATACTAATAAAAAAAAGTTGTAAGTGAAGCCATAATATGTAATGCATAAATACATCCTGTTCTGACAACATCTAGGACAGACGAGGAAAAAAAAAAAAAATCTCACCTTAAGTTTATCGTAGTGTGCTTGGCTACTGCAGTGAATTTTCTTAGCAGTTTCCTCATTAGAGTAAAACAGGAAGCAGACTCTGCAGTAGTACCCCATCTTCACAAACTCCACACCTGAAACAGGTCAAATGAGATTCATTAATGAGACTTCTTTCAAGCAATCAATAATGAAAAGAAGCCAATATCTTTCATTAGCTGGGGTGCATCACTTTTTAGAATATATAATGAACTTTCTTCAGCCTCTTGGACAGAGTAAGCTGTGAAATTAATATCTCTGTTATGTCAAACTTCTTATTTCGTAGCAAAAATCAAAGCCATCTTACCCACTGGGACTTTAGGATCATACGGCTCTAGAGTAGAATGGCTAGTTTCAAGCTTTGTTTCAGACGGTGCTGCTGTAATGTTTGTTTCCTCAGTCTTCACACTCTTCTCTGACACAACAGTGGGAGAATCAACAGTTTCTTCATCTTCAGGCTTCTGGTTAAAGGAAAGCAGTGGATAAATCAAGTATATCCAGTTAGCAGTGAGAAAGCATTTGGTACAATCTTTGTATATCGCTTGGAGAACCCGTCTGGGCAATTCACTTTGAGTCTTTAAAAACAACCTACCATAATATAACAAGAGTGACATAGTTCTAAAACACTCCACCTAGTAGACTACTTAGAAGAATATCAAATTAAATTTATTTATAAGTTTGTTTTCTCCACATTCCTCTCGCTGTGGTTCACAGAGCTTCCACTTGTAGCGCAAACATGTTGCAAATCACAATTTTCATAAACACCTAGAAGAACTGAGCAAAAGTTTACTTATTCGCTGTTTGCCATGTTACATAGGAAGCAAAACCAAGTGAGCAAATTCAGACGCTGGTGTATTACTTTATGCCAGAGATCTCTGAAGTTTGAACTTTTAATGCACTTATATCTGGACATCTTTCTTTTCTACTGATGATGAAGAATCAGTAGTTGTATCAGTAGTAATTTGGGAAAATTCTGATAGATGATATTTGGGTAGCAGAGTTGTTTTAAAACAACAGTAACGTAAGCATGCTACAAAAATAATCAGGTTACTCACAGGTTCCTTTTCTATATTCTGGATTTCTGATGTGTCTTTGCTTTGTTCCTCCTCTTGCTCTTGCTTTTCCTCAGGAACGGTTTCTGCTGAAACATTTTGGCTTTCCTTCTCTTCCTGACTCTCCATCTCCTCAGCTTTATCAGCAACAGGCTCATCCACTTTGATCTTCTTGACAGAAGGTTCTTCCTCTTTTTTGTCCTTACTTTTGCCAGAGGAGTTCCTCTGGGCCTCATCCTCTCCGGAGCGTTCTCTCTTGAGTGGCCGTTTATCCTCGGGTTCTGGGGTTGGAGGTCTTTGTCTGTGAGATTATAATATTGTCAAACAGAAGCCGTGTAACATTCTTTTTTTATTTTTCCCATTAAAAAAAAAAAAAAAGAAAGAAACAAGTAATAATCTGAATGTCCAACTCACCCACGTTTGAGCTGCTTATATTTCCTGCTTATGTAGACAACCAGTCGTTTGCCTTCAAATTTAGGTCGATTTTCCTTGTAGGCCTCTGCCATTTTCTCAGCATCTTCCCCTCTTTCCATTTCAATGAAGCACTGAGCAAACATACAAGTATCATTTATTTTGTGCTTATAAACCGTAACAGAAACAGTCTAATTTGATATTTACCTCATTGCGCAATGGATTCAGAAAATATCTTCTGATTTTTCCAAATGGTTCTGCGATTTTCAGAAGCGAAGCATCTGAGCCTTTGAAGGGTGGAACATTACCAACATAGATAACTCTGCCACTCTGTAGATGTTGCACAAATATAGGTGTTAGATTCTTCTTCTTTTAGATTCACATACATTTTATTCATGGTGAGTTAAAAAGCCCAAGTCTTACCTGGATGGTTGCATAGGTGTGTGAATGAAAAACCTTAACAGGTTTTCCACACACAGATGGTAAGACATTTCCACTGTAGAAACTAACCATTGCTCTTGCCTCTTGTTCATTGGAGAACTCCAGAAAGGCCTAACACAGAGCACAACCACAAACATCTGATTTACAACTGACATGGTAATATGGACCACTGGACAAATGGCAATAAATTCATTAATACAGCTTGTCAATAGATACTAAACATTTATAAATACATTAATAAATGGTCTATCATCAGAAATCTGTGTGGATAGCTACAGTAAAGCTGCTGTGAGTGAAGCACAGGATATCTGAGAGCTGTTACCTCAGGCCTCACGTCCAAGACCAGGTGCCGCACTACTTTACCAAATGGCTTGGCAAGATTAAGGATTTCATCTAGATAACCGTAGCCACGTTTAAACCCAACAACATTCACAACTCTCAATCCCTACAATTCCAAAACACACATTAATATCAATGCACAGACATTAGTTGTAAAATATTTTAATGCATTCTAAAATGCCCAAGAAATAAGTGACTTACTCCACTATCATTGGAGCTTCCTGAAACATACAAGATGAAATAAGGCATTAATAAATGGTCTGGAAAAGCCAGAGAGTATTGACTTTTTAGTTTATCAACAACGATATGATTATAAACTTTTATTATTATTTAACACTGTCGACTCAATCCAAAGAAGGATCACTGCTAAAGCGTTACCTGATGTGTTTTTAGCTTTGGACTTTGAGTCTTGTCTCTCGCCGTCCTCCTCCTCCGCTAGCTCGTCAAGAGTAACAAACTCATCCATGTTCTCGGGAAAGTCATTTTCATTTTGACTGTCCTAGAAGCAGATACAAACAGTCAACAAAACTGCAAGTCAAAATAGTGAACATGCAATTTATATGAAAGGAGTAGCGCAAAAGAGCGCCTGTAAAACTGTAAAATGGATTATCATGTCATTTTACTGTAAATACTATGAATTCCCATATAATTTATGGTGAAAACCAGTAAAAGGACATTCCCAGAGGCCCCTACATGATTTGGTAAAGTAAAAGCAGATTTTAGTAGTTCAATAAGATTGTTATATTAATATACCATCACTTAATGTAATATACGTTTAGAAGTTGTAAAATATACAGGCACCAATATGCCATCCTGTAAAACCAGAAACATTGTCAGTTTTTACACTGAATTTCTGGCAACCACAGTGGAGTTTTTTACCATTAATTTAACGTGATTTTTTTACGGTGCACTTTTTGGTCCTTTTTGGAGCTTGACAGCCTCTGGTCACTGTATGCTTTCGTTGTGTGGAAAAGATCCACATATACATTTATTAAAATATCTGTTATGAGGGTAAGTAAATGACCATTTAAATTTTCCAGTGAACTATCAGTTTTAGGAAAGGATAGCGCAGTGGCCTTTCACATAATGTGCAAAAGCTCTTGCCTGCTCTTCATCGTCCTCTTCAGCACCCTCATCTTCAGGTTGGTCATCATTCTGTTCCTCGAGGTCTTTAGGAAGCTCATCCGTGTTCTCCTGCTCAGCCTCAGATGTTGCAGGTTCCTCCGGCTGAGTCTCTTCCTGTTTCTCACCAGAGTCTTTTTGGTTCTCTGTGGTCTCATCGCTGGAGGGATCTCTGGCTTGCTGTGCTTCAGGGTCCTCCTCATCCTCTATGTTGGAATCGTCAATATCTGGTGCTTGTTCACTGGTTTGATCTGGATCACAGGATAGGTCAACATCATCTGGAGATGGATCTTCATCAAACCCTTCTTCGTCTCCATCACGTGCTTCCATAACAGCTTCATCTCCTGACCCGTCACCCAGGGCCTCTGTTTCCTCAGGCTTTGGTTCCTCTTCTTTCTCATCAGAGCTCTCTTTGGCTTTGGAAGTAGAGGATCTTTGATTCTTTGATGGTTTATCACCAGTTCTGCTGGTGGAGCTGCTGCTACTGCTGCGTTTACGGGTAGATTCTTCCCTTCCTTGGTCACCCTTTCCAGGTGGGACCCTGGAACATCAACATGTATAGCACATTTGGTTTAGTTTTCTTTCTAAAGATATGCAGTTTCTCTGGATAGAAAGGACAACTTACGTTAGAGTCTTATACTTTGTGCAGATGTTCAGTCGAATGGATCTTCCATTGATAGTCAATGGATTTACAGTGTAGTACTTCACCAACATCTCTGCATCCTCAGCATTGCCCATTTGAACAAATGCCTGTTTTAAAAAAGGGGGAATCAGAACTGAGCTCGGTCAAAAATCAAGTATGTTCTCGAAAATGCTACATGTATAACTTACTTCATCATTTAGAAAGAGATGTTTCTCAACAGTGCCAAATCTACGAGCTATTGTGAGGAGCTCCATTTTCTTGTCACTGCCTCGTGGTAAATTGGAGAAAAACACCACCTGGCTGACTCCTCTCTTCAGAGGCCTGATGTCTCTGCCCGGCCTTCCACTTTTCTGTATAGATAAAGCAAATAAGCTTAATTAAGCCGATTAAACTTATACAGTGGGTACGGAAAGTATTCAGACCCCCTTAAATTTTTCACTCTGTTATATTGCAGCCATTTGCTAAAATCATTTAAGTTCATTTTTTTTCCTCATCAATGTATTAATAAACATATTGACAGAAAAACACAGAATTGTTGACACTTTTGCAGATTTATTAAAAAAGAAAAACTGAAATATCACATGGTCCTAAGTATTCAGACCCTTTGCTGTGACACTCATATATTTAACTCAGGTGCTGTCCATTTCTTCTGATCATCCTTGAGATGGTTCTATACCTTCATTTGAGTCCAGCTGTGTTTGATTATACTGATTGGACTTGATTAGGAAAGCCACACACCTGTCTATATAAGACCTTACAGCTCACAGTGCATGTCAAAGCAAATGAGAATCATGAGGTCAAAGGAACTGCCTGAAGAGCTCAGAGACCGAATTGTGGCAAGGCACAGATCTGGCCAAGGTTACAAAAAAATTTCTGCTACACTTAAGGTTCCTAAGAGCACAGTGGCCTCCATAATCCTTAAATGGAAGACGTTTGGGACGACCAGAACCCTTCCTAGAGCTGGCCGTCCGGCCAAACTGAGCTATCGGGGGAGAAGAGCCTTGGTGAGAGAGGTAAAGAAGAACCCAAAGATCACTGTGGCTGAGCTCCAGAGATGCAGTCGGGAGATGGGAGAAAGTTGTAGAAAGTCAACCATCACTGCAGCCCTCCACCAGTCGGGGCTTTATGGCAGAGTGGCCCGACGGAAGCCTCTCCTCAGTGCAAGACACATGAAAGCCCGCATGGAGTTTGCTAGAAAAATTTTTAAAAAAAAAACACCTGAAGGACTCCAAGATGCTGAGAAATAAGATTCTCTGGTCTGATGAGACCAAGATAGAACTTTTTGGCCTTATTTCTAAGCGGTATGTGTGGAGAAAACCAGGCACTGCTCATCACCTGTCCAATACAGTCCCAACAGTGAAGCATGGTGGTGGCAGCATCATGCCGTGGGGGTGTTTTTCAGCTGCAGGGACAGGACGACTGGTTGCAATCAAGGGAAAGATGGATGCGGCCAAGTACAGGGATATCCTGGACGAAAACCTTCTCCAGAGTGCTCAGGACCTCAGACTGGGCCGAAGGTTTACCTTCCAACAAGACAATGACCCTAAGCACACAGCTAAAATAACGAAGGAGTGGCTTCACAACAACTCCGTGACTGTTCTTGAATGGCCCAGCCAGAGCCCTGACTTAAACCCAATTGAGCATCTCTGGAGAGCCCTAAAAATGGCTGTCCACCAACGTTTACCATCCAACCTGACAGAACTGGAGAGGATCTGCAAGGAGGAATGGCAGAGGATCCCCAAATCCAGGTGTGAAAAACTTGTTGCATCTTTCCCAAAAAGACTCATGGCTGTATTAGATCAAAAGGGTGCTTCTACTAAATACTGAGCAAAGGGTCTGAATACTTAGGACCATGTGATATTTCAGTTTTTCTTTTTTAATAAATCTGCAAAAATGTCAACAATTCTGTTTTTTTTCTGTCAATATGGGGTGCTGTGTGTACATTAATGAGGGAAAAAAATTAACTTAAATGATTTTAGCAAATGGCTGCAATATAACAGAGTGAAAAATTTAAGGGGCTCTGAATACTTTCCGTACCCACTGTATATAAAATACTTTTTTTTTTCTCATCTTACCTCAATTTGCATCAGTTCTTTTGACAAATAAATGTGTATCTCTTTCCCATGCAAAATGGCTGGTTTACGCTGGTAATAATTAGCCATGGCCAAAGCCTCATCATGAGTCTGCAGCTCAAGAAAAGCCTTTGACAGAGAGAATATATACCAATTATAGACATTCATATTCCAAATTGAGGAAAAATTATACTGTCATAACTATTTCATCTTGAAACTGTTACAGGCACTACCTTGTTCTTCAGTATTAGATGCTCACAGATTGTGCCAAAGGGTTTTGCCAAGGCAAACAGGCTGTTTGTTGACATTGGTTTTCTTTCGTATTTTGCCACGACCACCCTACTTCTTATCTAAAATAAAAATATTCATAAGTGCAAGCACCAAAATATATTAATCCACTCAAACCAAATATATTATTTTAATTGCAGGGACATTTTCAATGCAACAGAACTGATGGACCAATTTTAACAAAGACAGATCACTTTTAGTGCATTATTACCTTGGGTGCTGCTGAATATGACGTCATTTTACTTGTCATTCCCATACTGGAATCAGACCCTAAAAAAGTTGTTTAAAAATTGTGTTACTTATTTAAATTAAGCAGCTTCACAGTAAGAAACTGGGGAAAAAAAATCAGTGTTAATGGTGCGAAATTCTTCAATTATGAAATAAATAATTTCATTTTTATAAATTATTTTAAGTATTAAGTAAGTAATTATTTTAATTATTATAAGTTATTCAGCTCAATTCAGTTTGATGTTAAATCAATTTAGTTGAATAACAGTGTCAATGTTGCAAAGTCACAAGAAAAGTGTATGCCATCTTCAAATTACCTGAAAGTTTTTTGTTAACACAGTGCACCTTTAAAGATTACAGAAACTTATTAGGATACTGCTGATGTGAGTGAAATCATCTTTTTAAAATCAGATTTGACTTATTTATTGCTTTATTACTTGAAACCCACAGGAAGTGTTCATCCAGCAGTTTCTTTAAAGTGGATTACTGATTCAACAAAAACATCAACTTCATTTGAAAGATAGCAGACCAAACTATATCCTCTCACAGATTTATTACCCCAGTTAGAGCTCATCCCTGTTCTCTGTAGACCACCACCAATTGGAGCTGCTCCCAGCAATCCATCCGAACGACTCTTTGTGTCCAGGGAAAGGGACGTCGACCTGAGAGGAATTCATTTTTAATATGCATATCTATATGGACGCTTGTAGAAAGCAGGATGTATCATACTTATGAAAGCAGTATTTTAAAAAAACAGTAACATACATGCGATTAGAGGGCATTTGAGGATCCCAGTCCGGGTACCTGTAAAACAACAGGAAGGAGTTTTCAGTTTTTTGAAAGGCACAGCAACTGCAACAGCACAAATTAGCAACCAAGTCTAGAGATCCTATATAGTGAATTTTTAATGCACTATGATAATTATCTGTGAGGTTACATTTAATCAAATTAGTCATGTTCTTCATTTTTGCTTTTCAACTGTAACTTCAGGCTAGAAATAGAATAAAGACTACATTTAAACACCTAAAAAGGTTCATCATTAGCTGCGTTTCCACTGCAGGATCTAGGAACTTTGGGGTGGTACTCCTTGTGTTTCGACCGCAGGAACCAGGGTCTAAATGAAGTCCTGGGTAAAAAAATTCCCCCTCAGAAAGTCCCTGGTCACTAGGTAGTACTTTTCCAAAGTTCCAGAACTATCAGGGGTGGGATTTGGGGGCTGAACATGCTGATTGGTTGACTCCAAGCAGCATTTTATTTCAACCATTGTTTTTTTTTAAGTCTGTTGCAGTGCTAGCAGTAGGAGTTGTTCGCTATTCAAATCAACAGTGGAGTTTAAAAAATACGACCGATGGACTGATGATAAGGTTCAGGCTTTATTAAGCTTATATGCGGAGTACGAAATTCAGCGGGAACTGGAAAGTCGCGTGCAGTCCTACGTCACCAGACTATCTTCACGATACTTTAGACCGCTAAAGGATTCATTAGCTTTATGGCCCTTTTTCACATTTCTGGGGTTCTTAGAAGCAGAAGTTTTCATAGTTGGGTAAGCTTCTATAGTGGTGAATGGGAGATGACTTTTCTCAGAATTGCATGATAAAAACTTGCAATTCTGAGAAAAAAAAAAAAAAAAGTCAGAATTGAAAGAATCGCAATTCTCTTTTAAATAATTTTTTTTAATTTCCGTGGCGGAAACAAGCTTCCATAGTTTTCAGTCTACTTACATTTGCAGAAGGAGTTTGCGGTTTTCAGAGTGACGAATCCCAGTTGTGTGTTGAGTCCATTCCTTTACAAACACAGAGGAAGGTTAAAAAATATCCTTAATATATTAAAAAACATGGCTGTGAAACCTAAAGCAATTCAAAGCCTTGACATACTGGATCAAAGCTAACTCAACAAGCTACCCTTTTCCTGGCTATGAATGCAATCTACAAATGAGTAGTGTAATGAATCTGAAATGAGTTCTAGATACTAACTGTCCTAACTGGAACCAAGCATAAAGAACAAGTCAGAAATACAGCTAACAACAGTGAATACTACAGACATCCAATGAGATTTAGGGCCATTTTCTTACACAAATCTGATACTGAGCAAAACTAAGAGGTGCTGATTTAAATGCAACAATTGATGTTTAAAGATGGTCTACTGAACAAGTAGGACTCAAGAAGAGGAAGTGTGTGTGCAGGAGGCAAGCTGCTTGAATTACTCACCATGACAGAGTGAACATCAAAATCACAAAGAGAGCACACATGGGGAAACATGAGGGGCATGACTCCCAAGAAATCCTGCACTTTTCTCTGAGACGGGGTGCCCATTCTTCTCTGCATGAACAGGTCGTCAGATGCCGATGACGCTGACATGCCAAGGCTGCGGTAGGAGTCGCGGGAAAGCTCGGAATATTGGCGGTCTCTGTCGCTACCGCTCCTGTAATCTAACATGTCGTACCCTCGGCCAGATGTTTCTTGCATGGAAGTATAACCGAAGTCACCTTGTGAGCGGCTTTGAGACTGCCCACTGGAACGGTCCACCCGTCCGCCCTGCATGTCGCCCCAATCGTCTCGGCCACCTCTGTATGAAGTCTCTGAAGAAAGATTTGGCGGATCACCAGCAATTCGGCGGCCGGATACCATCTTGCGGTTCTTAAGTTGCATTATAAGATGGGGCAAGGTCTCCACACTGATGTTCTCCTCTGGAACCTGCGCCAGTGCGTCCAGGTCAGTCGGCGACAGACCTAGGCTGGCAAACAGTTTCATTGTATTGCTAATGTGGCTGCCCGCTCGGCGGTGCAGCTGAGAGTCGTGGTCTTTTCCCTCCCCTCCACCCAGGCCAGACATGCCACTATGTGATTGGGAAGATGAGCCGTAGGGGTCCGAGTGAGTGTCGCCCATACTAAAGTTCAAAGTCTCAGCGGCAGCCAAAAGCCCGCGGCCTACAGCAAAACCTTTCTGAGCATCATCACCGGTCAGTTTCTGGGACATGGCTTTGAAATGACGGCGCTTTGGACGAGTGGAAAAGGAGAAGAACAAAGCGAATCAAGAAGTCCCCAGAAAAACAATCCGTCAACTTAAGCCTGGATCGAGAAAAGAAGCTCCTCCAGAATGAAACAGGTCTGCAGAAACACAATGGAGCAAAGATTTCTAACATGCTCACGAAATGGTTAGCAGTGGCATAGGAGAGCAAGACAATGAGCTCCACAAATCCATACAATGCAAGTAACAGAAGTAAAAATTATTTACAATGACAAAGGTACAAACGGACTTTGGTACACTGACCAAATTGACCATAAAATGAAGATTTACAAGTACCATGAAGAGCAATAAGTATATTTTAATGGGAAAGTTCAATAGAGCTTTGAAGGAGAAAAAAAAAAAAAAAAAAGTCTGAATCAAATTTAGATCCTTAAATGGAAAAGACAGGGGAAAGGATTGCAGTTTCTTGGTCAGGAGAGAACCAGAGATAGTGTTCATGCGTTTAAGTTGTACTATATGACAGAAAACTACAAAACTGAAATCAATGAACAAAAAAATTAATCGAAATAAAGCTAACTGCAAAACTAATTTGGCATCAAGACGTCTTGACAACAGACAAGCCAATAGTCGGGCTCAAGTGAAAGGTGCAAAGAGAGCACAGGGTTATCTGAACAAGATTTGTATCTTCATTCAAAGAAAAGTGAAATTTTACACACATTAACTGACTTGAAATTGTGGTGGTCATAATGGAAAAGACTATAAAAATGGTAGAAAACAAATGTAGACAGTCACACTTGACAAGCTACTTATTTTTATATTTAATTCAGAAGGAAACAAATGATGCAAAAGTTTGTCATCACTGTTTTAGGATAATATCGTTGTCGGAAAGCTGAAATGACATTCTGAGAAAAGTGTAAACATTTTAAAAACAGGCTACCATGCAGCCCGTGCCAGCAACATGCAGATATACCTAAATATACCAATTAGTTATTTATCAAATAATGAAAATGTAAAACAATAAATGAAATAAAAACTGAATCACAGAGAAAGCATAAGTTTTGATGGACAGTGTGTATGAATGAACAAGTTTCACATGGACAGGAAATTTACTAAGAACAGCATTTAAACCGAACTCAGAACTCACTAGTCCAAAATGCAAAGTTTAATAGAAATAATTGTATTTTTTACATCATTATTATAAAAAGCAAAACAGTTCCAGCCATATATCACTGCATAGCACCCACTGGAGATTGATAAATTTGTTGCATAATGTTTTATCTTTGAGCCAAAGAACGTCACAAATACAATTAACAAAGACTTTAAAAAAATCCCTAAAGGAAAAGTGCTTCTGGAAACAAGGCAGCTGAAAAACTCCACATTCCAAACGTGAAAAGTGGAAAGAGTGCATTGTGCAAGTGGGTCTGCATGTAGTCTCAATCATCATGCCCAGGGATTGTTGGCTAAACCGATGTATCAGGGAAACACTTTGGAAGTTTGTTAATGGTCTGCATGGAAACAAAGCCATTGGGACGCCAAACCCCCTCAAGGAAGAAGAAAGCCTTCGTGTTTACAACTGTGACAATGAGTGCTTATCTGGATCAACTAAACGCTGGATTTTCAAAAGTATGAATTTCACGGCATAGAGTCTTTAAAAGACGTCCAAGAATTTTGGAGGCGCTTAGTTGGACGATGGGATATGGGAAGAGTTATTTTCCAAGCCTGATTTGAAATTCTCAGAACAAAGTCATTAAATTTGCACACTGTTCTTGAATGAATAATTTATTAGATGCAAGCTGGTCTGTCATTGTATGAACATCAACTTTACATTTTTACACCCCTAAACACGGCGCTGAACAAAACGAACTGGGATTGGTTGCTTACATGTACATGGGCCAAAGAAAGCTGCTATGGAGTCCAAGGTTTGGCTATGTGAGAGTAGCTTACATTTCCTTATGTTTAAAGCATTCTGAGCAGTAATGAAATGCAAATTGATGACAAGACCAGAAAGAAAGAGTATAAACACTATAATGCAAGGCATTAAAGTTACTACAGCAGATAAGATTTGAATGTTTTATGGTATAACTTGCAGAATGACAAGACTGTACCAAGAAGACTGATTTAGTTTGAAATTATATGCATACAATAATATGCATTAGTAAAGAAAACAGTGCAAGTCAGAGCTAACAACATATGATATTATGAATCTATATTATTAAGCAGAAATGTGAATTTAACATTATAACCAAGGTGTAGACATGGCAATGGCACTACTATCCAGTTTCGGTGCAGAAGAAGGAAATGCAGAAAATATTTTGGACAGGAATCTTCCAAATGCTTAAGAAATATCCCACACCACAAACACGACGCTTTTTACAGCTTCAATAGTGTAGGTGTCCGTTGAGCGTGAACCCGAGGTTAACTGATGCTGCGATAACATTCATTTCACTTAAGGACAAACAGCTTACATTAATAGCAGATTGGCGTGTAATACCTTATTTAGGCGAACATTTATGAAACACAGACGTTTAATTCCAAGAAAAAAGCCGCGTTAAACACAACACATGGACGAAGTGTGACGCTAAGAAAAAAAAGCCAAGAAACCAATTGTGCACAACAAGGCCCAAGCGGCAACAGTTATCTAATATTTACTATAATTCTGCAGCTCGGGTTTATTATAGTCTGTACTTAAAACACAAGTGATATAACACGTTTTATTTTATTTTCATGCGTTGCTACTTACATTTTTACTTCTTGTTCCCAAGCTTCGGGGTTTTTTTACGTCGCACGAAGTGAAACGTGACCTACCGCTCGGGCAACAGTACGCAGCGTGAAGCAGGAAATGATTACGAAGCAGCATTTCACTTCCGATGTGAATTTCAAAATAAAAGCCCTAATAATAACATTGGTGTTTGTCACTACAATTAGTTTTCAGGTGAGAATATTATGTATTTATCCCATTTGGCCTCAACTGTACTGCAAAAGTGTGCCCAGACACCAACCTGTCTAGTGGGTAAAGTTTTGTGACCTTTGAACATCGCTGTAATGCAGAAAATGCCCTAGAAGCTCTAAATCTTTCTGAGTTTATGGGCAAACCAGTGTGTATTCATGACATAACTAATAAGGGCAAGGGGCAAAGAGTTCCCATGACAGGCAGGGTGAAGAAATTCTGAATCCTGATGAAAATATTCGAGCAGTCACGGGGGAAAAGGCTTGCAGACCCCGCCCTGGAGGTCCTCTCAACAGATGAGTTAGGTGTTATTCAAGCAGTCCTCTGTGATGTCTTTATTTAAACATAGTATTTAAAACCATAAAGAAAATGCAGTATTCTTAATTTCGAATAAATATACATATATCAATACATAAATCTTAACAACATGTGCTCAAATGTTTCAGACTTTCACATTCTGCTCTCAGGTAAATGATAGACTAACGACTTCTCTGTGACAACTATAAATTAAAGCATTTGATATATATATATATATATATATATAATTATATAAAAAAGAGGTTGAACTTTCTGGCCATACTGGAAGAAATAGCATTGGTTTATCAATTGACAGCTACGCAATTACCATTTTGACGCTTCAAAAAGTTCATAAACAGATCATAAAACAAATCCATATGTATTGAGTGGTTTAGTCCAAATTTTCTTAAGAGACACAATGGCTTTATGTGATATAAATATTTTATTTAGGCTTATATTCACATGTACAACACATGGACGAAGTGTGACGCTAAGAAAAAAAGCCAAGAAACCAATTGTGCACAACAAGGCCCAAGCGGCAACAGTTATCTAATATTTACAATAATTCTGCAGCTCGGGTTTATTATAGTCTGTACTTAAAACACAAGTGATATAACACGTTTTATTTTATTTTCATTTCATTTTATTTTATTTTTATGTTACTTACATTTTTCCTTCTTCTTCTTGTTCCCAAGCTTCAGGTTTGTTTTTTTGTTTGTTTTTTTATATCGCACGAAGTGAAACTTGAACTACCGCTCGGGCAACTTCTGATGTGAATTTCAAAATAAAAGCTCTAATAATAATATAGGTGTTTGTCACTACAGTTGGTTTTCAGGTGAGAATAACGGTCAACCAAGAGACCAGGGATCATTGTTTGTGAATAATTTGGACCAGAGGTGACCAAACAAGAGCTGCATGCCATATTCATCCCATTTGGCCTCATCTGTAAGTTACTATGCAAGTGTGCCCAGATAGAAAAACCAACCTGTCTAGTGGGTAATGTTTTTGCAGTCCTCTGTGATGTCTTTATTTAAACAGTATTCAAAACCATGAAGAAAATGCAGTATTCTTAACACACACACATTATTATAATATATATATATATATATATATATATATATGCCAAAAGTTTTGGGACGCCTGCCTTTATGTGCACATAAACTTTAATGAAATCCCATTCTTAATCCGTAGGGTTTAATATAGAGTTGGCCCACCCTTTGCAGCTAAAATTGGCTTCAACTCTTCTGGGAATGCTTTCCACAAGGTTTAGGAGTGTGTTTATAGGAATTTTTGACCATTCTTCTAGAAGCACATTTGTGAGGTCAGGCACTGGACGAGAAGGCCTGCTCTAATCTCCGCTCTAATTCATCCCAAAGGTGTTCTATCGGGTTGAGGTCAGGTCTCTGTGCAGGCCAGTCAAGTTCCTCCACACCAAACTCGCTCATCCATGTCTTTATGGACCTTGTTTTGTGCACTGGTGCACAGTCATGTTGGAACAGGAAGGGGCCATCCCCAAACTGTTCCCACAAAGTTGGGAGCATGAAATTGTCCAAAATGTCTTGGTATGCTGAAGCATTAAGAGTTCCTTTCACTGGAACTAAGGGTCCAAGCCCAACCCCTGAAAAACAACCCCACACCATAATCCCCCCTCCACCAAACTTTACACTTGGCACAATGCAGTCAGGCAAGTACCGTTCTCCTGGCAACCACCAAACCCAGACTCGTCCATCGGATTACCAGACAGAGAAGCGTGATTCGTCACTCCAGAAAACACACGTCTCCACTGCTCTAGAGTCCTGTGGCGGCATGTTTTACACCACTGCATCCAACGCTTTGCATTGTACTTGGTGATGTAAGGATTGGATGCAGCTGCTCAGCCATGGCAACCCATTCCATGAAGCTCTCTATGCACTCTTTAGCTAATCTGAAGGCCACATGAAGTTTTGAGGTCTGTAGCTTTTGACTCTGCAGAAAGTTGGTGACTTCTGCGCACTGTGCGCCTTAGCATGTGCTGACCCCGCTCTGTGATTTTACGTGGCCTACCACTTTGTGGCTGAGTTGCGGTTGTTCCCAATTGCTTCCACTTTATGATATCACTAACAGTTGACCGTGGAATATTTAGTAGTGAGGAAATTTCACGAATGGACTTATTGCACAGGTAGCAACCTATCACGGTACCACACTTGAATTCACTGAGCTCCTGAGAGCGACCCATTCTTTCACAAATGTTTGTAGAAGCAATCTGCATGCCTAGGTGCTTGATTTTATACACCTGTGGCCATGGAAGTGATTGGAACACCTGAATTCAATGATTTGGAGGGGTGTCCCAATATTTTTAGTAATATAGTGTATATATCTCCACAGATATTCTTGGTATATAAATACCAAGCATGATGTTTGAAAATAAAGCACGAAGGGAAACTGACAGTTCATTGGCTGGTAAGGATTATTTGTAGGGAAACCTTATTATTTGAAATTATTTGTTTCAGTCTTTTTGAGTGGAAGTTCCCCAAACCGGAAGTGCCTCCCATAATTCAAAATGCAGTAGGCTCGTCAGGGAAAAGGTAGATAGACATTTACCCAACGTTTACCTCAGAAAAGCCCTTCTTTTAGAATGACCCCTTTTTCACACATGTATGTAAATGCAGACTGCATGGCTAAGTGCTTGTATGTTCCAATACTTTTGTCCATGTAGTGTATTTTTACCAGGTTTGTACTAAGTACTAACATATTAGGACAGTGATATTAAAAGATCAAATTCAATATACAACTTTTTGCTGATGCATACTATGTACAGACAAGTACAGGCAGTTCTATTGGATGTTCTGCCTTTCAGGTGTCCGCGCCAGTCTTGTGAATGAAAACTATGAAAAAGGACTGAATCAGAGCACCTTGTTAATGCCATGTTGGCATGGTCTGAATACAAAAGGGGGGCTGAGAGTAACGCATCTTTGTTGGATAAAGACTATCAAAACAGAGAGAGCGAGAGAATTGGGACTATATAAACTATTTTGGCAGATTTTCTCCTGCTTTCTGGTACACAAAATTTTTCTCAATGAGGCCATTGTGAGTCAGTGGAGTCTGAAAAGAGGAGGAACCTTCTGGCCATATTGGAACAAATCGCATTGGTTCATCCATTGACAGCTACGCAATTACCATTTTGACATTTCAAAAAGTTCATAAACAGATCGTAAAACTAATCCATATGAATTGAGCGGTTTAGTCCAAATTTTCTGAAGAGACACAATCACTTTGATATAAAGATTACATTTAGGCTTAATGTACATATTAATTACATTAAACAAAGAGCCATGAATAGGTTTCTCCTTTCACGGAATCCAAAATAAACAGGAAAAAAAAAAATGATTAAAAACAGTCTGACACAGTCTGAGGAATGCTGAAAATTTAATAAAAGAAAGGAAAAACAAAACCAGTAGTAATAGCAATTTAGGCATAAAATGTTTTAAACTTCACATCTAAATTGCTATGTCAGAACAGCTAGTAATTTATGAATACACCAGCTTTAATAACCACATTAAAAAAAGCAATACCTCAGTCTAATCTTTCTTCTTTTTTTTTTTCCTTTTTGTTTTTTCTTTTAGAAAAAAAAACAAAAAACATACTGAACAAAACAGCTTACACAAGAAAACACAAACACAGGGACATAACGGACATATTAACAGATGTTCCAGCATCAATGGTTCATTTCTTCGTCCCGTTACTCTGTGCTTTGGCTTTCTCCTTTTCCAAATATTTCTGATAAGAAAACAACATTTGTTTCAAAAACATATATTGAACTACAACAACAATGTCAACATAGGTATGCTAATATTTATTTATAAAAAAAGTTGTAATTGAAGCCTCAATATGTAATACATAAACCAGATCTCAATCCTGTTATGATCATGGACAGACGAGGGGGAAAAAAATCTCACCTTAAGTTTATCGTAGTGTGCTTGGCTACTGCAGTGAATTTTCTTAGCAGTTTCCTCATTAGAGTAAAACAGGAAGCAGACTCTGCAGTAGTACCCCATCTTCACAAACTCCACACCTGAAACAGGTCAAATGAGATTCATTAATGAGACTTCTTTCAAGCAATCAATAATGAAAAGAAGCCAATATCTTTCATTAGCTGGGGTGCATCACTTTTTAGAATATATAATGAACTTTCTTCAGCCTCTTGGACAGAGTAAGCCGTGAAATTAATATCTCTGTTATGTCAAACTTCTTATTTCGTAGCAAAAATCAAAGCCATCTTACCCACTGGGACTTTAGGATCATACGGCTCTAGAGTAGAATGGCTAGTTTCAAGCTTTGTTTCAGACGGTGCTGCTGTAATGTTTGTTTCCTCAGTCTTCACACTCTTCTCTGACACAACAGTGGGAGAATCAACAGTTTCTTCATCTTCAGGCTTCTGGTTAAAGGAAAGCAGTGGATAAATCAAGTATATCCAGTTAGCAGTGAGAAAGCATTTGGTACAATCTTTGTATATCACTTGGAGAACCCGTCTGGGCTGAATTCAGTCTTTAAAGGGGGGGGGGGGGGATATATAATGCTATTTCATGCATTCTGACTTATTTACACTGTTAAAGAGTTGGATTCTCATGCTAAACATGGCCAAAGTTTCAAAACACGAGTTGGACGTATGATGGAGTATTTCTGTGCCAAAAATCCTCACGAACTTTGGGGTCTTTTTTTTCAAGTATGGGCCTGTGTGACATCAGAATGGTCGGAAATCCTTGTACTGGCACTTCTCCCGGAAAAGCGCGCACGCACACACGTCAACTAGAGTGAGAGAGCAAGAGCACACCCGTCAACGCACTTCATTCGGCTTTACAGAAGTCATCAGCAGTGCTGCACAGGACTTGCTTGAGAAAGATTTGTTACTTTGTTTTTAGACCATGTCACCAAGAAGTGTGTTTTTGGTTGTGAGGGAAAGATAACCTTGCTTCCCAAAGAACCCAGTGGAGCTGAGAGATTTGTGCTCATGCATTACATTGATGCGCTCTCGATATTTGTTATTAAAATAACCATAGAAACTGATAGTTGTAATCAATTTTTTATTGGTTAAAATGAATGGAGAATATCTTGTTTTTCCGTGGCTGCTCGAGCCCTCAGGATCGGCACTTATGGTTTTATAAACAAGGCCCAGTTCTACGCCGGATTTACAGATCGTTTGAAACTGAAAGATGGAACGGTCACAGCGATAATGATCCTGGTCATGAGTCGGAACCACATATGGTGAGTAAAAACTGCTTCAAATGTCTGTTTTGTTGGCAATAGGCGCCTAAGTACATATAATGTAAAAAATACAAATGCAGTGAATTTATAATTTAATTATTCATCATTCACTAAAAGCTATATTCATTATAGTGATTCAAAAGTGATCCAGGGATAAAGCCATGGTATATTGCGTGTTTAAATATATTTGTTTAGCTGATCATTAATAGCTCATTTCCAGAGCCATTTCTGCCCAACAGGTATTCTCCACACCCATCTCTGGACATCTACCTTGGCTGTGGAGCGAGACACTTTTTTGGCCTTGCAGATTACATTTTTCCAGGCACAAAAGGCTTTTCTTTTCTTGGATAGGAGTTGTGTGCCATTCTCATCAAATCAGTCCTTGTGTTTTCTGGACTTGTACCCAAGAATGTTTTTGCAGGTAGCAAAGATGGTAGACTTGAGCAGACTTCAGTGCTCTTCGATGTCATCAGGGTATTCCTGTTGGAAGCTTTCCAGAAGGGAAGTCTTAAGTCGCTGCTGGATGGCAGTTTCATCCAGGCTGTCAGGGTACAGTCTTGGTCGGATCTGCTTCTTTTGAGCTCTCCTCTTCCTCTTTAGTTTGATCGACATTATGGAGCGATGATCTGTCCAGCAGTCAGTGAGCACACTTGCTGAGAAGCAGAACTCCATTAGTTATTTCTTATAGTACCCGTCTAGAGATGTTGATCCCGGCCAACACTGACATTGAAGTCTCCTAGAAGAACCTTGTCTTCCCCTGGGGATTCTCGACAGTGTCTTGTCTAAACAGGCGTGGAAGGTATTTTACTTCCTCTTCAGAGTCTAAAGTATGTGCATAGGCGCTCACAACTGTTGCTATCTGGTTGTTGGCAAGCACTAGATGGGACTGTCATGAGACGTTTACTAATACCCGGAAGAAGTTCTTAGAGGAGGCTGATGAGCTGGTTCCTAATATCAAATCCAACACCACAGATCCTGGGCTCATCAGCAGCTTTTCCTTTCCAGAAGAAAGTGCATCCACCCTTCTATTTCAGTTGTCCTTTGTGTGCTAGTCGGGTTTCAGAAAGGGCAGCTAGGTCAATCTGGTATCTTCTCAGTTCTCTAGCGATGCTTGCGGTTCTCCTCTCCGGTCTATCACTGGTTGCACTACCGATCAGTGTGCGCACATTCCAGGCTCCAAAGTTCATAGTTCTGTGTTTTTGACCGAGAATGGTGATCCGTCTGGATGCGGTAATCCAGTCGGAAGGGTTTGAGGAAGGATATTTTTAGGGCACCTTTTCTAGCCCCTTCCCCAGGTGGATTGAGCAGATTGGATCCTAAAGACGGCTTCTCAGTCATGGGTGCAGCTGCCTAGCACTTGTCGCCCTAATGTGCCAGTTCATGACTAGGGCTTCTAGATCTCACAATCCTGCCCCTGTCGCGACTTGCTGGTTGCCATAGGACGTAAACCCGGATCATAGCTCCATAGCTCCAGGCAGTATTGCTCTCAGCATCACAGGACCACACAAGCTTCTCCACCATGACAAGGTTCAATGTCTAGAGAGGACGTAAATTTGACACATGGCACCTACCCTAAACGTTGTTGCATACCAGGTACACCCCTTCATGACAATGGTGTTCCCTGGTGGAAGTGGCCTCTTTTAGCAGAACAATGCACCCTGCCAGAATGCACACATTCTTCAAGAATGGTATGAGGAATATTATGAAGAGTTCAAGATGTTGCCCTGGCCTCCAAATTCTGAGTCTCAATCAAATTAAGCATCTGTGGGATGTGCTCGAGGTACAGAACATACAGAAATTGAATAATCAAATGTAAAATAACACTGCATTTTCTTCACTGTATAAATTATAGTAATCTCAGTTAAAACAAGTGATTTTTTTCTTTATGTTTTGTTGTTTGACAGACTACAACAGGTATATTTGTCTTTAAAACCGAATACACAGATGCAATATAATGATACGCATCCGTCTTCTTTCCCAATTGTTTACATGCAACTGTGTTTGAGGATACTCCCCAAGATGGGCCTTTTGACATAACTTTGTGTGTATGTCCATTCAAGCACAAAAAGTCAAGAAAGAGAACTGAATTTGGTGTTCGCATGTTGTCTGCGTGGCCCTGTGCGCACACAGAAAACAGCATGCGAGTTCCGAATTCAGTTCTCTTTCGCATCTTCTTGCGCTTGAATACTTTAAACTGGCTTGAATATTTATTGACAGGTACAAATGATAAACTTTCACTCTATGATGGATACATTTTGCAATTAATCCGTGAATTACATGCATTCTGCACCATGGGGCCTGGTCCAAAGGACCATGTGATCAACTATGATCCCTACTTGACATTGTGATTATTGCCGATGCACACATCGCAATGTCAATGCTGAAATGATATATTGTGCTGAAACGATATAACCTGCAGCCCTACATATGAACAAAAATAATCAGGTTACTCACAGGTTCGGTCTCTATATTCTGGATTTCTGATGTGTCTTTGCTTTGTTCCTGCTCTTGCTCTTTCTTTTCCTCAGGAACGGTTTCTGCAGAAACATTTTGGCTTTCCTTCTCTTCCTGACTCTCCATCTCCTCAGCTTTATCAGCAACAGGCTCATCCACTTTGATCTTCTTGACAGAAGGTTCTTCCTCTTTTTTGTCCTTACTTTTGCCAGAGGAGTTCCTCTGGGCTTCATCTTCTTTGGAGTGTTCTCTCTTAAGTGGCCGTTTATCCTCGGGTTCTGGGGTTGGAGGTCTATGTCTGTGAGATTACAATATTATCAAACAGATGCCATGTAACATTCTTTGGAAAGCCATTTTTCCCAGGAAAAAAATAATATTAATGTCCAACTCACCCACGTTTGAGCTGCTTAAATTTCCTGCTTACATAGACAACCAGTCGTTTGCCTTCAAATTTAGGTCCCTTTAACTTGTAGGCCTCTGCCATTTTCTCAGCATCTTCCCCTCTTTCCATCTCAATGAAGCACTGAGCAAACATACAAATATCACGAACACCATATAATTTATTATGCCCTAGTAAATCCAACAGAAACAGTCCTATTTTTACAATTACCTCATTGCGTAATCGATTTAGATAATATTTCCTGATTTTTCCAAATGGTTCTGCGATTTTCAGAAGTAAAGCATCTGAGCCTTTGAAGGTTGGAACATTACCAATGTAGATAACTCTGCCACTCTGTAGATGTTGCACAAATATAGGCGTTAGATTCTTCTTCTTTTAGATTCACATACATTTTATTCATGGGGAGTTAAAAAGCCCAAGTCTTACCTGGATGGTTGCATAGGTGTGTGAATGATAAACTCTCACAGGTCTTCCACACACAGATGGTAAGGCATTCCTAGTGTAGAAACTAACCATTTCTCTTGCCTCTTTTTCTTTGGAGAACTGCAAAAAGGCCTAACACAGAGCACAACCACAACACAATTTCTGATTTACAACTGACAGAATGCCAAGAAAACACGTTCCCTCCAGCCAAATGTCAATAAATTGTCAAAATGTCATAAACAGCTTGCCAATGGATACTAAACATTTAAAGATACATTGTTAAATGGTCTAGCATCAGAAATCTGTGTGGATAGCTACAGTAAAGCTGCTGTGAGTGAAGCACAGGATATCTGAGAGCTGTTACCTCAGGCCTCACGTCCAAGACCAGGTGCCGCACTACTTTACCAAATGGCTTGGCAAGAGTAAGGATTTCATCTACATAACCGTGGCCACGTTTAAACCCAACGACATTCACAACTCTAAATCCCTACAATTAGAAAACACACATTAATATTTAATACAATCAATAAATCAATGCACAGACAGTTATGTATTTAATACACTTTAAAGTGCCCAAGAAGTTAGAGACTTACTCTACTATCCCTGGAGCTTTCTGAAACATACAAAATGAAATAAGGCATTATTTTAATGGACTGTCTTTAGGGGAAAAAAGCTTAATAGCTATTACACTAGAGATAGAGATTACACAACCAATCAAAAGTTTGGGGTCTGTAAGGTTTTTCTGTGTTTTTGAAAGAAGTCTAATATTCTCACCAAGACTGAATTTATTTGATAAAAACAGTATTACAATTAAAAAATTAAAACAGAAAACTGTTATTTTAAAATGTAAATTATTCCTGTGATCAAAGCTGAATTTTCAGCATCATTACTCCAGTCTTCAGTGTCACATGATCCTTCAGAAATCATTCTAATATGATGATTTGCTGCTCAAGGAAAATTTCTCATTATTATCAATGCTGAAAACATTTGTTCTGCTTAATATTTTTGTGAAAAACAATTCGAAATCATTTTTTTTTGTAACAATGTAAAAGTCTTTACTGTCACTTTTGATCAACTAAATGTGTCCTTGTTAAATAAAAGCATTAATTTCTTATACATATATCATAACATAACATATGGTAATGCAAACATTTGATTAAAATTTCTGAGTGTCATCCTCTGTTCTTGCTACAGTTAAAGAAGTCAAAACCAGAGAGCACTGATATTGTAGCTTACAAAAATATGATTGTAATGTTTTATTATTATTTAACACTGTCGACTCAATCCAAAGAAGAGAGCCTTCTCGTGGATCACTGCTAAAGCCATTGACATTGCTCAAGGGCATTACCTGATGTGTTTTTAGCTTTGGACTTTGAGTCTCGTCTCTTAGCATTCTCCTCCTCCTCCACTAGCTCATCCAGAGTAACAAACTCATCCATGTTCTCAGGAAAGTCATTTTCGGTTTGACCATCCTAGAAGCAGATACAGATAATCAACAGCACTGCAGGTCAAAATAAAGAACATGTCATTTATATTAAAAGAACAGCTCTGAAGAGGGCACCAGAAAAGTGGTCCATACAATTGTACATCTTCAGAGGACTTGGATTATAGAGGCTTTACATTATAGAACCTTACATTTACATATATTCAAAGTTTCAGCTATCCTTCAGGAATTAAGGAATAGTGAGAGCATAGGTGAAGGAACAAAAGATCTGCATGCACATTTTTCAAATTATTTTCATTTTAGATGATGTGCTAATGTGCAAAAGCTCTTGCCTGCTCTCCTTCGTCCTCTTCAGCACCCTCATCTTGAGGTTGGTCATCATTCTGTTCTTCGAGGTCTTTAGGAAGCTCATCCGTGTTCTCCTGCTCAGCCTCAGATGTTGCAGGTTCCTCCGGCTGAGTCTCTTCCTGTTTCTCACCAGAGTCTTTTTGGTTCTCTGTGGTCTCATCGCTGGAGGGATCTCTGGCTTGCTGTGCTTCAGGGTCCTCCTCATCCTCTATGTTGGAATCGTCAATATCTGGTGCTTGTTCACTGGTTTGCTCTGGATCACAGGATAGGTCAACATCATCTGGAGATGGATCTTCATCAAACTCCTCTTCATCTTCATCACATGCTTCCATAACATCAGCTTCTTCATCTCCTGACCCGTCGCCCACAGCCTCTGCCTCCTCAGGCTTTGGTTCCTCTTCTTTCTCATCAGAGCTCTCTTTGGCTTTGGAAGTAGAGGATCTTTGATTCCTTGATGAATGTTTATCAGCAGTTCTGCTGGTGGCACTTTTGCTACCTCTGCTACTCCTGCTATTCCTGCTATCCCTGCTCTTACGGGTAGGTTCTTCCCTTCCTTGGTCGCCATTTCCTGGTGGGACCCTGAAACATCAACATGTATAGCATATTTGGTTTAGTTTTCTTTCCAAAAGCCCGGAACACACCAATCTGACGGGCAGTTTTTCAGCGTCAAGCCAGCTAAGTTTTCTCAGTGTGTTCCGCACCGTCGGCTAAAGTTGGCCCTCGTTGGCTTTCTTTTGGCTAATTCGACAAGTTGAATCGGCGTGGGGCCGTCTGAGAAAGAGAGAACTCTGATTGGCTGTTCAGTATAGCAAACGAATCAGTTCACGAGAATATAAGCAAAAGTTATGAAAGCAAGCAAACAAGTCATGACTGCACAGACTAATTTTACGTCATCTTACCTGAGCACTCGAAAGCACAAATATTTTCATAATAACATGAGCGGAGTGGAATAAAGAACTGATCAGTATGATTGATATTCAAAACGCTAAGCAAGCACTGCTTTGTTTATGGTTTGTAGACATGCAGTCTTAGTTTCGCTTTCCCTTTTTGAATGACGAATATAGACCAATATATCTGTTTAAATAGACAGTTTTCTTCCCTATACACAGGCGCAGAACGCACGTGCTAGTTGACAGTCGGCTGAAGTTCTTTTGGTGTGTTCAAGCACATATTTTTTCCCCGACGCAACCAACATGAGGCGACAACACCGTCGGCTTGGTGTGTCCCGGCCTAAAGATATCATTCGTTTCTCTGGATAAAAAAGGACAACTTACGTAAGAGTCTTATACTTCGAGCAGATGTTCAGTCGAATGGATCTGCCATTGATAGTCAATGGATTGGCAGTGTAGTACTTCACCAACATCTCTGCATCCTCAGCCTTGCTCATTTGAACATAAGCCTGTCAAAGTGAAAAAACAAACAGAACTGAGAGCTGTCAAATATCCTGTGTAATTTGATTAGTTTTGCAATCCCTCAATTTTCTGCAACTTGCAAGTATTAGATAAGAACTGAGATGTTAATAGCATTCCTTATTTAAACATCACTAGAGTTGGTAAGTTTGATTCATTTCTGTAAATCAGCTCAAGTTTCAATGAATCAGTTCAACATTCTGATTTGTTAGCATTATTTAAAATAAGTTCACAAAAGACTGCATAACAAAAGCAAATAAAAAAAAGAAGTTAAAGTACTGTAGTGAAAATCAAGTTTTTAATATTGTTTATATGTTTATGTGGTGCTTTTGGTATGCTTTAAGACAAAATACCAAGAACGGACATTAAAACTTGCATTAAAAAACTAAGTTCAGAATTGGTCTGAAATTCTCAGGATCGATCCAGAATTGTTGGAGAGAGAATCACGATGCATCATTTTTTTTCTCCCATCCATAGTAGACGAGCCTGTATAATTCACTCTTCAACTTCTTCTCAATCAGTTTCTGGTTCAAACATACTATATATAGCTGAATTAACCAGTATTTCCACTTTCCATTGTGCAGCATTTACTACAGTAAAGTACCTGTGTGGATCAGGTATTCTGAGCTGCTGTGAGTGAGTGGAGGCGGGGCTAATTTGCATATTCATTGTTCCACGTATACTAAATGAAGCAAGGGTGTAGAGTTACATTCAAGCGGTTTTAAGGCGTGAAGAATTTTTTTCACAAGAAAACATGATTAAATATGTCATTTTGGTGATCAAAGGTGAGTTTTAAGAAATAAAATGATTGACTACAGGGGGACTTAAAATATGTAGATGATTACTGCCATTTATTATAATATACTGTTATATTGGCACATTAATAAATTATTTAAATATTCTTTCTTTTCACCAAACAAAGAGCAGTGAACAAAAGAGCATGGAAAATGCCTGTATTACTATTAACTAGATGTTTACTGTATTTTACACGATTCCTGTAGTTTAAACAGTAGTGAGTGGCGCTAACAACACCAAGGTCATGCAACGCAAGCCGTTTTGGATAAAAGTGTCTGCCAAATGCATACATTTAATGTTAAACAACTTGAATGTAGTTTGACTTTTCGGGTCAAAATTATGGTTCCTTTGATATAAAAAAAAAAAGAAAAAAAAAAAGTGTAAATTACACTTTATAACTGATATAATAAAATACTAAAATAATAGATGAGATCCATGAAAGAGGACATATTTTAATAATGTATGTTCTGGAAATTGCTGCATATGTAACTTACATCTTTATTTAGAAAGAAATGTTTCTCAACTGTGCCAAATCTACGAGATATTGTGAGGAGCTCCTTTTTCTTGTCACTGTCCCGTGGCAAATTACAGAAAAACACCACCTTGCTGACGTCTTTCTTCTCTCTGATCCTAGTGTCTCTATCCGGCCTTCCACTTTTCTGTATTGATAAAGAAAATAAGCTTAATTGATCCGATTGCTTGATTTGCTTAACTCTACACTTAAAAAAAAAACATCTTACCTTAATTGCCATCAGTTCCTTTGACAAATAAACTTGTATCTCTTTTCCATTCAAAATGGCCGGTTTACGCTTGTAATAATTAGCCATGGCCAAAGCCTCCTCATGAGTCTGCAGCTCCAGGAAAGCCTTTGAAAAATAAAACAAATAATAAATTCATAAAACAGACTTATTTACTCAATAGATACCAATTATGGGCATTCATATTGGCAATGATTGCTCATACATGTAGAGACAATACCTTGTTCATGTTCTTCAGCACTAGATGCTTACAGATGGTGCCAAAGGGTTTTGCCAAGTCAAACAGGCTGTTTGTTAACTTCGGTTTCCTTTCGTATTTTAACACGATCACCCTACTTTTTATCTAAAAAAATAAATAAATAAATAAATAATCAAGATATATCCGTACACTCAAAAGATTCTATAGTGAAAAAGATGTTCTGATTATATAAAATATACCAATATTTTAATTACGGTTGCATTTTCAATGCAACAGAACTGATGGACCGATTTTAACAAAAGACAGATCACTTTTAGTGCATTATTACCTTGGGTGCCGCTGAATATGATGTCCTTTTACTTGTCATTCCCATACTGGAATCAGACCCTAAAAAAGTTGTTTAAAATTGACTGAATTAAATCAGCCAATGCATCATCAAGTGAATCACATTCCTCACATTCCACATATCCTCTCACAGATTTATTACCCCAGTTAGAGCTCATCCCTGTTCTCTGTAGACCACCACCAATTGAATCTGTTCCCAGCAATCCATCCGAACAACTCTTTGTGTCCAGGGAAAGGGATGTCGACCTGAGAGGAATTCATTTTTAATGTGCTTTTCAATACAGATCCTTGTAAAAAGCAAGATGTATCATACTTTCGTATATGAAAAAACAAACAAACAAACAAACAAACAAACAAAAAAAACAACAACTAGTAACGTACATGAGACTAGAGGGCATTGGAGGATCCCAGTCCGGGTACCTGTAAAACAACAGGAAGGAGTTTTCAGTTGTTTGTACAGAAATATAGATGTTGAACGTAGTGTTGTCAAAAGTACCAAGTCGATACTGAAATTAAAAAATTTGTGATGCTTTGAGCACACTCGTTATCACATCTAAATGGCCATTGTGTTCACCAGCTCAACATGTATGTCTGTGATTGGCTACAATGATTTATGCACGGGAGAATTTGAAAGCACACGTTAACGCTGCATTCATACGGGGCGTCTGCGTTAACCCTACTCATTTACTTTGACGCCATGTGTTGCCGAACTGAATTGTGGGTTCCGTCGCGTTGCTTCACTCGTGTTGCTCGCGGCAGAAGTTGAAGATTTCTCAACTTCTCAAGCACCAATGCAGGCGTCAGCCAATCTGATTGCCTCAAATTCCCTAGCGCAGACCTAGCCAATTGCGTTCACGCAACCCCGGAAAGTAATGTGATTGGCTGTTATCAATATAACGTCACGTCAGCACAAGCTTTAGACACGCCCCTACATCAAGCGTCACCCCATGCAAATGCAGCAGAAGTGTTTGAATTTGAAAGCGGGCGCCAGCTGCTTTCAAACGCTCCCATGTATTTGTGTAAGCGCTGAAGAGCATCATTAATGTCTATTTAAAACATTGATCATTGTAGCCAATCACAGTCATATCTGATCAGCACGTGAGCACAATGGCCAATCAGAGGTGTTTACGAATCCGCTCAACAGCGCTCAAAGCGCCACATTTTTAATATCTCAGTATCGACTTGGTATCTAAACACTTGAACGACAAATTCAATTTTAAAGACTGCAACAGCACAAATTAGCAACCATGTCTAGAGATCATATCATACATGGTAACTTTTTAAATGCACTAGGATTAAAAAAAACGTGTATATGACAATCATCTGTGAAGGTACATTAAATCAAATTAGTCATTATGTTCTTTATTTTTAGTTTTTCAACTGAACCTTCATGTTAGAAATGAGTTAAAGACTGCATTTAAACACCTAAAAGGTTCATAGAAGAATAGATTCATTAGCTTTATGGACCCTTTTTACGTTTCTTGGTTTTCTAAAGTATAAGTTGTCATAGTTGGGTAAAATTCTATAGTGGCGAATGGGAGACAGCAGCAAATATAATTTCTCCAAAAAAACAAAAACAACAAAAAAACTATGATAGCGTTTCATGACTTTTCAAAAGATATTGATTACGTTGGTCAGAAGACAGAAAGATGTCAAATTTGCTGTCAATCCTTTGTATTAGAAACAACATTGCAGTAGTGTTATTTAGTTTTTTGCCATTTACTGCCAAGGTAATACAACACAATGTATAGCATTATAAATGTGTATATTTTTAAAAAAAAATGAAAATATCTGGATAATCTGGATTTCTTCTAATTAATATTTCTTTTCAAGAGTTAGTTCACCCCAAAATGAAAATTCTGTCATTAATTACTCACCCTCATGTCGTTCCACACTCATAATTGTTTTTGTGCACAAAAAGTAAGTAAAGTAAGATATTGTTGAATAAAGCTATTATTGGTTTGTTTTTGCTCAAAAAAAAGTATTCACGTCGTTTCATAACATTAAGGTTGAACCACTGTAGTCACATGAACTGTTAAAACAGTGTCTTTAGTACCTTTCTGGACCTTAAAAAGTGGTAGTTATAATGCCATCTATGGATGTGTCATATACCTCTCAGATTTCATAATTTCAATCTTAACGACATGAGGGTGAGTAATTAATGACATAATTTTCATTTTTGCGTGCACTAACCCTTTAACTAAAAGGTTTTGTTCAGCCAAAAATGAAAATTATGTCATAATTTACTGTCCTTTAGTTGGTGGAATGCTGTCACTCCAATAAAAGCGAATATGCAGAACAAATGAGATTTTACATAAATTCCACACACACAGCTATTATGTGGCTTAAGAAGACTTTGAATATAGTGCACAAGTCATATAGACCAATTTATGATGATGTTTTTTTTTTAGGCTAGACAGCAGTGGTAAATGCGGAGTACTAGATAATGTCTAATCCAAAAGATCCATAGTGGAACTGCACCTACTGGAGGCTCGTTTAGGCTCGTTTCTAAATGACTATAAGAGTGTTTTCAACATATGAACGAACACTTCAGTTTTCACAAAGCAGTCTACTTACATTTGCAGAAGGAGTTTGCGGTTTTCAGAGTGACGAATCCCAGTTGTGTGTTGAGTCCATTCCTTTACAAACACAGGGGAGGGTGAAAAAAATATCCTTAATATACATATTTTTTTAAAAAACAAACAACATGGCCTGTATGTAACAGTTATTAGCTGTGAAAGCCTTTACATACTGGATCAAAGCTAACTTGACAAGTTACCCTCCCTGGCTATGAATGCAATCTACAAATGAGTAGTGTAATGAATCTGAAATGAGTTCTAGATACTAACTGTCCTAACTGGAACCAAGCATAAAGAACAAGTCAGAAATACAGCTAACAACAGTGAATACTACAGACATCCAATGAGACTTAGGGCCATTTTATCTTATAGGGCCATTTTATCAAATTTGATACTAGGCCAAACTAAGAGGTGCTGATTTAAATGCAACCAGTGATGTTTAAGGAGGGCCTTCTTCAAAAAGCAGGACTCAGGAAGAGGAAGTGTGTGTGCAGGAGGCAAGCGCCTTGAATTACTCACCATGACAGAGAGCACATCAAAATCACAAAGAGAGCACACATGGGGAAACATGAGGGGCATGACTCCCAAGAAATCCTGCACTTTTCTCTGAGACGGGGTGCCCATTCTTCTCTGCATGAACAGGTCGTCAGATGCCGATGACGCTGACATGCCAAGGCTGCGGTAGGAGTCACGGGAAAGCTCGGAATATTGGCGGTCTCTGTCGCTACCGCTCCTGTAATCTAACATGTCGTACCCTCGGCCAGATGTTTCTTGCATGGAAGTATAACCGAAGTCACCTTGTGAGAGGCTTTGAGCCTGCCCACTGGAACAGTCCAATCTTCCGCCCTGCATGTCGCCCCAGCTGGCTTCCATCTTGTGGCTCTTCAGCAGCATGAGAAGATGGGGCAAGTTCTCCATGCATATGTTCTCCTCTGGAACCTGCGCCAGTGCGTCCAGATCAGTCGGCGACAGACCTAGGCTGGCGAACAGTTTAAGGGTAGTAAGGTGGCTGCCCGCTCGGCGGTGCAGCTGAGAGTTGTGGTCTTTTTCCTCCCCTCCAACCAGACCAGACATGCCACTATGTGACCGGGAAGATGAGCTGTAGGGGTCCGAGTGAGTTTCACCCATACTAAAGTCACCCAAAAGCCCACGGGCTACAGAAAAGCCCTTCTGAGCATCATCACCAGTCCGTTTATGGGACATGGCCTTGAAATGACGGTGCTCTGGACGAGTGGAAAAAGAGCGAATCAAACAGAGCGAATCAAAAAGTCCCCAAAAAGACAATCCGTCAATTTAAGCCTGGATCGAGAAAAGAAGCTCCTCCAGAATGAAACAGGTCTGCAGAAACACAATGGAGCAAAGATTTCTAGCATGCTCACTAAATAGTTAGCAGTGGCATAGGAGAGCAAGACAGCGAGCTCCACAAATCCATACAATGCAAGTAACAGACGTAAAAATTACTTACAATGATAGAGGTACAAATGGACAGATTGGTATACTGACCAAATAGACCATAAAATGAAGATTTACAAGTACCATGAAGTATATTTTGAAGTATATAAGGGGAAAGTTTAATAGAGCTTTGAAGGGAAAAGAAAGAGTCTGAATCAATATTAGATCTTTAGAAAGACAGGGAAAGCATTGCAGTTTCTTGTTCAGGGGAGAACCAGGGAGATATATTGTTCATGTCTCTAAGTTTTACTATATAACCAAAAACTAAAAATCTGGGGGGAGGGGGGCCTTACAGAAATAAAGCTAATCAACCTTAGCGCTTAACTGCAAACATAATTTGGCATCAAGACGTCTTGACAACAGACAAGCCAATGGCCGGTCTCAAGTGAAACACATAAGGGTGCAAAGAGAGCACAGGGTTATCTGAACAAGATTTGTAACTTCATCCAAAGAAAAGTGAAATTTTATACACATTAACAGTGATTTGAGTCTGTGGTGGTCATATTGGAAAACACATTATATATATATACACACACATATAAAATAGCATTAATGAAATATGTGCCCTTAATAATTTTAATATATGCTAAGCGTGTTATAAAAGCAATAAAGGCACTTGGTGCTTGATAAGGTCCATTTAACCAAAAAAAGTGTTTTTTTTTGTTTTGTTTTTTTAGTAAAACATAATAGTAGACTTTATCTTTTTCTGTTGAAGCAAAAGAATCGTAAACATACACCAGAGTTGTATGCATATCCTTTCAAAGTACACTCCATTCGACATGTATGTGTACACAGGTGGTCAACGCATGCGCATCGATGACTTGCACTCATTCCCTTTAGGGTCTCTGTAGCCCTGACATATCGCAATACGTTGTTTTATTTGTGATGGCCCGCCACAATATCAATTGACTGCCATAAATAGAATTCAGTGCTTCCCATTCATTAAAGGGATAGTTCACCCAAAAATGAAAATACCCCATGATTTACTCACCCTCAAGCCATCCAAGGTGTATATGACTTTCTTTTTCTCAGACAAATACAGTTGGAGTTATTTTAAAGAATATCCTGGCTCTTTCAAGCTTTATAATGGCAGTGCATTGGGGGCCCGATTTTGAAGCCAAAAAAAAAAAAAAGCACAAACATCCACCATAAAAGTAATCCATACGGCTCCAGGGGGTTAATAAAGGCCTTCTGAAGCGAAGCGATGGGTTTTTGTAAGAAAAATATCCATATTTAAAACTTTCTAAACTAAACTATTGAGCTTCCGGCAGGCAACCGTTCGCATACTGCGTATGACGTAGGAGTAGCGTAAGCTTAGACGCCTCTTGCGATTTAAACAAATAGGGCTGTGCAATAAACTCAAGCTCCTCTTCTCTTATATTGAAATCCTCCAACATTTTTCTTTAAAATTTCTCATTTTAGACTTCTAATTCCTAACCAGTGTTTTGTTTTGCTCTATCCTCTGCACTTCCACGTTCGTCACTACGTCATGCGTCGGTTCAGGGGTTACGCTTCTGCCGTAACTTGATGTGTACGGTCGTCTGCAGGAAGCTAGTTTTTATAGTTAATAAAGTTTTAAATATGTATACTTTTCTTACAAAACCCCATCACTATGCTTCAGAAGGCCTTTATTAACCCCCCTGGAACTGTATGGATTACTTTTCTAATGGATGGATGCACTTTTTTGGGCTTCAAAATCTGGCCTCCCATTCACTCCCATTATAAAGCTTGGAAGAGCCAGGATATTTTTAAATATAGCTCCGATTGTGTTCATCTCAAAGAAGATAGTTGTATACAACTAGGATGGCTTGAGGGTGAGTAAACCATGGGATTCATTTTATTCTTGGGTGAACTAACCCTTTAACTAGACTGTGGCGGCCCAAAAATATACTTATCATAATAACATAAAAGGTCTTTAAGGTCGTGTTTTGCGCCATTGCTGTCAAACAAACTAAAATCGAAAGTAAGATAAGGCTTTGTGTCCTTATCTAATCGCAAAATACTGTCTGTTTGCGCTGTGCAAAGAGAACTGCGCACTTCACTCACGCGATCAGCACGTGGTCAGCTCCGCGTCTCTAGTTTCCGTCAAAATAAAAACTCACGTGTTTATCTCTTTCAAGTATAGAGATTAGGACAAAACTAATTTTGAAAGTTTCATTTATTTTTCTGTGCATTGGTTTTACAATATATGTCTATTACAAATTAATGCAAAAAATTCAATGCGCATGTGCTACCTGTAGAGTAGCAATAATTTTGTAAAATACAAATAAGCTTCACTACAGTCGTTAAGGCACTAACAGTTAGGATCACAGTTCCAATAACTTAGGACATTAAAGAGACTTTTCTACTGCCTCTGAAAAACACCAGGAGAAAGATGCCCAGAGTCCCTGATCACCTGTGTGAACATGCTATAGACCTGCTGCAGGAGGCATGAGGACAGAGCAACAAACTGCAGTGTCCGTAATGCAAGACACCTCAAACTGTGCTACGGGGAGACAGGAAGGACAGCTGATGATCACCATTGCAGTGCCAAACCATGTGTAATCATATGTCCCCTCAAACGTGTTTGAGAACTTGTAGGTTCCCTTGGTGTAACATCTCACAGCAAGAACTGACAAATCTGCTGGAGTCCATAAGGATGAGATGTACTGTAGGGATAGTTCACCCAAAAATGAAAAATCTGTCATCATTAACTTACTCTTTAGTTGTTCCAAAAATGTCTTTCTTCTGCTGAACACAAAAGAAGATATTTTTAAGAATATGGGTAACCAAACAGTTGATGAACCCCACTGACGTCCATAGTATTTTTTTTTCTTTCTTTCTTTTTTTTCTTCATACTATGGAAGTCAGTGGGGCTCATCAACTGTTTGGTATGGCTGATGTTTGTTCTAAACAAGACAGAGTCAACTGGGTTTTAAATTGAAGATGTTGATAATATTGTCATAATTCTCTTTCAAAAGACAAAAGTGTCAAGCTGTTAAAGCATCCTCTAAACTTTGTCTAGACGTGTTTGGTTTTTTTTTGTTTGTTTGTTTGTCATTTTTGTAATAACAGGACGCTGCTAGTTAGAATATGGATACTGGCGCGAAGAACATAATATGACTTAACGTAACTTTCCCAAACCCAACTACGGTTGGAAGTTCCGTCGTTACCAATGGACCCTTTTAGTGCCGACATCACAATTACGTCACAGCGTTAGCTGGATGCAAAACAAAGGGAAAACTGGAGGAGGCCAATACAGACCAGCACAGTCGCAGATACGCAAGGAGCTTAAAACGCCATCTTGTGGTGTTGTTGGGTGCCAGAATTGACGAAGTACAAGCTCCAATTTGAAATTTTATCGCATATCTGCTGCCACTGCCAGACAAAAAAAAAAAAAAAAAATTATGACAGCTGCGGTTAAACACAATAAAACGAGCGGACTTGACAGAAACGACCATCGAAGATGCTCGCGTTTGCAGCGCATATTACTATCATTTAAGTTTAAATAAACTATTGTCTTTTGTTGGTAGTGATTATGGTTTGGTTATGTGTCTAAATATACCTCATGCATGCCCACCTAATCAGAAATTGGGAAACAAGTTAAATTTTTAGTGCATAAGTTAGCTAACTTTGTTAGTCATACAACTAAAGATTTATAAGCGCTCAGTTTCTCTTTACTATACATACTAGTTTCTCCAGTTATTGTTAAAAATAAAAAAAATTAAAAAAAACTAACAAAACCTGCTAGCTAGCGTTAGGAGAATCGTTCCGCGATTCCCCTAAAGCTAATAAGCCCCGCCCACAAAAAACGTCACAATGTTTACGTCAGAACCCGGAAGACTAATTCGCAGCTGGCCACTATTTTCCTATGGGGTTTTATTTATAAACGGTTTATGAGTAAAATAAAGCCTGTGGTAAACATACAAAAGTGAAAGGACGTTTAATTTCGCTAAGTAAATTAGCTAATTAAATTGATATTCTATTTGAATGTATTTTAAAATGTAATTTATTCCTGTGATATGTCAAACGCTGAATTTTCAGCATCCATTACTCCAGTCTTCTGTTCAATATTGCAGTATAGTATTTATTATCGTTTTTTAAAATTCATATCGCCTTGTAATCTTTAATCAAAATAACGTCCCCTCCCTCTTGCAATCTCATCTCTACTCTAATGACATGTTTACTAGCGCTGTCACTCACATGAGATCACAGCAATAGCAAGAGCAAACTACAACCGTCCAGTCAATTCCCCAGAGACAAAATCAAGTTCGCACTACATTTCTTGTTACAGAAGACGTTTCAATCGGATATACGTCACAACAGGGAAGAAAACACTATGGCAACTTCAGTTAGAGTATTCTGGGCAGTAATTAAATTCAAACTAATGACAACCAGAAAGGGTGGTTGAAGGGTATAAGGCAAAAAAAAAAAAAAAAAAAAATTGGACAGGAACCTTCCAAATATCCCACACCACATAAACACGACGCCAGCTTTAACGTGAATCCGAGGTTAACTGATGATAACATTCATCTCACTTAAGGACAACCAGTTTACATTAATCGCAGACTAGTGTAATAATTTATTTAAGTTAAATTATATCTAAGAAAATAGACACGTTAAACTCAACGCATGGACGAAGAGTGACGATAAAAACTAAGAAAAAGAAAGCAACCCACGGGCCTAAATGTGAACGACAATGCTCGGGTTTAATATAGTATGTACTTAAAACACACGTGATATAATATTATATCTGTTATTCTAATGCAGTGTGTTGCTGCTTACATTTTTTCTTCTTCTTCTACCCTTTCCCAACCTTCGGGTTGAAGTCCTTTACGTCTCACGAAAAGAAACGCAATCACCCCTTCGGTCGACAGCGCACGAGAAGGTGGAAACGACTACGAGCATTTCACTTCCGGGGTGAATTTCAAAATAAAAGCACTAATAATACACCCTGTGTAAGTACCTCTGGGTGATGTAAACAGCTTTGACCTGCCCCTGAACAAAACAACTCTTATGTATATGGTTCACACTTGCAAATAATACATTATACAAAACTGGAAAAATAAATCCTAAAATGAAAACCCATATATGTTGGTTTTGGAACAACAGATATGTTTTAAACTAATTTGTGGGACAATGTGGGAAGAATTTTTTTCAAAGCCATAGCTTTACATTTTAGCTTTTTATTTAGTTTAATTTATATTGCTATAATTTATGATATTATGATACTAAAATTGCAAAGCCGTCAGTTTATATGATTAGCTTGATCTCTTAAATCATAACTCTGTATTTAGAGGAGCACTTTGACATTTGTAATGCATATGTTGTGGTATCTCGTCCGTCCGCAGATCAGATATTCGCCACAATAATGAATATAACAAATAACCATTTACATGCTTAATACATTTATGTTGTACGAATTTACAGGTATGAAAACGGTGACTCGTTAGGAAATGTTTTCTTCTTAAAATCAGATGATTTTCTATTGATTCAGTGGAATTTGTCGGAATAGCAATATGGCAATGCGGTGGCTTCACAGAGTTTTGGGACATTCAGAGCAGCATATAAAAGAAGCAAAGCTCTCAGTTTATATCGTTAGCTTGATCTGACTGAGGCATCTACACAGCAGTTGTGCTTTAGAGCTTTTTGAGAATAATCTTTTTTAGCCGCGTTTCCACCGCAGGAACGTTCACCAGGAACTAGGGACTTTGGGGAGGTACTCTGTGTGTTTCCACCGCAGGGACCAGGGTCTTAAGGAAGTTCTGGGTAAAAATGTCCCTCTCAGAAAGTCCCTGTTCATGAAGTAGTACTTTTTCAAATTTCAGGAACTTTTTGGGGGTGGGATTTGGGCGCCAAACATGCTGAATGGTTCACGCAGCATTTTGACTGGTTGACTCCACGAGGCATTTTATTTCAACCACCATTTTTAAAAGTCTGTTGCTATGCGTGCAGTAAGAGTTGTTTGCTATTCGAATCAACAGTAGAGTTTAAAAAATATGACCGATGGACCGACGACAAGGTTCAGGCTTTATTAAGCTTATTCTTGGAGGACAAAATCTACCTAGAACTGGAAAGTTGAACGCAGCCCTATGTCACCGGATTAATCTTCACGTTACTTTAGACCATGATGGAAACGCAGACAACAACAGGTCTGGGGGGGGGGGTTCCTGGGACAAATTGTTCCGGGTAATTTAGGTGGAAACGCGGCTTTTGAAGGACAATTGAAATGGCAGCGTCCAACAATTGGTTTTCAGGTGAGGATAAGGGTCAGCCAAGAGACCGGGGGTTATTTCTTGTGAATTACATGCACCCAAATGTGACTGAACAAGTTGCACAGACCCATCAATTCTGTGTAAGTTTGCAGAAATACAATAACCAACCTTTGTGAGTTTTCATGTGGGGCCAAGACATGACTAATAAGGTCCTAGCAAGGGGCAAAGAAAGCAGTTCCTGTGACAGGCATGGTAAAGAAATAGACTGGACCAAAGTAATTGAGCAGTCATGGGGAACAAGACTTGCAAATACTAGTACAATAAATAAATCATACTGTGCAAAACAACCGTTTATTACTCCTTGTCAGTTATGTCTTAAAAGACTGTAAACAGAATACTGACTATTTAAGGTATGTTCAAACATTAATGGACCGTAGTCAATTTAATTAATTTAATTTGAAACAAATGAAAACAAGGCTGTGACAGTTCATTCAGTCTTAAAAGCTGATTTTCACAGCACAAGAGTTTAACGCCACTAGACTGAAAAAATGATCAAAGATTCGTATTTTCAGTGATTCATTTTTTCTTGCTCTTTCCATGCTTCAGTTGATCAGTTATCACCATCTACATCATAAACCCATTCATAAATCCCATCCTCGTCGGCACAAGACTCATGGTAGCAGGCCTTACAGTTGCTGCATCTGATCCATGCTTCAGAAGCTTTTGGATCATCATCTGCGCTGTGGTTTATGAAACAGCCCCTGCATTTATAGGGAGTTTTAAATGTTTTTTGTTTTAAATGTTCATTATAAAGAAGGTGTTGTGTGTTTCTGTGGAAATGTGGTATTGTCTTGGCTCGGGGTGTCTTTATACCCCTGTTACATTTTTGTATGACCACAAAGTCTTTGAAAGATGCCACTTCAACAGCTGAAAGCACATCAGAGCCACTTTCTGTGCTGCAATGCGCAGTGGGCGGCGTGTTACTTTCGACGTGGGACAGGGTGGCAGGAGGAGGTTCATGCTCAATGGAGGCCAGCTCATTTATTGGGTACATCCCCATTGTCCTGAACCCATCCTGGGCTCTTTCCACAGTGGCAGTCATCTTCCACGCTTCTGTGAAAACAGAGCAATAATGTGCTTTGGGGAACTTCATGCCTGCACATTGCTGATTCCACTTGCGACTCACTTCACACCAGTTGTGTTTGAGACTCCTGAACAGAGCTCTGTTTGCCGGTTGCAGTGCAGGATAGCATATGACTTCCACATTGTTCTGGTTCATGAGATTGTAAAAGCAGAGGTTGAATACGTGGCTGCTTTGGCCGTCAAGGAGCAGAAGGTGGGGCCTGGCGTCATCTTTTGGAAGCTGTGCCACAAACATTTCGCCCCACTTAACAAACAGCTCTGATGTTATCCAGCCATTATTCGACGTTCTCACGCACACGTTTTCCAGGGATTCGTTCAACCACTCACTTCTCACCCTATTTTCTTTAAAAATGATAAGCGGAGGAGCAAATGTACCACTGGCATTGAATGCTGCTAGTACCGTGGAGGCAGTTTCCTCTTCCTCCTCAGCTCTGATCTGAAAGCAGGGCTCTTCTCCTTCCCCGACATATTGCTGAGAGAAGAAGTCGTCTTGTAGTCCTGATACATCACACTTCCAAATATGTGAAGGGACGTCTTTAATTTCCAAGGCATCAAGGGTGATTTCGTACATTCTGAACCATGTTCCCAGCTCTTCTTCATTCATCCTTGTAGCTGGTGAAATAGCCCCTGGTTTCTTTATCTTCAGCCCTGGGTTTCGCTTTATAAAGCCCTCGAACCAGTAATAGCCCGCCTTTTGCTTCTCTTCTGAAAACCCTCGGATGCCATTTATCTTGGCAAACTCAAAAGCAAATGATTGAACATCAGTCCTCCTCAACGGGAAGCCTCTCTGTGAAAGCAAGGTGAGAAGACGCGCTAACTCCCGCTCTGATTCAACAGGGATGAATGGCTTTCTTCCAGAGGCATGCTCAGATCCCTCAACAAGCCCTTTCACGCGTCTTTGAAGGGTTGTTTTCGGCACATTCCACTTCCTTGCGAGCAATCGCAGCGCAGGCCTCCCCGACTCTACCTGCTCTTTATATTCCTCGATTGCAGCTTTCATTTGGTCCTCTCTCCACTGATTCACCTTCAGCCCTTTTCTTCCTTTAAGCTCTCTTTCATCTTGCCGTTTTCTCTGCAGTTTTCCTGACTGCTTTGGGTTAGGTGCCATTTTTCTATAAAAAGATAGAAGTCAGAATGTTGAATGCAGAATTGTTGAATTAGGTTTAATACTTTGGACCCACTATTCAAATAACATTATTAGCATATATACAAACCCGATTCCAAAAAAGTTGGGACACTGTACAAATTGTGAATAAAAAAGGAATGCAATGATGTGGAAGTTTCAAATTTCAATATTTTATTCAGAATACAACATAGATGACATATCAAATGTTTAAACTGAGAAAATGTATCATTTTAGGAGAAAAATAAGTTGATTTTAAATTTCATGGCATCAACACATCTCAAAAAAGTTGGGACAAGGCCATGTTTACCACTGTGTGGCATCCCCTCTTCTTTTTATAACAGTCTGCAAACGTCTGGGGACTGAGGAGACAAGTTGCTCAAGTTTAGGAAGAGGAATGTTGTCCCATTCTTGTCTAATACAGGCTTCTAGTTGCTCAACTGTCTTAGGTCGTCTTTGTCGCATCTTCCTCTTTATGATGCACCAAATGTTTTCTATGGGTGAAAGATCTGGACTGCAGGCTGGCCATTTCAGTACCCGGATCCTTCTTCTACGCAGCCATGGTGTTGTAATTGATGCAGTATGTGGTCTGGCATTGTCATGTTGGAAAATGCAAGGTCTTCCCTGAAAGAGACGACGTCTGGATGGGAGCATATGTTGTTCTAGAACTTGGATATACCTTTCAGCATTGATGGTGCCTTTCCAGATGTGTAAGCTGCCCATGTCACACGCACTCATGCAACCCCATACATCAGAGATGCAGGCTTCTGAACGGAGCGCTGATAACAACTTGGGTCGTCCTTGTCCTCTTTAGTCCGGATGACATGGCGTCCCAGTTTTCCAAAAAGAACTTCAAATTTTGATTCGTCTGACCACAGAACAGTTTTCCACTTTGCCACAGTCCATTTTAAATGAGCCTTGGCCCAGAGAAAACGCCTGCGCTTCTGGATCATGTTTAGATATGGCTTCTTTTTTGACGGCAACGGCGAATGGCACGGTGGATTGTGTTCACCGACAATGTTTTCTGGAAGTATTCCTGAGCCCATGTTGTGATTTTAGTAGCATTCCTGTATGTGATGCAGTGCCGTCTAAGGGCCCGAAGATCACGGGCATCCAATATGGTTTTCCGGCCTTGACCCTTACGCACAGAGATTGTTCCAGATTCTCTGAATCTTTGGATGATATTATGCATTGTAGATGATGATAACTTCAAACTCTCTGAGAAACTCCTTTCTGATATTGTTCCATAATTTTTTCGCCGCAACATTGGGGGAATTGGTGATCCTCTGCCCATCTTGACTTCTGAGAGACACTGCCACTCTGAGAGGCTCTTTTTATACCCAATCATGTTGCCAGTTGACCTAATAAGTTGCAAATTGGTCCTCCAGCTGTTCCTTATATGTACATTTAACTTTTCCGGCCTCTTATTGCTACCTGTCCCAACTTTTTTGGAATGTGTAGCTCTCATGAAATCCAAAATGAGCCAATATTTGGCATGACATTTCAAAATGTCTCACTTACCACATTTGATATATTATCTATATTCTATTGTGAATAAAATATAAGTTTATGAGATTTGTAAATTATTGCATAATTTTTTTATTCACAATTTGTACAGTATCCCAACTTTTTTGGAATCGGTTTTGTGTACATATATATATATATATATATATATATATATATATATATATTAGGGTACATGTATTCGTCTTATACCGTCATGGTATGGGTGTCACAGTTCGGTGCATACAGTCAGACGACGAATACAGTCAGTGACAGGCAATCCACATTCCAATCCAGAAGGGGGCGTGTACAGTAATGCAACACTGTTTGCTAACCGCCACAACAGGAAAAAGCGCAGAAGAAGGACAGACAATCTATGCATAGATATGTTTACATCTCTCAACCAGTGTTTCAACCACAGAAAGACTTGAGAATAATATCTCACGTAGCATTACATTTACCTCAGGCAAGTCATTCAGTGTCCACATCATGTTAGTTCACTAGAGAAATTATGCATTTCACTAAATATATGCACTATATTAGCTTATATATTCATTATATTTACATTACCTGTTAGTAATGTCTTAATTATTTAATATATGTTTAAATACATTTGTCATGAAAACAAGTTTATATTCATTATATTTCAAAAACGAAATGGAGTAGTTTTGCATTATACTAAATGTGCCAGTAAAACCATCAATCAATCTATCAAAATAGCAATAACACATTCTTAACCTTCTAGATATAATTAAAGGTAGAAATTATTCTACCTCTAGTTATATCTAGAAGGTTAAGAATGTCATACATTTAGCATTTTATATCATAACAGAAGTTATAATTGCCTCAAACAGTGTCATATTGCAGCTAGCAGCTAGTGTCATCATCTGTCATTCATCCTACAGCCTCCAGATAAAGTTGATCTTTATAAGTTCAAATTCAAACTTCAGACAGCAGAAGAGAATCATTGCACATCATATTAGCATCTAATTTCACCTAGCATAGCTACAATGGGACTATTAGAAAACATCAGGCTTATGACAAGATCCATGACATAATAAGTCATGTATGATGATGAACGATCATATTTCATGGGAAATGCTTTGAAGTGTCCCACATTAATAGACAGCTACTGTCCCACTTTACCTAACACCTTAAGCTAAGCTAAGTGGGTCACTACTCTGAACATCCTTACAAATAATACTATGCATTTTTTGGCAGTTGTCCATGAAATCATTATTTTAAAATAAAAGTACACAATACAACATTTTTATCAATTATTGCTATTTTCATAAAAATGATTTGATCTTTTTAGAGCATTTGCCTTACCATGTGCTTGTTGGGATCGGTTGTGTTGACGCTTGACCACGCCCACCACAGTGATGTCAGGCCAATGAAAACAGTACATACACGTTTGTGGTAATTATTCATGACTGTTAAAATAGGATTGGCTCCTGACATTTAAAGGGCATTCCAGCATGAAATGTGTTTGACCCACTTTACCTGATGTCACACCTTTTGCCACTCTAAATATATTATATGATTTTCTGCAGTCACTACTCAAACCGGATTGCATTCAAGGCAGGTCATGAAATATACCCTTATTAACAAGAATTCAAAATTATAGGATGGAAAGGCCATACAGAAGGTTTGTAAATGGCACAATCAATTTACAGGCCCTGACATTTACCAGACACTTTTTATTCAAAGTATATCATACTGCATCAGAACCACCTGTGGTAACTGCATTATTACAGGTATAATGCTGTAAAAAGATGTACTTCAATCTAAGCAACAATGTTGCTAACTAAAACTAAACTGAAAACATAAAAATAAAAGCTAATTTATAAATAATAGTCAAATAACACTGGATTAGCATTGGTTGATCATACAGTATCCTCACATACATTTCAAACACTATATTAAACATTATAAGGGTTAAATACACTAAATATAGATAGTGTTATTGTTTATTGTTCCTTGAACTTTACCCGCATATGCTTTTTTTTTTCTTTTCTTTTCTTTTAATTAATCCTTTCACTCTAACACTGACCTTCTACTCTACTTTGAACTTTGTACTCGGCTGACCTTTTACATTATTGACCTAAGTAAAGTAAATTGCCACCGTATCAGACAATAAATGTCTAAAGTACAAGCCAGTGTGACATATATCAATGAGATCATTATTGATGCATGTGTGACACGAGGCATCCTTGAGATAACAGCAAAAATCCTGCACAGCACTCTTCTATAGTTTATTGATCCAAGTGTCTATGTATATAGAGGGGTTTCAGTCCCAAGATGCTTATCATTATCAACTAATGTCATCTTGGGATCATCTGAGATGTAAAAATGTCAGTAATTTAAACTGGGGGGAAACTAACCTACTGTAAAAACCTGTTAATAGGTTACCTTATCATGCACAGTGAAAATGTACACACTAAAATGTATTTATTTATATATTTGTTTATTTTACATTATGTTTTAATTTGATAATCGTTCATGTTCCTTAACAAAGCCACTTTTACTGAGCTTTAAGTCATCATGTAGGCTGAACCAGCAGAGGGCAGAGTAACACTTTATAATGTAGCGGTCAGACGATGGCATGTTAATTCAGTTTTTGGGAATACTTTTAAATTGGCCACTCTTTGTCAAGATATGCAGCTCTGCACACTGTATCATTTACCAAAACAGCTTATAAGGTTCATCCTGTGATGCCTTTTAAACAGTATTGAAGGAGTTCACCTGAATTCTGGTAACGTTAACCTGTTGGCTGATTTTCCATCGTAGACCCTTTCACTGACTGTGATGACGCGTTTTAACGGTCATCAATATCGTAAATCCTGCAGAGATTTTATATTTTAATTTTTTTTTTTAAATGTATGTACATTTATAACACTATACTTAGTATTATATTACCGTTGTATCAAATTACAAAAAAAAAAAAAAAAAAAAAAAAAAAGATAACACTGCTGTGAGGGTGTTTCTAATACAACGGCTATAGAAGATATGGTAAAAATTACACATTTCTCTCTTCTGACCGCTCTCTATTTGATGAAAACGCTATTGGGAAGTTTTTTTTATTTTGATATTTGCGCAAATAGAAACACACAAAAAATATATATTTGTCGAAGTCGCTAGTTTACCCAACTATGACGACTTCCGCTTCTGAGAAACTCGGACATGTGAAAAGGGTCTTTCAGATGTTTGTACACAGAAGAAATGCTCTAAGACATCTAGGAGACGTACGTGTGCTCTTTAGGTAAAAAAAAAGTCTTGTATCTGTCACCAGCACAGCTCACAGAGACACTGCAAACTTAAAAGAAACGATAATTGAGCACCTCAGGATGCAGAATGTATGTAGTCTACATAAAACATATAGTAAACAAATGTAAACATTCATTTGACATGCAAGTAGTTCTTCTCATCAGATGGAGAAAATCAGGTGAAGAGGGCTAAACTAATATTTCCTTCATCTCTTTCTGCAGATCTGGGACATACATCATCTCTCTGCCTTCTTTATAAATTAATTTTGTTTAACTGATTGCATGTTTATATGCATATTCGCATCTCCATTCATTCATTATCATAACTGATTGTGCCATTTAGGTATGAGTTCATCCCAGGTTTCCATTTCAATACAGTTCATTTTAAACTACCCATTTATACAGATGGTGATTATTGACTTATACTCAAAAGGCTAAAAAGAAAGACCATAATAAAAAATACCATATGAGGCAGTGGGACTGAATGAATATGTAATTAAATGATCAATCCAGCAGTTTTTGACTCAACCTTGCACATGACTTATAAGCATAGCAGTTCAGTACAGCATTTCAATATCTAACTTACATCCATTATAATGAGTAAAAATCCTCCCAAAAAAATACTCGCCATATTTACCACAGTGGTCCATCAAGATGTGCTTTTCTGTGATTCTTAGATTTGTTTCCTCCAGTCTTGAACATTTGCTTTGATTTTTATTACCCAGCAGCCTGAAGGACTCATCCTTAAGTCTCTCTCATATAAAATCAATTAAATAAATACGAAATATTAGGTTAGAAATCAGCAGAGAAAAGCTTCAAAAGCCACTTTATTTGCAAAATTAATGGTTTACATTCCACATTTCAGAGATATTTTGGTATAAATGTAAAGCTTTTTCACTTTTTCTCTCTCCTTTTCATTCTCATGACATCTCTCATCCCATGGTTTCCCTGCACCCAGGTCCGGATTTACCTCATATTGTGACATAGGCAAAATACATTTTTGGGGCAGTAAGTGCATTGCATTACATTTTCATCAACTTACAGGTTACAAAGTTTATTGTAGCTACTGTATGTGGGCGCTCAGTTTTTTCTGTCATTTGGCCAAAATCTCATGTTATAAAAGATGCTATGTACTGGCTATGACTCGATGACAGATGCTAGACTAAGACACTTTTCTTCACTCCTCAAATACATAAAACATTTGCCTTTATATATAGGACTTATGGTGCATCTTGAGTAAAGAAAATGCTGTACTAATTCAAAGAAAGTTTTTTTTATTTTATTTACCCTTGCATTGCAAAGTAAACAGACAGAGACACTCCAAACTGTGTGCGTCACTTCTTTCAGGACAGAAGTTATGAGGTTTAGTCACAAGCTCTTTTTTTTTATACTTTTCATTGGTTAAATATTTGCAAAACCCATAGACAGATGTAAACAGTGACAAAAATGACGAAAAATTGACGACATTTCAGATACAAGGTTTCTGCCTAACAGCGACAACAGCGTTTCTTACAGAGTATTAGCATTAGATTGAAATAATAATAATAATTATATTATTTCTCCTCATTGTAATTGGGTTCCCCCTGGACCTGTGAGCATAGGCACATGCCTAGAACACCCATGCATAAATCCGGCCCTGCCCACACTCAAAGTGTGCTGTATGAACTGATGTCATTCCAGTGATTAATGAGGCCTGGGCAGACAGAAAAGAAGAGCACCATTTGATGTATCAAACAGCAGCCCCATAAAAAAGACAAAAGCGAGATTTGAAGAAAAACTGCTCACAGACAGCATTTCAAGCTCAGGTCAAAGTTATAAACCTTCAATAGGATAACAGCCGCCTATTTAGTTTCATTGCCTGTGTGCCATGCTGTGAAGCCTTCTGAGTTACTCTTCCTGAAAAAATACCACATTTATCCAAAAAGGACTGAAAAGAGCATGACATCTCATACAATACTCATATGAAAAGTCCTTTAAATCCACCTGGCTCATTACAAGTCGAGAACAAAGGGCAAACAGCACGTGCTTTGTCTAAAACAAGGCTAACAGCCTGACATTCCCTTGTAAATCATCTCATTACAGGCCTTCTCCACACACCTCAGTCTACCTCCAGTGACTTTTTCAACTCTTCAGTCAGTGCAAGACGTCAGAGTTAAGACTCGGGCTTAAGGCCTAAATTTCTCCCCACATTTAAAGGTTAGATTCATTATTAGCATCCCACGAGGGACATGAAAGCTTCAAATATGCAAAAAGGCCAACACGAATTACTCTGCTACCCACAAGCACATTAAGCAGGGGGAAAATAAGCAGAATAACCTCGTAGCTAAGTTGCATTAAAAATTAAAAAGCCCTGAAAAGCAAACTGAGAGCTTCACACGGAATTGCTAGCCTGTGTGTTTGAGTGCTAATTGCTATGTTCGATTTCCCACCGGCCGGCCGGCCGGCGCTCTGCTTAGACTTTGATTAAGCGAGAGCTCACCAAGCACAAAAGCCATTATCACACTTGACATTTGAGTTGTGTAAATGAAGCATTTTGAGAATTTCACCTAAAAAACGCCAAAGTCTGTTCTCCAGGGCTGATGAGGGAGCACTTAACTCAGCAAGTCACTTCAAAATGCAATCAGGGGAAAAGACATTCCTCAGCCCTTCAGATAACTCCCTCAGTATGGTTCCTGTGATCAACCGCAAGGCCAAAATGGGGTCTCAGGTCACACGGATTTAGTGATGATGGCCACGATGATGCTTTTAAGACCATGCTTGAGTTAGCGATCCGACTGCGTCATTATTTCTTTGTCAAAGAATGAGAAACGTTCTACAAGTCAGAAAGCTTCTTTCCATCCGATTTTAATTTGACAGCACATTCGACTTGGAAACGTTGACGCGTACTCTTACAGACGCCATAAAGTCAAGGTGAAAGTTCAATGAATGTGACTCTGGAGGGCACGAGGAGAGCTTTTAAAGCAGTTTATGGTCCATCAAATTGGTAAAGGGAAATGAGCTCTGGCATCGGTAAAGGTGAGTGCGGAGCTGCTCGCTCTGCTGGGAGTAAACCTGAGCAGTCTGCACCTCATTACTGCAGGGCTCACTGCCAGTCTGTTGTTTTTCACATTGATGAATAATTAAAGGCTGGGCTTACATCTCTCAAAAAGAACAGTACATGTGTGGAGAAAGCAAGGATCTTAAAGGGGACCAATAATGTCCCTTTTACAAGATGTAATATAAGTCTCTGGTGTCCCCAGAATGTGTCTGTGAAGTTTCAGCTCAAAATACCCCACAGATCATTTATTATAGCTTGTCAAATTTGCCCCTATATTTGGGTGTGAGTAAAAACACACGGTTTTTGTGTGTGTCCCTTTAAATGCAAATGAGCTGCTGCTCCCGGCCCGCTTTCCTGAAGAGGGCGGAGCTTTAACAGCTCGTGCTCCGGTTGCTCAACAACAACAAAGCTGGAGAATCTCACGCACCCAAAATGAGGATTGTCAGTAACGGTGTTCAGCCTTACATTGTTCAAACCGGAGTCGACACTGATGGAGAGACTCAGGAAGAAGTTACAACTTTTAGAATGAAACTGGACGTTTCTGAATGGTTAGTGGATAAATTTATGTAGTTGCTGTGGAGTTGATTCAACTCATCGACTAGCATGTGTTGTCATGTTAATCTTTTGTGCAAATCCAGCGTTGAATTGACCCTCGTTTGTGAAGCAGTCCGTAAAATGACGGCATGGCAACAACACTGTACTGCAACAACAACCTCTTCTCTAAAGCAGCCCAACATGCGTGTTCTCGGGGGCGGGGTTTATGTAAATGTTAGGGTTAGTGATGTCACTACCTCGGGAAGAAGCTCGTTGTAGTCCCTACCAGCCGTTTGTTGTAGTCCTTAAACAGCGATTTCTATAAAAGTAAATATCTTCCTTTGCATTGAACTTTGAGCGTCGTAACTTTGCAGATGTTGTTTATGCTCAAACAGCAACATTACACACTAACTAAAGTAAAAAAAAAATATAAAAAACCATAATCAACCACCTCCTTAATGTGCATTAAGGGATATGACAGAGAGACTGAAGATATTATTACAAAGAACACAAAACACATGAGGATTAATAACATCTCGTAGTCTTTAATTATCATTTTTTTTTAGAGCTGTCACATAGCAACAGAAAAAGTAATACACATAGCTCCCTGAAAGAGAAGCCTTACATGAAAATATCAATCTTAAATCCACCAAAATAAATACTGAGCTTACAAAAGTTCTACAACTTGTTGGGAGATTTACAACACATTCATGCTTAGCACTTCTGCCTTCAGGGCTCTGAGGTGTTCGATTACGCTTCATATGTGAGGTTTCTGGGCAGGGAATTATTATTTAAGATGAAATCCTGATGACAATGACTACCCTGAAGGTCCTCGATAGTTTGGGGAGAGTTCATATCTTTTGGCCCGCTCTTTTAGAAGCAATAACTCATGGCTCATATAATAGTGTTTTTGGTTGTCATGTTTATGGAGTGTCACAATTTCCCCAAATCCTTACATATCCATCGGTGCTCAAAAGAGCATGTATTTCCTTTTCATAACTCAAGGGAAATCTTTTTCAGCTCACAGTCATGGTTCCTAAGCTTCAACCATTACCAAATCTCCATCTTTAAACAACATAAAGACATCAAAAAGAAGGGAAATTGTGCAAGCTGTTCACCGCTGTCACCAACAAAAAAATAATTATTGTTAAATAACAGCAAAGTACCTTTGAATTAAGGGGTGCTACATAACTGAAAATGAAATCATAACTCATCAAAGTCTTTCCTGGGGGAATCCTTTGATTGTACATTATAACCTGTTAAAAAGAAATATTTTCAACCACTACAAGCATTTATCGGTGTTAACTTGCACAGTTTCACTGCGAATCACAATGCTCTGTACATCCGTAAGATGACTGTGAAGGCACGACCATGTACATATTTGATTGTTAAAAAAACAAGTAGCCTAGCATACAGCTTATCTGGACATTGCTTCGAATTACACGGTAGATTCGTGGTTTGCAGATACACCAGACTGGAAGAAGAAACGCATTCGACTAAAGCATTTAAAGGAACACATGGACCACTATCAAATCTTTTGCATAAAAATATATATTCCTATGTACAATAAAATCAAACTAAACTCTACCTTTAGAAATTAAATATCGCTTGATAAAAACATGAGAAGATGAGAAAAGAAACCTAAAGTGGGCATTCCCTCGAGCTAGGTAATGTAGCTCTGTTCGCATTCAAACAAATAAAGCCATAATAGACTCTTCTACTGCTTGACCGAGTCTCATTTGTTGCCACATTTATGAAAACTGATCACGAAAGTCAAATTCATTCATCGACTTTCAACATATTAGTGACCAGAATACTGAATGACTTGTGGATGCAATATTTTTCATATTATAAAAGTGCTACAAGTGCTTTATTTGCAGGAGAAGTCGTCATTTTAAAATAATCAGGAAACCGATACATGAGGACAGTGCTGAGCTGTACATGTTTGATATTTTTAGTGTTGTATTTGCGTCGCTGTCTGTACATCCCTGCAAAATAGCAAATAAAACCAAACCTGTTATTCTGATGAAACTGGCTGACACATAAAATGTAATTATTTAAAAATATTTACATCTTTTAGATCAGTTCAAACAATTGGTGTTCCCAAAGGTAATTAATTTTAGGCAGAGGCACGGTTCAGCAGACTGGCAAATGCTGAAATGAGGGATAGAGATTGTTCTGGGTCAGTTGTGCTATATCGAGGCTCTCCTAGGAGCGTGTTTATTGGGGTCCTCGGCTCTGGAAGAGAGCTCTATTACGGCACATCACTGTTTGGGAGGTTTTAGCAAGAGATGTCAAGGAACAAAAATGCATCTGCTTTATTAGGACCAAAAAAATAAAAATAAAAATTTCCTCTCCTGATGCCTAGGAAGCATTTCACATGACATACTCTTAAAGGGATAGTTCACCCAAAAATGAAAATTCTGTCATCATTGTTGTTGCAAACCTGTAAAGTGTAACTTTGCTGTGGTGGAACTGACAAAATGGTTTCTTACAGTTTTTTCCCCACCATTTGGCATTAAACCTTCATAGTCATCCAGTTTGAAATGCTGACTAACACAGATTTTCCATTGCGCCATTATCTCTGTATTTACGATTCTTTGCAGCCTTAGCCACTGCCTACAACATGCTGGATCCTTTACTGGAAACCAAAAGTAACTCACTCCCAACGAAACGTTTACTCTTTGAATTCTTGCACCTGGGAACAATAGAAGTCGACATCTTTATAACTAAACGTTTGCTAAGCAGTATTTCCTACTAAAGCCAGGTGGTATTTGATTCTGGTAAGCGTATTCACTGGTGGGAGTGGCCTTAAATGGCAACATGCCCAATGCATTATGGATGTTGAAAAAGGGAAGACAACAGCCTTTTTTCTCTGTTTTCTCTAGTCAGGTTGCACCAATTTCAGTTTTTTCACATTTCTACTGTACAGGCAGCCATGTTTTATTGAAAGCCCATTTTGCCAGCAGTGAAGTACCCCTTTAATTTCTTCTGTGGAATAGAAGAGAATATTTCCTCTTTATTTCCATTAAAATATTTCCACTAGAGGAATTTTGGCTAAATTTTGCAGGCAGAAAAGCTAGTCTATTGTCATTAATATAGAAATGTATGAAACACAACTCACACAGAAGTCAAAACAAGCAGCATTCTGTTGGTCAACGTGGCGAATTTGCGACTGTTGCGAAATCTGCGAGGGGAAATACTTTGCGCTTATGCAGAATTCTCGATCGCATTGCTTCCTATCAAAATGACTGGAAAATTTGCTGAACAACGGTAAATGTGACTGCACCTTAAGTTGTTATTTACATCTGTTTTGCATCACTGACTTTTTTTTGTGCGATTTGAAATAACTTGAGGGTGAATAAATAATACAAGTGAATTTCCACTTTTTGGGTGAACTATCCCTTTAAGACCTTTTGCATGAACAACTTCAGGTCATTTCCTTTCCTAAAACCATTTCAGACTTGCAGCACCCGATGGTCATCTTCGACTAAGACTAAAACAGTTTAAGACATGGTATCTGGCCCTGGTTGCTGTCACCAAAGGTTTTGTTTGGAGTGGCCTGACACATTCTCAGTAACAGGCAGAGTCGGCAGGCATCATGTAGTTTTAGCACTCTCAGAAAAACACTGCGCTGTTTATGCGAGTGAATCACGTCAGAGGAGATCCTCGTAAGGGAAATCATCGTGGAAATGGATGCATTCAGTGATGCATGTGAAGCACAGAGCTAACCTGACTGAGAACGGTCACCTGGGGGTCTGAGACAGCTGTGCATTCAGAGAGGTTTACAAGAACCCAAATTACATGAATTAGCTAGGAGCACAACTTTGTCTGTGACCAGTACATCTCATTCCCCAAAGAGCTTTAGAAGTCTTAAGTACATATATGAGATTTCAGTACACCATATGAAAATGATCCAAAAAATGAAAAGAAAAAGTTCATTTCCTGTCAAATAATTTTGAGGAATTTTATGATGTACCTTTGGAATAGACCACATTCACTGAAAGACAAATTTCCTGCAACATTACTTGTGTTGTACCTAAAAATGTACATATAGATGATGGAATCATTTTGGAAACAAATCCTTTCATACTTTAATCTTACCAAAAAAACAAACAAAAAAAAAAAAAAGGATTTTTATAACTGTTGTTTTGAGATTTAAAGGTGCAATAAGTGAATTTTTTTTAAAACGTTGTTGAAAGTGGATCGGATCGAGCAATACAACACACTTCCACAGCCAATCAGCAGTAGTGGGCGTGTCCACTCATGATGAGAGAAGAGAATGAGCCAATCAGCAGTAAGGGGTGTGTCCTCTCATGATGGGGGAGGAGAGAGTGAGTCAATCATCTGTAGGGGGCGTGTCCACTTATGATCGGGGAGGAGAGAGAGAGAAATCGCATACTGCACCTTTAATTGTTTAAAGTTTTTTTGGGGAAATGGAGAAATCACTTAGCAATGCTCCCAGCTCTACCTCTTAATACTGTAGTGTGAATGGTTTTTTTTTGTTTGTTTTTTTACTTTTCACAATTTTTTATTTATAGAACAAAAATAAATCTTTATTTAGCATTTGAGCAGTACCTTTCGGGAAGAGTTATCTGACTCTAGAGCTAATGAAAGCCTCTCTGGATAAAGCTTGAAAGATGTATTTTTGGTTTGGAAATAGTATTCCCAGGAGAACCAAAAAGGAAATAAACACATTTGGGAAAAACATTACCAACATTCCTTTACAATGGAAATTCGTATCCTAAAATATAGACCAGATACCTTTGGCAACATTGTTCTTTCCTTTATTGTTCAGCAGCTCTTTGAGCAAACAGTTCAGTCCAGCTCCCAGTACTCGAGTCCTGAAATGCTCCGGTCAGGTCTGAGCTGCAGGCAGGGCGGTAAGAAATGGCACCTTCCAGTGATGGTCCTCATTAGTGGGTGACCTGTGTCAGAAACATGACTCCTGGGACTCTGTGTCATTCTGTATTGACAGTTTCTCTTGTTCAATGTGGTTTCCATTGTGAAGAACTGAATACCTGAAAGGACAAAAGAAACCAGGACACCACTTCAATTACAGCGTTACATATAAAAACACCTCAGAATCTCATATTCATCTCTCTACAAGCTTTTAGAAGATGTGGAAATATAAACCACCTCACATGTAAGGCTCAGCATCTTCAATAGAATCATAACCCTCCCAAAATAAATTTTCCATGACAAATACAACAAAGATTATTAAAATGTTTTACAAGAAAATACTATTTAATACTAATTATTTAGTACTTAAGTCTTTCTACTTGTGTTACTTTCCATTTCTTTGCAAATATTTGTAATATTTACTAGCAATTCTGAATAAAAAAATTTTCAAAGGAAATCATCATATTGTTTTTAACAATAACACATAAAACAACCTACACATACATTTGTGCATCTAGATAGACAGACATATATCTTGTTTTGTTAAATGACTGAAACAGGAAACATTGCCCTGCGACTGCTTCTTTTCTGTGTCTGTAGCCACACAAGCCATGAATCTCCTTTTCTTCCAGACCAAAAAAATCATTACAATCTCTTTTCATAAACAAGCAAACTAAAGGCAATTCCTACAGAGCAATTGGGCATGAAATTTACCTGAAAAAAAGGAAAACATACAAAAGAAAAACCTCTCAAAACCTTAATAATGTTCCGGGATTCTGAAAGGAAACATGCGGCAGCTTTTCAGTGAAGCAGAACCCAAAATTGCTGCCACATTGCCACTTTCTAACTGTACTGTTCGTTCTGCACAGCCTGAGACATCTGTCAAATTAACATGATCTACTGCAAACATACAATACTCCCCAATACACTTCAGTAATAATGTCTTGATCATGCTGGTACATCCAGTCTAGACATTAGCTGGCCGGATTAGAGGCAGAGCTCATTAATTTACATGAACATGAGCTTTGGGTCATACACACACACGGGCAGGATCTACATCACTCATTCTGACAAATTCATTCTGAATTATATGTGTCCAGACATCAGGGAACTGCGCTAAACAGAGCCGTGAAGACAGTGGCGTAGGGCTCGATTTAACCCTATTTTACTACATACACTCTGTATTAATTACAACAAATTTTAACAGGAACTTATTTACAGTAAATCTAAAGAAATAAACATTCCAGTTTATTTTGAAATAAACTGAAACTTTAGATCATGGCGTGAAATGAACATACTGAAGTTTCAGCCTCCTATTGGGAAAAGTAAAGGCCGTAGAGCTCTGTTTAAATATGCCGTTTCTGTGTCATCTTTCTGTGAAGGCAAACAAACATGATCATTTCTGTAATCAAAGGCTAAATTAAATACTTTCCAGTAGGAAAAACATAATTTTTAAATAAATGCTTCAACCCTATCATACACCCAGCGCAATGTGACACCAGGCAAGTGTTTTTTGCTAGTTTCAGCCCGACGCAGTTATCATTTTCACGTCCTGCGCCACGTTGTTTAAATAGCAAATTCACTCGCGCCCATCTGTTCGCCCATTGGCGTGCTGGTCTGAAAACGAGGTGTGTTCAGGTGCATTGTTGGCGTGTTGCTATTTTGAGGCAACTGAAAATGACAGCGACATTGACCAACAAAAACCTGCTCTAAAGTCAATGGCGCAGTATTTGTTTTTGTTATTTAAAGCGTGCGTTAGTAATATGCACCTATTAATATGCACCTATGTGTGGGTGCACAACATGCGTACACGCTGCTTGTTACACACATACAGCAGCACACAAACATGCCAAATATTAAAAATAATGAAAGGATAACAATATAAAAGATTATTATTGTGTGCATAAAGATAAAAATGCTTTGGTGGAATCTGGCTTTTCTCGTAGATGATCCATTTCCTCGCTAGAGAAGCGTTCAGTTTTTCCACTTGCAAATTTCACCATGGCGCAAGCGCACCTGGCTTTTAAAGGTAATGGGAGATGACAGTCTGATTGGTTTATTGCATGTTACACCCAAAACACACCCATGACTCATTAAGAGAATAGGGACAACCCTTTTAGACCATGCGCCTGGCGCGCAGTGAATTCGGACAAGCCATAAGCACACTTGCATCATGCGCTTTAGACCATGTGTTTAGATAGGGCCTGTTGAACACAGTTGTGCTGCTTAATATTTATGGAAACTGTGATACATTTCTTCAGGATTCTTGAATGTAAAGTATTTTGTAATATTATAAATGTATTTACTGTCACTTTTGATCAATTAAAAGCATCCTTGCTTAACTTCTTTTTAAAAAATTCTTACTGCCCTCAAACTTTTGAATGCCATTCTGTATGAATATACATGAAAGGATTAGTAATGTTTATTCTCATAATTCTGCATAAGTGGCACCACACAGTATATTGTGTTGTGGTTTATTAAAACATTTATCTCTAGATGATTGCTAGTCTGTTTGTATTTGCTTTCTGTGTCTAACTGAATATTTACACACGTTATATTAACTTAATTTTCCATACTAGCATTTTAATGATAAGCCTTTGAAATATGATTTCATAGCTGTTAAAATCACTAAACCATTACAACAAACCACCTGTTTCTCTGCTGTGCCATCTGCAATGCTGCTGCGATGGTCTTGCCATCTTTTACAGAGCAATAAATTAGCTAATAAATGTATACATGCTGTTTGCATTATTTAATATGACTTTTTTTATCTAGTACATTAGCTGTATATTAGCTAGGAAACACAAAGTTCTCAGTCACCGAGCCATGGGGTTTGCACCTAGACTCCATCTAGAGGTAAACAGTCTAACAACAACAATGTGATCACCAAACGTGACAGAGCAGGTCCAGACAGTCTAGCTACAGACTCTTCAGGCTTCAGCGTTTCTCCACACTCACTGGCGTATGAAATTGGCAGCAGCTTAACTTAAAATACCTACAAATTCAGATCTGAGCTGCACCATTAGCTCAGTCATGAAGAGCAGAGAAGCTGCAGTTACCAAAGCAACCTGAGCAAAGAAATGACCAACCAACAGTGGCAAAATATGTTTAAGTTCATCACAAATACAGGATTTTTTTATATCGATATAGGAACGATCCCACCACTGTTTCCTGTAAGCTGCATGTGTGAATGGCAGCCCAGACAAAATGGTAGAATCAGAAATGTGTGTGAATTTCCTGAACGAATGGATGTGGCATTTCAACTGAAGTCCATTCCCATGTCCACTGATTTTTAGTACGGAACTGAAGCTGTCAGAAATGTTGTATATGGAAATATGCAGCACTGATTAATTTGCAAGATACGCGCCACATCCTTGAACAGAAGTTTCTTAGCGGTAATAAAGTAAAACAACAGCCTAATGATAAACAGCCAATTAAAGAAAGGAACTGCTCCACATTAAGAATTACTAAGAATTCATTTCTAAAAACATTGGGCAGTATCAATCCTGAAATATCAATACTTCTGATACTGATGTATATAAGCAGGATGTGATTTTATATTGATTTCAATGTAACATTAATGCATATGAAATGCACAACCATTCAAAAGTTTGGGGTCTCTTTTTTTTAAAGAAATTACATTTTTTTCATCATGAACACACTAAACTGATCAAAAGTGACAGTAAAAACATTTATAATGTTACAAAAGATTTCTATTTTACATAAATGCTGTTCTTTTGAACTTTCTATTCATCAGAGAACCCTAAAAAATGGTTTCCACAAAACATATGAAGCAGCACAACTGTTTACAACATTGATAATAATAGGAAATGATTCTTGAGCAGTAAATCAGCATATTAGAATGATTTCTGAAGGATCATGTGACACTGAAGACTGGTGTAATGATGCTGGATTGCCATTATTGGAAAAAATTACATTTTAAAAAGATCAAGTAAAAAAAAACATTCATATTAAATGTCAATAATATTTCATAATATTACTGTTTTTACTGTACTTAAAAAAATAATTAAAAAAAATAATGCAGTCTTGGTGAGCATAAGAAACTTCTTTCCACAGTGAAAATTCAGTTTAAAAGTGAAAACTGTGACTTTGTGGTCAATTAGCTGCACAGAAGTGGAATCATTCGCACACCTGAACAGGAGCAGAAATACTGAAAAGATCAAGCAGTCATACAGCAGTTTAAGCAGTTACTGGCATTAGTATTTTTGCCTTGATAGTACATAGTAACAGATCAAAATGAAAATAAGTGTTATCAGTTATCGCCCATCCCCACCTAAAAGAACAAAGAGGGAATATTAGTCCCAATATAAATCTATAACTGAGAGAGAGAGAGTGATAGATGGCAGAGAGGAGAGGAGGAAGGAAAGAGATTTGTTCATTCTCACTTCTACTCCACAGTTTCCTGACATCATTAAAGTCAGAACGCTTTGTTTAGCACCAATCCATGGCCATCTGGAGTGCAGAAAAGCAAAACTGCAAAGCGTGAAATACTGTAGTGTTGAAGAAATAGAAATGATTAGATCTGTTATGAGAATTTACTTAATAAAAGGGTCAACAGAACTGACAAAAAATACACTGAAAAAAATGTTGATGTAGAAACGGCAAGTAACATATTCAATTAAACGTGAAATTTTGAAATTTTGAAGAAAACTGTATGCTAAATGTAAACTTGGTCAGAAATGTGGCATCTTTTTATAATTTATTTTATTCACTGAATATAATGAATATAACAGACACACAAAAATGCTGGGTTAAAAACAACCCAAGTTGGGTTGAAAATGGACAAACCCAGCGATTGTGTTGGGTTAAATGTTTGCCCAACCTGCTGGGTAGTTTTATTTAACCCAACTATTGTTGAAAAATGACTATATGGCTGGCTTAAAATGAACCCAAAATAGGCTGGAAAACAAAAATCAGACACATTATTACTAGAGGCAACAGTAATAATCAAAAGATGAACATTTATTAATAACCAATTTAATAAATGTTTATTGTTTAATTACTATTAATTAAACTTATAAATAAATGTTCATTTCAAAACATATTTTACCCAGCAGGTTGAGCAAACATTTAACCCAACTGCTGGGTTAAAACAACCCAATTGCTGTGTTTGTCCATTTTCAACCCAGCATGGGTTGTTTTTAACCCAGCATTTTTTCAGAGTGTACGTTTCCACCCTTCCATGTTAATGAGGTTTTATAATGGCCTGCTGGTATGAGGACTGACACATGCCTTTACTGATTTATTTTGTTCCTAGGGATAATTCAAATGTTTATGCTTCTGTTTATTCCTACTTTAGTCTGTCATTTTGTGTCTGGCGCCACAATGAAGGGAGGGGTTGTGTCGGGCTCTTTGATCATTTCGTTTCTATCATTACTGTGAAATATATAATAATATAATTTCCCACAAATAAATTAATAGAAAAAAGAAATTCGGCAACATCATAAGTTAAATGCTGATGACTAATACCACATATTTTGGTCTGAAATCAAAGCTGATAAGTTTAGGATGGCAAATATTGGCGCAAAACCCAGAAACATGAGTTTAATTTGACTGCTGGCACAATAGGTTAAAATCTGAATCTGAACAGTTAAAAAGAGCACTGACTAAAATGAATGCTTCCAATAAATAACAGGCCTGTATCATCACAATATATCATGCAGAGAGCTGAAAGACAAACTATTCTTCTATTTAAAACACATGCTGATAACATAAGACTAAAGCCTTGGAGACCTAAAGCCTGTTTATCTGATAAAATTACCTCTTTGTGATGTAGTTTGTGGCATGTACATTATCTTTTCAGCTTGAGAGAGGAGGCAACCCAGGGAAATCTCCCCTCTCTGAACTGTTTAGGATTAACCAGTAAAGGCAGAGCAAGATAACTTTCTTTGGTGACTGATAGCATATGCAATTGCAGGCCACTTCACAGGAAGAATGACTAGGCAATCTATTACGAACTTATCTATTCAGACATATTCCAGTTCACATCAGGTCAGGCAGGGCTCTGCAAAATGAGTCCAATCTCAGCAGTGCCTGACGCATCGCAGCTCTCAGACTAACAGGCCGTAACTGTAACGGTCCTCAGAAAATCCCTGAGAAACACTACTCACTAGTACTTTTATGACTTCTTGACGTGAACTGGAAACATGTTACCATGCTTTTATCGTTTATTTTTATTAAGGATGCATTAAACTGATCATTAGTAAAGACATTTATAATGTTACATGAGATTTCAAAAGCAATGTTTTTCTTTTGAACTTTCTATACATTAAAGTGTACCGAAACAAAAGTTGCCATCACAGGAATGAATTGCATTTTAAATTTTATTTTTAAAATATAATAATTTACACAGTTACTGTCATAACTTGTTTTCATGACAAATTTATTTAAACATATTAAATAATTAAGACATCACTAACAGGTAAAGTAAATATAATGAGTATATAAGCTAATATAGTGCATATATTTAGTGAAATGCTTCATTTCTCTAGTGAACTAACATGCTGTGGACACTGAATGACTTGCCTGAGGTAAATGTAATGCTACGTGAGATATTATTCTCAAGCTGTTTTATTGATGTCTTTCTGCGGTTGAAACACTGGTTTTGAGATTACACGTAAACATATTTATGCATAGATCATCTGTTCCTCTTCTTTAGTGCTTTTTCCTGTAGTGTCGGTTAGAAAACAGTGTTGCATTACCGCACACGCCCCCTTATGGATTGGAGCGTGAATCACATTTTGACTGACTTACTTCTATCTATCTATAATAAAATCTATTCTATTCTATTTTTAATATAATTATTTATTGTGCATCATTTACAAGCTGTATTTGTTAAATTATTCCAAAAATGTAGAAATATATTTTTTTAATTATATGTATTTTGAATACATACAGTGCTAGCTTTGAAATGATCTTAAACAAAACAAAGGATACAACAGATAATTTTGGAAATTATAGTGTGTTGGAAATATTTATGACTGAATTTTCCAGAGATGCAGGTATGTCCACAGGGCCAAGACACCCTTAGACATGGTCTCTTTGAAAAAAAAAAAGAAAAAAAAATTGTTTGAATAAAAATGACATAACACTGTGTTTTATGTGTTAACTGAATGATTCTGAACTTGAGAAAGACCATTCACTAGTCTCCGCTTCAGACCACACACTTCCACAGTTCAGGGAGCACAGCTACAATGAGTAGTTTTCAAGAAAAAATACTCAATAGATCTGTCTAAAAGTCTGCAAAAGACATTGATGACCACCAAGAAAAGTAAGTGTGGTCAGTCATATGGCCCCTTCCAGTCTAAATGGGCATCTCTGTCCAAAATACACTGCCATGTGAACCAAACGTTAAGCCTAAAGTCAAGCATCTGGCTATGTGACTCTAGACCTTCAGTGTCAGCCAGATGGTAATGTCAATCCACAAAGGATCATGCCATTTCCTCAGCCGGCACGTATATGTGTGTGTTTGTCTTTCCAGAACTGTCTGAGGCTTTTCAAACACACGCTCACAGATATAAGACCTGATTATTGTGGAGTTGAGTGGCACCAGATTGTTTTCTGAAAGAAATAAGAAACAGATATGGTGTGGAGGAGGACTGAGAATGAGACAGAAAGAGAGGAAAACAAAGAAAGGAAGGAGAAATGTACTTATAGGAACTAAATGATCCCACAAAACCCCAAAACAATGGAAATTAATAAACATATAATCTCTAAATGAAAACTTTAGGTTTAAGATTAAGGGACTGAAAATATCATTAGTGCATTATAAAAACAATAGAAGTCACCATGACAGAAAAACAAACGTGTGTGTATGTCTGTGTATATCTCAACAAGTAAGTCTGTCAGAACTCAGACCAGAAGGGAGTGCAAATGTCCGATTCATTTTTCCATGAGCAAAATCTACTAATACAATTTCTTAAATCTTCCTTCTGGCTAAAGCGAAAGAAAGGATCAATGCAGAACTCATAATACCACACTGCATGGCAAACATGGGTTTCATAACATCCAATCCCAGCAGGCCACTCTTTACTTACACAGGATTATCCAGCAAGCCTAATAGGCAACTGCACCAGGTAAGAACCGGCAACTAGCGCATGAATAATGGAAATAGCTAGACTTGTGAGGAAAGCCTTGTAAGATAGCAGCTGGTGTTTACCTGCCTGTACGTCTCAGGTGACGGCTTATTCTTAGCATTCATTACTCAAAATCAACAACACAAATGTTTGTTTTGCATTTGTAACAATTTCAGCATATGGATTACTCACTCTTAAAATGTTTACAAAAATTAATCATGTTTTGTTCTTTATTCCATCTTTTATCCAGTGTTTTTATCTAATTTATTGTGTGACAGATTTAATTATTTTATCACTCCCATGTGGCACAGATCGGATATGAGCCATGACCGTGTAAAAAAAAAAAGCGCATGGATTACGATTTTCACAGATCGGTTTCAGGCCTCATTCATATCAGGAAATAAATCAGATATGAATCGGATACGTGCGTTTGCGCCTGCCGTGTAAGCGGACAGATTGGATATTCCCCTGTAAATGCGACTCCTGCATCATTGAAAAGTGAGGGTTTTTTTTACATTTCACGGTACAGACATACCTATAACAAACGGAACATCTCTAGTTGACTGGCAGAGTATTAATTTCATTTGTTTGTGTTAAATAAAAGGCAATCTGACATTGAAATGCTCGTGCACACAGCGCTTCAGTCCCATTGTGGAGACTATACCCATTCATTCCATTGAAACCACAAAATAAAAAGCACACAAACTTGTACCTGCCCTTGATATATAATCACTGATGACTAAAAAATCCTAGTGGATTCGAACCCAGAAGCTGTGACATGTTTAACAAATATCTACCCGAGTATTATTTCACTCGCAGGCTTCCAGCGGAGACGCGTTCGTATACTGTCATGAAGAATTTGTTTTATTTTGATGTAGGGATGTAACTATTGCATTAAAAGGGTTTCTATATGAATTCATGTCAATAAATTAAACTCAGTGTACCACTGAAATTGATTTGTGATGTCATATATGCTATTTTTGGTACGTTTTGCCAAGTGCAATGTAAAAAGGAGACTTCGGATACAGGTCACTTTTAAAAGAAATGTAAGCACGTCGTCTAAGAAAATCGGATATGGTCAAAAGATCGGATCTGTGCATTAAGACTTGCAGTGTAAATGCGGCCTAAGTTTCAGATGTCGCAACGACATCTCAAATACATTTCATTCATGCAGTTCCTCCAAGATCTAGTTATGACCTCTACATTGCCTTTGAATATTTCTAGTCATTCCTCAGATATAGCAAATACATGTTTGTAATGATACAGAATATATCAAATCTTTATTCTGTAATGATAAAGAATAGAGTTCAGTTCTATTGATTTCAGTTCACAACCTTTCTATTCCTGCTCAGTTAAATCTTTCAAAAAAGAATCAGAAAAATAAATAATAAATCTTTACATAACCTGCTTGGAAGTGTTCATGTTTTAACCATCAGTCAAGGATAATTTAGTTTCGGTACTGTTTACGGTATTTCATTCATCCGATGTGAATGCCAGTCTTCTTCTTACACAAAAGCCAGTGACGGAGATGACAAAATTACTCTCCATTTTCTACAGCGATTTTCATTTATTTAAAAGCAATATTACATGAAAGCAGCAAAAAATAATGCCACAGTATATTCATCCTTTTAAATTACGAGATTCAAAAGGCATTTGTGCTTTATAAGACAACCCATTTAAGACATTTCCCAAAGGACAGCCTTGGGAATTTAGGGAGACATTTTAGACCATCATATCTATTTTATTTTCATTAGAGTAGTTATTTGAAATGCATGCCTTCATAGATATCCTTTTAAGCAAAATTAAGCTTAATGAATGTATTGTATTTTTGAAGCTAAATTTCTGCATGGTCTATTACCAGAGCATTAAATATAGCAATAAAAATCTAGAAATATATTTTTTAGTTTTTACTTCACATTTTTTTCACATCATTTATAGTGATGTTTGCGGGAAGCATTGCTGGCAAATTTCCTGATAATTTACTCAGCCCCATGTCATCCAAGATGTTTGTCCTTCTTACTTCAGTCAAAAAGAAATGAAGGTTTTTGAGGAAAACATTCCAGGATTTTTCTCCATATTGTGGACTTCAACAGGTTGAAGGTCCAAATGTCAGTTTCAGTGCAGCTTCAAAGAGCTCTACATGATCCCAGACAAGGAATAAGAGTCTTATCTAGCGAAACAGTCATTTAAAAAAAAAAAAAAAAAAAAAAATGTATATACTTTTTAACCACAAATTGCTAAACTAATAAACTGGCTTTGAGTTTTAACTTTTTCCCCACCAGTGTTTTTTTTATACTTTTTAATATATATATAAAAAGTTGTCAGCCATTGCCAGCATTTTTGAGCATTTTCACAAAACTTTCATGGCCCTCATTATTTTGTTTTGTTGTATGAATATCTGAACATGCAATATATCAAAAGAAAGAACAGAGTCTCTGCTTTAAAAAAAAAACTTTATATTCTAGCTTCATGCATTTTTTTATTCGTTAATACTTGTGGGTTAGTTTCATTAAAAAAGTGCTACATTTTGACAAAAAGCTGAGAAAATCTTGTCTTTGTCAAAGTCTACGACCCCAAAGCTTCACAGTCCTATAGATCATCCGGAGCCAACATTCATTCGGTAACATTAGGCAGTTTTGATTTATATGCTGTCAAATGTTTGATGATCGCGTTAGACATGAGCATAAACAATGCTTCTATTGCTTGTTTCTGCTTCTTCTTCGCTTGTTTTTGGATCTGGATATTCTGTACTCTTTCAGAAGATGCATAATAGCGCATAACATAACTGTATAACAATGAAAACATGCCAGAAAATTCCATTAATGGTGGTAAAAGAGTTAAGATGGCTTGTTTATTCAAGACCAAAGTGCTAGCTGTGGCTTTATGGACAGAGGGATGCATGCAAAGCACAAACACATTATTACAACACTCAGAGACTGCAAGCCAGTCAGACTATAAACACATCAGTGCTCAAAACCTTGCATAAATATATATTTTAAAAAGTCCTCTGTCACTAAGAAACAGATAGTAAAGTTATATGGCAGGTGGCGGCATCACAAGAAATGCCATTAGAAGAAAAATTGCGGTTTACAAGAGCAAATAACAAAAAGGATAATAACAAACAACCACCAATCTTAAAAGTTTGGCTCAAAGTCCCACTGCTGAGAAGTACTGGATGAGGAATGCTGGGCATGGCTGGACTCTAAGTGCCCCATTATTTTCATGCAATGCGGTTACATAACTTATAAGAGCTAATAATAGAGCTGCCTCTTTGTTTTTACTTTATGACCTGATATAGAAACAGCACTCAACCTCAAAAACCCCTCTCGGTTTATCAGGGTTCGCCCCATTCTGCTTGAGTTATGCACTCAGAGGGGATTCACAGCGCTGAACATTTTCCTCAAGTTTACTTTTAACTGCAGAGATTTGAGAACACTCCAATCTGTTTACTGTGAACAATCCTAATGCTCACCGCATTGAACCGATCCTGCAAATGGGAACTTTTCATAAACAAAGGAGGTGCCTCTTTGACTGGTATATGTTTTAAAAGCGACTCTGAGTATGTTACCTTTGGATATAGGGAAGAATGTGGTAAGCTGTTCAGGTGTTTTAAATCAGGTGTTGCCTACGCAAGGAGAAATGAGATATGAAACATAATCATATTATAGGGTGAATGCTATTTGCTACATTTATAAAAACGTTTACTATTACAGCCATTTAAAAATGACACATGTATGATATATTTTTAGACCTCGATGCATTTGTTTTCACATAAAATTTGTTTTACCTGAAATGTAAAAAATTTGACATGCACAGCTGCATATGATGCACAGCTGCCTTTTTTTTTTAAATATAAAAATACTTTTATTCAGCAAGGATGCATTAAATTGATCAAAAGTGTCAGTAAATATATTTATAATGTTACACAAGATTTCTGTTTCAAATAAATGCTGTTCTTATGAACTTTCTATTCATCAAAGAATCTGTTTCTACATTTATAATGATAAGAAATGTTTCTTTAGCAGCAAATCAGCATATTATTATGATTTCTGAAGGATCATGTGACGCTGAAGACTGTTGAAGAGTAATGATGCTGAAAATTCAACTTTGCTATCACGGGAATAAATTACATATATATTACTAAATTATAATTCAAAATAGAAAACAGTTATATTACATTTAAAAAACACTGACACTGTCACAATTATGGACTTTCATTTTGTTATTCTGTTCCTATTTTGCCTACTCCATTTTGTTTAGCTTTCATTGGTTAATGATTATCGCCTTGTTAGTATCTGATACTACTAATGTTTTACACCTGTCAGGCCCTATTTTAACGATCTAAGCACATGGGCTGTGTCTGAAATCGCCCCCTATACCCTTAAATAGGGCACTATTTGAGGGGACAGCCATTTGTAGTGGTCCGAAACTATAGTAGACAATGTTGAGTGTACATTATTTAATCCCATAATGCACCGCAATAACGAGTGTACAACTGATGTACACTCAACGGCTAGAGAATACCCATAATGCACTGTGAGTGTCGCTACCAGTTTAAGTTTCAAATGATTATTAACAGCAAGCACAAACTCCTTCAAGTGGACTATATTAGTGGAGTAATGTAGGGAACAGTGAATGAGGGAGCGATTTCGAACACAGCAATGGTCTGAAGCGCATGGCTCAGGTGCACCTATGAGTGTCCGAATCCACTTTTGCTAGTTTTAACAATAGAAAAAATGGTCAGCGTCTCTTAATGAGTCATGGGTGTATTTTAATGTGCAATAAACTAATCTCCCATTCCCTTTAAAAGCCAGGTGGGCTCGCACCATGGCGGATTGCTATTTACATGGCGAAATAATACTCGTTTTCAGACCAGCACATCCATGGGCGAACAGATGGGCGCTGGACGTAAAAATAATAACTGCGTCAGGCTGAAACTAGCAAAAAACACTTGCGTCGTGCCTGGTGTCGCATTGCGGTGGATGTATAATCGTGTTCATCCTGTATTTAATCTCCCTGTTGTATTCAGTCCCGTTGGTTCTCGTCTATTGTATTATGTTGTTTTGTATTCTCCCTGTGTTATCATTAAAAACTTTATTTGTAATGCTTTCACCTTGCGCTTTCATACAGCCTAAGACCATGACAGACACATTTTACCCCACTTTAACCAGCATTTATGTGTGTGCTCATTAGAAGGAAAACAAGAGGAAACGAACAAACTACCAAAAACTAACAATTCTTTATAAGGTCAGATTCAAGGCAGTCTTTTCTGCCAAAAAGTTACTGACAAGATCTTCAACACTAGTGGACATCCTGTAATTGTGCCTCAGCGTGCTACAATTCAGCCCACATAGAGAGAAGTAACTCTAATTAGAGAGCACCCACTAAACTTTTGCATTTTCTGTGAGTGTGAGTGATGCTCACAAAACTCAGCCAGGGTATTGCTAATGTGTTTGGAGTGGTTGTTAATGTGCTGCTGTGCAGTTGCTAGGGTGCTCCGAGTGGTTGCTAGGGTATTCTGAGGTAAGTGAGTTTACATTTACACAAGGGACTCTGAGAAATGTTACAACTAGATATAGGGAAAAAAAAAAAAACAGAAATCTGAATAAAAAAAGGAAACAAACAAATTAAGAAACAAAGGTACAAAACAGATGAATGACTCACATGAAAAAGAGATAAATGTGTGGAGCTGCTCATTGCTGATAGTTCAGTGCATATGGCAGTACCATTCAAAGAGCTATGACAACCATGATGCTTATAGCTCTGTAAATGGCGCTGCTATCTGCACCACACAAGTTCTTCCTGACCCTCTTCCTGTGGGTCTTTGCTGTGTCTTGGGTGCACAATAAATCCACTAAATGCCATGAAATGAAAACACAAATCAAATATGGTACACCAAGATTACATGTGGCTTTTAAGAGCAATGGTGTAACAATCAACTCATTTGAGCTGAACCATTCCCAGCCGAGCGGGTGGAAATGAAAATTTGTGATGCCAGACAGAGTTATCCATGTTGCGGCTCCCAAAATCCACACTTTAATCCAGCTGTTTACAGACGCAAATGCACCGAGCCGAGTGACATGATTTTCTCAAGTAGAATAAGATTCCTGCCATGAAGCCACTCTCACAGAGCTTGTATTAAAATAAATGAAACATTAAATAATCAAATAATTTGAGCTCACTTACCACTGTGTAAATAGGTATATATGTTCTATCAGGCAAATCCAATTATTTTAAAAGAAACCATCAATTACCACCCACTGTTGAAAGTCATTGTGGAGCAAGCGTAATTTTCCCTGTTCAAACAAGAGTGACATGTTTCAAGATTAGTTTAACCAGGCTTGAACATATGAGTGAATCTCATGTAATGTGATAAGAAATAAGAACCTGTCATTTATGCTGATTTAAATTAAACAAGAAATATATTTTTGGTCACACTTTACATTAGGTGGCCTTAACTACTGTGTACTTAACCATTTGATCAAATGTACTTATGTACATACATGTTGGTGCACTGTAATTACTTTTAAAGTACTTACATTTTTAACATTTATAGTTATATTGCCCTAACTGTAACTCAACCCTTACCCCAAAACCTATAACCATACCTCACACCTAAAACTCATTAGCAGTAAACATGGGAATTTCCCAGTAACACAGTAAATCCTTAGTTTTGTAGGTATTTAATGTTAATACATAGTAGTTAAAGCCAGCTAATATGAAGTGTGTCCATTTTTGTGTGCACTAAAAATAATTGCTGTAATAATAAAATGTGGACATTTGTGGGTAAAATGTGTTTAAATGTGATTTTCTTTATACAAAATAATTAATTATTTTTGGAAAAATAAAAATAAAATATGGCTATATATCTCAAAGATGTTTGAAAAGAAGCTGCAGTATTGTAATTGCAATAATTCGCCTGCGTTTTGAACACTGGGTAAGATCCATGTGCTCTTAGTTGACCTTAAAGTAATGCAGAGCTCTTGCTGCCTCCACTTAATTACTAGAGCACTTGATATAAGCCACTGCTTCTCTACAGTCAAGAGATCAAAGACAATCTCACGGTCAAAGCTGTCTTGATATACAGAAAAAAAAAAAACTTTTTTGCTCACCAGCCTCTGTGGTTTTCCAAAGTTACTAGCCACTCAGCATTTTCACTGGCCACAATTTTGACATCGATACCATGGGGAAAAACTGCCATATATATATAAATAATATATATATATATAAATAATGTCTTATAATTTGGCAGCAGGTATATTAGGCTGCTGTCACTTTAAGACCTGACGCACGGATCCATTATACTGTTACACATGCGTTTTCTTTCTCAACTGTTTATGTTCACTTAAAACAGAACTGACTGTTTACGTGAATACTCGCCAAGACCGGCATTTTGACATTATTTTATGTGTATCTGACTGTTTAAAAGATCTCAATTTAGTACTGAGAGGCGGCTTTATGTGTGCGTACTGCGGGAATGAGTAAAATTATGCGCAATACACGCAATCCCACGCCGAAATTCAAGCCCTGTAACATCAACAATATTTATCCGGAGCAAATGAGTGAGGGAAGGTGGGTTTGTGTGTCAACTCACTGTCGGAGAGATGAGAGAGAGAATAAGAGCAGCTGGTATCGTGTATCTATTCAGTGGAAAATGAGTATTGGAAACACTGCACTTAGTTTATTATTTCAGATGCCTTTTTAAAAGACTATAATTGAAAAATGTATATATTATATATAAAATTAAATTCGCCAAAGTGGCTAGTAGGAGTGACTGTGTTATACGCCACTGCTGAAATCCACCCGTCAATGTCAAGCCCTGCCCAGCTCACTAACCTCATGTCCCCTGAAACATCTGTCCTCAAATGACGCAGTGCCTTGTGTCCACAACGCCCCTAATAATAAGGCATCTGCCCTGCCAAACTTATCATTAGAAGCAACTGTCTCTCGGCTCTGGTTTAGATCCTTTGTTTTCAATCACCTGGGCCACTTGGCCATTGATTTTCCATAATAACAGTTAAATTACCAGAAGCTCAAGGCTCTGAACATTTCATAGCTATGGATACATCAGCCCAGACAATTACAAGAATATTAATGTCTAATGTGGGCTCACTCACGGCTCTGCACGATGCTCCTCTGAGGTACATTTGTGCATGTCATGTTGGCACACTGGCACAGGAAGGAAATCACTCACTCTCAATGCTCAATAATAATACTCTCTTAGGCAAACACAGAACCAGCTGCCCCTGACTTCCTGTTTAAAGGTCGTCTTCTCAATTTATCGCACCTATTGATCTTGTGAACTGAAAAGAAAGCCTCAAAACTTTCTGAGGTGATGAGGCATCATCACTGCAAGTAAACATGAGAGAAACTGCAATTATTGGCAAAGGATAATTTAGCAAAACCTGTGTTAGAGAAGTGCAGTCCTCACATGTTTCAACCACGAGCATGTGCTCATTAGGAGGAAAGCGGGAACGTGTCTCATGGAAACAAGCTACGAACACAAGGCACCTCAATCATCATACTTAGATGTGTTTTTAATGCTTTCATATAGAGCTGGGTGATATGAGTAATTGCAAAGCAAGACAGGCTGTACATCATGATATAGTTATTTGTGCTGGAAAGTGATGAAAAAATAGTTTGCTAACACTAAAACTAAATATGTACACTATTGTTCAAAAGTCCCTCATCAAAAAATTATACAGTCTGTAATAGGGCTGCACCCCAATAGTCGACTAACTGTTAGTTGACGAGAAGAGGCTCAGTCGACCAAAATTTTATTAGTCGTTTATTCGCAGAAAAAAAAAAAATCCACAGGAAGTGGCAAAGTCATGCAGTCTGTGATGGACAGATCGTTAACAGCTGGTAATTACAGTACATCGGACAGGACATCCAAACGCTCGCCTACTTAAAATAACAACAAAACTTGTTTTTGTAAAATAATGAAATAAAACGGGGTGCGATTTCTGCCATCTCTCTCTGTGAACTAAAGAACTGAAACTCCATGTAAAAAGATATGTATAGAAAGCGAAATGTCTACTTTTAAATGAACCAATTCAACTGGAAAACAAATATTCTCAGGTTATGTAAATCCGTATGAAACTTGCATTTAGGCTCGTCCACTACAGCGGAGATGACAAATCAGCATCGTCAACTTCATCACTGCAGCCGGAAAATACAGAAAACACTAGTTTATCAATTAATATTAAAATGTTAAAGCAATCTCCTTGCTGTTTTCCCCCGACGCATTCATAATCGTTACTCCTGCTGGTGCGCTGTGGCAATCTTTATGCGTTAAAGGCTCTTTATTATGATTTATATGGTTTATAAACGTGTGATTAGTTGACTAATTGCTTAAAATGACAACTACTAGTCGACGAGAAAAATCTTTAGTCGAGGGCATATCTAAAAAATACTGTAAAAACTGTAATAATGTTAAATATTATTTTAATTATTTTATTATTTTATTATTTTAAAATAACTGTTTTCTATTGTAATTGTAAATGTAATTTATTCCTGTGATGCAAAGCTGAATTTTCAGCATCTGTCACGTTCCTTCAGAAATCATTATTTGATGCTCAAAAACACATTTCTTATTATTATCAATGTTGAAAACAGAAAGTTCAGAAGAACAGCACTGATTTGAAATAGACATTTTTGTAACATTATAAATGTCACTTTTATCAATTTAACGCTTAATATATATTTTTTTTAATAAATGCTGTAAAAGTAGTGAGCATGATTATTCCATGATATCTAATGCATTAAATGTTGTGTTCGAGTCATTTTGACACAGAGAGGATTTTCCTGTACCCGAAAATTGAACTAAAATTTACTGACTTTACTCACACAGAGTCTAACAACTTCTTTAACAACTGACTTTGTGCCATTTTGTAATAAATAAAACCGTTTCAAAACAAATTTCCTGGTTAAACATTAAAGCACACGAGTGTGATAAACAGTGCATATTTATGTAAAATTTACAAAATTATCCACATAAGCTCAGATAAATAAGGCCTACGATCGATCAGTTCCAAAAATAAAGACAAAACCTGTCCTAATTGAAAGAAAACAAGCTGACAAAAAGATTGAATCCAATATTTGGTGACAAGGTAGCATAACCTTTCCATAAATTTATAAGCAATTTTTTGCAGGCCGGTCATTTTTGACTAGTGTTACAGGGTTTTCAACACAGCACATGGGTTAAGTAATGTTAACAAATCGAACCTTGTTGTAAAAGTTCTATTGGTTTAAATATAAACTGAAATTTTGATATTTCTGGATAACCCACTGAATTGAATATGAATGGTACTTAATCTCATTTGATTATTTACTCTTTATATTTGAATTTCATGTAACAAAACAAAAGACGATTATTCACAATGAACAAATTCATGAAGTCTGGCATCAGTGCAAAAACAACTCCACATGATGTAACACTTGAGGTAAAAACGAAAGACTAATAAAATGGATAGTGCTATCTCCAAAATCTGATAATCTGATGTAACTGCATATCATCTGAATTTAACAGTAATGCAACCAGTTGTGATGTTGCTTCTTAATCACGTGTAAATAACAGTCTTACACTGAAAGCAATGTACCTATAGCATCTTTACTGCACTATTAACATGCTTAGAAAAATACACCTGTGCTCAGAAAGCAGCACAATTCAATGGTCTCATATAATTTGAGGTGTTATTAGGAGTTTGCTTAAATCCCTCACCCTCAGAGTGAATACTATTAGAAGTGATGTTTACCTTTAGTGATTAAAAGAGACTTTTTAAATGAACATGTTTATTAAAGTATCATAAGGAACATGATAATAAGGTTGCATGATTAGAGACAGGAATACTGAATGAATGAACCACCATTCACAGCGGCAGCAGTAAACAAAAAAGCTGAATGATGAAAGTGTCATTATTGGCTCACTGAAGCATGAAGTCTCCAATGCAGAATAAATCTGAATTCACAAATACACACTTAAAGGATACAAATACACAGTTAAAGGACACACACAAATACAGGCGCACACATTACAATCCATTAAGCCCTTTAAATGGAGGCATAACAGATGCTGAAAGAATATGAGGCGAAGTCAGATGCTAAAAGAAAGTGATGGGAAAGAAAAGAGTGTGTGTGAGTGTGAAAAGGACTCACTTGAGAACTCCCCACACAGCACTAGACAGGAACAGGCCTAGTGTTGCAGAACCAGAGGAGCAGTTTGGAGGCAGAGGAGCAGCCACTGGAGGAGAGGAGGACAGGGGGCAGCAGAGGGCAGCACACATGAAGGACAGAGAGGAAGAACAGGAGGAGAGAACAGGAAACGCAGGTTATTTCAGTCCGGACTGATTCATTGCATACTTTCAAACAACAAAAAATACTATAGGGGAGAGAATTAGAAATGTAAATAGAAGGTTTGAGGATTATATTGGCCATACAGACATAGATGCTTGTACTTTCTGACAGTTTGATTTGAAAACATGAACATCTGAGTGAGAATTTGAGCAGTCTGTCAAAGTAAGTCTAAAATTCACACACGGCCGTTCACACAGGACACATTCTTGCATCAGTGTGCAGTTTTTCTATGTAAACACACCAATGGACGTCTTTGACCATTACACAGAGTCTTTTGCCATGGTTTCCACAATTTTGAGATAATGTTAAATTAAAAACAGTCATGGATTGCTCTCAATCTCAAGACCCCTGTGTTTTTGTCTGTTCCGACTCACATATGAATCGCGATTCTATCTTCCTCCGATTTAAATCGATTCACAAAATTTGAAAATCGATTTTCCAAAAATGTATTAACGATGCGATGTTGTCGGCTCAAAGGAGGCGAAAGTCACCCGGGAGAGCAGTTCATCAGCTGGAAAGATTAGAGGAGGCTTGCAACAGAGGAAGCATTATAAATTAAGCTAACTTAATGAATAAAAAATAGCCTTAAATAATATTTAGTTACAAGCTGTTCTTGCGATCCTGGTACTTTTTACACACAAAAAGCGCATTCAAATACCCACCTATAAAAGCGAATGAACATATCTAAAGCTTTACAAAACAGGAATGAGATATTGAAAGAAAACACGAGGGAGAGAGAGAGAGAAATGTTATAATTTAAAAAAAGTGTCTCGCTGTAAGAAAAGAAAGTGTTATCCTTTGGGGTGTTGTAAATTATGCTGTATTGTAAGTTTATTAGCTGAGATAGTGTAAGGTTATTGTAATAAATTAAGTTTATAAAGAAATATGCAATCAACAAACCACCAAAACACATGTAAGGCAATGTAGGTTGGGCATGACAGTGAACAAACTTGGACAACTTTGATACGTCACCATGAAAAAAGATGCATTGAAACTTTAGCATACATTTTATCCCACTTTATGCAAAGTAAACAACTCTCAATGAATGAGAACTTGACAGATTGCCACAGCTTTTATGTACCATGTAAACACAGCTCTTTTCCTGGTTCTAAGTAGGTGACACACAGTATCTATGGTTCCTTGTTTGTTGGCTTCATAATAGGCCCATAACATAAATTACTCAAACACAGATGCTTGCAAGGGACCCAGGAATGATTGCATGACTCACTGTGCTGTCTCTCATAAAGGTTATGGATCAACATTCACTCTCCAAGCTGATGATAAGGACACCATATATATGTGTGTGCTAGAGCAAACAGTGCTGACGCATAGACTTCTGTAATGAAATCCTAACCCCTGTCTTTAAAAAGTCTGGCATCAATAAATACAAGTGCAAATCAACTATCCCTGCATAAACCTTAAGCCAAGAATAAGAACTCTGAAGGTGCACTGTGGGTAAATTTCTCCATCTCAGACATAACAGTTAAAGCAATACCAGTTTCAATACACGGTAAAGGTGGCTATATGGTAGAGATGCAAGACAGAAAAGACCAATCACAATTCAGTATGTATTCGGGTCATTGACGAATAAGGTTTTTAAAAGTGTAAAAAAACATAATGAAGATTCATTCTGAAGTTTTATTAAGTGTTAACAATGAGATTATGTGGTTTTTATAATCAATGAACACTGCTTTTGTCATTTTTTACAAGATGGACAAAATTTATTACCAAAAAAGTCATTTGGTTTAACCAAAATTTCGGTTTTACCAAATGACACTTTTGGTTGTACCGAATGACGATATTTTTAAACAATGCTAACAGGCTGATATCTAGATATCTTTGCAGGTGTCTGAATGATGTCACATCCTGTCAAATGATATTGACTGCATGACTTGAACAAAAATGGTCCCTTTATTTTGGTTACTCCAAATGACATCAATGAAATTCTTTCTCATAACAAAGCAATGACTTCTACACATAATTTTAATACCATTTTGTACTATGTTGATATATGATGTTATAAAACCATGCCAGAATAAAAAAAATATATTTTAATTACAAATTAAATGGCTGTTTTGGACGGTTAAACCGAATGACCTTTTGACACTTCAAAATCTTTAAAATACCTTTATATGTAACAAAATATAATTAAAACCTTTTGGATTCAATAAAATAGATCAAGTTGTACTACCTTACATACTTTGGATGTCATATCTTTGTTTTTTATTATTATTAAGGCCTTTAGACAAAAAAAAAAAAAAAAAGAAGACCCGTCACGTCATTGACCAAAATATTGCGATCATATAATCACCTAATTTCAATAAAATGCTGTAATAATATTAAGCCAAAACTATGTAAAAGAAATAAACTACATTTTGCATATAAAAATAAAGCCAGTATTTAGAACAAATATTGAATGTATTGTGGTGTTATTTTTTTATGAAAATTAAGCACGTTACCTCCATATTTTCATTAAATGAATGTGCAAACTGTTAAGGACCCAACATAATAGTATTTGTTGCTCTCCTTTTCATTTCTTTATTTACCTGTTAATTTAATTATTGTATAAAATAAAAAATGATCACCATAATGAGACATTATTGAAACAATTCTAAGAATAATGAAACATTAATGAGAATAATGCGGGGGGAAAAAACTCAACAGAAACATTCTGGGACTCATTATGGTAATGAGAATTTGATGGGCTTAATTGTGATGCAAATAAAGTCACAATGCATAAAAAAGGTCCTAAAACAGGCTAATATATATATATATATTTTTTTTTTTTTTCTTGTTTGTGTTTTTGGATGAAATGTGACCAATGTCAAGGTCTTTACCTAAATCATTCTGATTAATAAATCAGAATCCATAACAAATATTTACCAAATTCAGTTAGAGCAGAAGCCTAGTTTCATGGTTTAATCATTCACTATAAAGCCACAGGAGTATCTGGTGAAGTGTGCGCACAGTTAATCTGGTATCTTGCTAGCACAAGTGCACTGACAACACCAATCAGAATAAAACTCACTAAAAATGACAGATATAATTGTTTTCTTCTCACTGGGCATTTTGTTTGATCTGGCTGACTTGTTTCATTTTGAGGAAGTTTATTTTCAAAAAGCAAAGCACTCGAGGCACGCTGCTCATCTGCGTCCAAACACTGGTAAGAGCTGACATATGTGTGGTGTTGTTTCAGTCTGAGGTTTGTTGAAGAAAACATCCTGTCCCGAGTGAGAGATCACTCATGGAAGATAACATATGCTTATCATCAAAATCCAGAGCCAAGAGTTGGAAAATACTTAATCAAATGCAAAACCAATTCGATGGCCTGAAGATAAGCCCATATACACCGACCCTCTGTGACTTGAACGACATGTATGAAGATTTTATGACTGTCTCTAGTCATAATCAGTAAAGGGCTGTTTGCACCAAGGGCGATAACTATAATGATAACTATAACGTTTTTAATAATCGTTGAAGTCCACACTACAACCATAATGATAACAACACAGATGAATGATATTGATGAAATCACTTTCAGAATAATTTTTTTCCAGCTTTTTCATTCCGAATCCATCTGACTTAATGTAACGGACGTTAGAGGGCCTGACTCCCATGCCGGCGGACCCGGGTTCGAGTCCCGCTTAGAGTGGGCAGTTCAAACAGGAGAGGTTAAATTTAAAGAGCTTGAGAATTTAAAGCAGCAGACAACATAACTATAGTTTGCACTTATAATAAATGGAGCGTTATCATATGCTGGTCTAGACGCTAGTATAGTTTTCATTACAGTTTTCTACTTATCGTTCTTGATGTGAACGAGCCTTTGCCTAGTCCATGGCTAAAGTCATCAAAAACATCTTTAACAGTTTCCTTTCATAAACTCCATGGGTCATACCTCAATATTAATCTTACAAAATTTACAGGCAAAAACACTTCAAGCTGGGCAGTTTTATAGGGGCTGGAGACAAGAATCATACCTTTAAAATATGAGGTATGAGTTTGAACTGGCATCAGTGCGAGTGTAATGCTCAATTACACAGAGTTTTGAGTTTGCTTCTGAACGGCTGATGATGTGCACAAAAGGCAACTGTCATCGGCATGGCTGCGTGTTGTGCCATGAAACGCATGTCCATCATTGCAGACAGGACTCACTCGCGCAGACATGCATGTAATCTGTCTCTCACTGAAACTCATATATCACTGCAGCTCAAGCGCAGCTAACGCATAAAACTGCTGTTGGTTTTAGTAGCGCCACCCTGGTGTTATGTAGCTAACCTATGCTTCGCACGCACACACTGTGTGCTAAAGTTTGCACAGGGCAAAGCTTCTCCAAACCAAAACCTAATTAACTGCCTTGGCGTCTTAGATTTAGAGCATTTCTCACTTAAAGCGCATGAGAGATTCAGCTTACAACTGATACCTATTCATTAGCATAATGCTAAGCTAACAACATGACAATTATGCGACCCACCTTTCTACAGTATGCTTTAAAATGCTGTCAATGTAGGAAGAGCACTAAGCTTTAGTGTAATCTACAAGCGACACTTCTGTTAAGATCAATGCATCGCAAACTTGTTTATACCTAGAGTGGTCTAGTTTTGTCACCTAGATGGGGTGTCAGGGTGAGAAGAGGATTAATCTTTCAGGAAGAAGGCAGCTTTTAAACAGATTGTCACTGAAATGTGCTGACTGGTACATCGTGATGTGTCCTATGAGACATTTGAACGATTGATATCTCAAGTGAATACCAGCAGACATTGCAGAGGCTTGTGTGTAATATGTAGCTTTCATGCCTCCCCAGACCTTATTTCAGATACAGCTCGATGTCCTCATCTCTCACAAACCACTAATGTGTTCAGTGCATAATGAGTTTATGGGTCAATGACAAATAAGGATATCCAGGATGCTGGGAAGGTGATATCCTTGAAAAATCTCCTGAAAAATGTATCTGCTAGGTTATTAGGTAATAAAACTTTTTAATGTTGGTTTATATCATTTTCAAAAAATGAATAAATAAATTATATATATATATATATATATATATATATATATATATATATATTTAATATTATATATTAAAAATGAATATAATAAATAAATATTTTTTTTATAAATGAATCATGAAGATTTAAAAATCCATCTGACTTTAATCTCACCATGCATATTAAAATATCTAAAATCAAACCACATTGACTGTGATTTCACAGACAAATCACAGTCATATTTATGATTAATTTTTTTTTGATATATGATAAATTTAAATTTAAATATAATAAAAATATAAATATTTGATATATGGATAAATCACATTAATATATAGATATATGAATATTACTTGTTAATATTTAATATTTGAAGAAAAAACCTTGCTTCAATGCATATTTTATAAGATATAATAATAATATCATAGCAAACTACTTATGCCAAAAATTTGTTTTCAGGAATTTCAGTATTTTATGAGATTTTTTTTCATGTTCATCATAAAAGATGGCTGTCAAGTCACTGTCTGTATGAATTCCATTTTTATATATCTTTGAATAATCCAGACAAAAACAAAATGAGTGTTGCATAATTGACTCATATATATAATAGCTCTGCAAGTTTAGTTTAGTGGTGGATTTTGATGCAGTCTGTCAGAAATGATTGGGCTTCCCTATTAAGCCAACCATAACTTTCACATATAATTCTTAATAGGGGTGATTTATGGCATGCTGTAAGAGCCAGAGACCTCAGCCCAACACAAACACAAACCTCTCAGAGCAGCAGACATCACATTTACTTCACCGCCTGGCCTCCATAAAATCACCCTCACAAAAGATGCCATGTATTTCGCATCAGGTGTGTGTGCTCTTGTCCTGAGAGAGTCATACTGAAATAACAATTACCAATCCACTATATCAAATATACAGTAGTGCTGATGAGGACCCTGAAGCATTTCTAAGCATTCATGACTCCGCATGTTTCTAAATCAAGATTCTAAAGCAAGTGCTAACTCAGTAAATATTTCTGCTTTGTATGTGCTTCAAATAAACAGCAGAATGAGGTGAACAACACAACAGGAAAAACAAAGTTTTGTTGAAAAGTGAGATTCACATCAGTTGGAAGTGAATAGCTGAACTGTGTGTTTGTAGTGTGTACTTTCTGCACCAAAACTGAAAATGTAAATTAATAATGATATATTATGATTTACAAAGGAAACGCTAGCTATTATTCCATGACAGCTCAGAGGACAAGCATTAAACAGCGCTCATTAATGCCTGAACTGATCGATAGTGATTATTAATTCAAGTAATGCAGCTGATGCCAGTTATTAGAGATACATTAAACACTCCGCAAAACAAATTAGAGTCTGTATTCATGTACAATGTACAATTCATGTACAATTCAGTTCAATGTATTCATATATAGAGTATATATAATAAATACAGATTTTTTTACATCTTTACAGGGAAAGTAATATGCAATATAATACAGTACAGACAAATCTACACCATAAGAACATTCAGTGTCCTCAGAATATAATCAATAACACACACACACACAAACTTACCAAAGCACTAACTTTAGTTAGTGTGTAATGTTGCTGTTTGAGCATAAACAACATCTGCAAAGTTACGACGCTCATAGTTCAATGCAAAGGGAGATATTTTCTTTTACAGAAATCACTTTTTAAGGACTACATCAAATGGCTGGTAGGGACTACAACGAGCTTCTTCCTGGGTTAGTGACATCACTAACCATAAAATGTACATAAACCCCACCCCCGGGAACACGCAACAAAGGGGGTGAGGCCATGTTGGGCTGCTTTAGAGAAGAGGAAGAGTTGTTGTAGTAGAGTGTTGTTATCATGCCGTCATTTTACGCCGGACTGCTTCACAAACGAGGGTCAATTCAATGCTGGATTTGCAGAAAAGATTAACATGACAACACATGCTAGTCGATGAGCTGAATCAACTCCACAGCAACTACATAAATTTATCCACTAACCATTCAGAAACGTCCAGTTTCATTCTAAAAGTTGTAACTTCTTCCTGAGTCTCTCCATCAGTGTCGACTCCGGTTTGAACAATGTAAGGCTGAACACCGTTACTGACAATCCTCATTTTGGCTGCGTGAGATTCTCCAACTTTGTTGTTGTTGAGCAACCGAAGCGTGAGCTGTTAAAGCTCCGCCCGCTTCTGGAAAGGGGGGCGGGAGCAGCAGATCATTTGCATTTAAAGGGACACACAAAACAGTGTGTTTTTGCTCACACCCAAATAGGGGCAAATTAGACAAGCTATAATAAATGATCTGTGGGGTATTTTGAGCTGAAACTTCACAGACACATTCTGGGGACACCAGAGACTTATATTACATCTTGTAAAGGGGCATAATAGGTCCCCTTAAAGTACTAAAGTCAAACAATCAAATATTACTACACACTTTAATATGGCGGGCAAAAGTTTTATAATAATAATAACAATGCATAAAAACTATGCTGATTTTAAGATATATACGATGTTTTAAAGTCGTAGTCTGTTTTAATTCGTTATCTATTTTTAAATACATGAATAGATCAAGCCTTACAGTGCTGATCTTTATCAGCAATAATTTCTTGATAAGACACTGCTAATTTTAAACTGTAAGACATTCAGACAGAACCCAGAGGAGTTTTCAATACCCAGATGAGTTTAACATCTCCATTTTGAGCTTCGGGTGAATTACTGAATAATTAAGACGGAAGACAGCAGGCCTGTGTTTAGATCTGTGTCGTCTGTGTTAATCTGCCTGGATCCCTAAACTCATTTGCCTGTCCCACAGCTCCTGCCTCCAGCGTCTCCGGCAGAGCCCCTGAGATCCCAACATACTTCACTCCAATGTTTATCAGCCAGATTAACATGTTGACAGCCCCACCATTTGGAAACAGTTCCACGATTTATGTCCCAGGCAGGTTTCCAAAGGGCTGTGAAAAACAAAGAGCGGTAGGACATTCTGAAGAGCCTTTACAGTCATTCGCACAGCCCGATCTGGACCTGTTTTCAGTGGGACATGTTTAGACAACAACTTCTGTGGTGGAGAGGCCTTTGAAAACTTTCAAACATCTGTGGGTTCGTTGTTCAAGCTGGGTGAACAAGCGAGTGTCTCTGATCTTGTGTGTTTGTATACTGTGGAGGTCTGGAAGGCTATATTAATATCTTGCCATTTTAACATTGATAGTGAACAGTTTATGCAAGGAAATGTTCCTGCTATCTGTGTTAGTATGAAAATTTTTGCTCTATCACTGCAGTTGATATGACATGAGATGGACTGCATTACTTGTTTAATTAAAGGTGCACTAATGATTTCTGTTTGTAACTATAATAGACGACATTTGGAAGAATAAAAGCTGTTAAGTTCACACATCTCATTGCAGACCAGCAGTCTCCACCAGTTAAAGCAAACATCCTGTTTGCATTGTTTGTAGCTGATGAAGCAACTGAAATACTTGCTGCTTTAACAAGAAGATGGATTTGATGAACAAGTAATCCAAAGATATGTAATTCTCCCTCAAAATTGCCCTTTTGATTAATTTTTAGTTTAGTAAAAGCCTGAAGAAATATGATGAAATGTATTTGTTTAAAGGGGTCATGAATTGAACTCAACTTTTCCTTGAGCTTTTGATATATAAGAGGTCATCGTACTATAAGAATATCCTGTAAGTTTCAGAACTGAAAACTTCCGTGTTAGTCCAATAGAAGCTTTTATTGACACCAGGCCCAGCGAACGACTGGTCCTGGAATATGCCTGTCTATGACAGATATAGGTGAAACTCCGCCTCCGCAGAAGAAATCAACGCCTACTTCATCATTGCAACGTTAGCCCAACCCAGTGGCGGGTTAGTGAGATGACGAGGAGAGAAGAGCGATACAGGACTAAAAATAACATTACCTTTTTAAAGGATCCTAATGCTAGGAATATGGTTATTTATTTTCAACAATGTGAATGTCTCAGTTGAGCTTTATTTATTTGTATTCGGTACATCTCACTGTGGATTCTTTGGTAAATCAATGGCATTTTGGCGCAGGCTTTACAAACAGACTTTTACGATATGAACTTGACAGTAATGCAATAACATGTCAGTAACTGTGTTAATTCTAATGCCTGATCTGATATGAAATGATTCATGTACAGTCAGATGTTCTTTGTCTGTGTGTCAGTAAATCAAACCAGTGACTAAACGGTCTTGTTAATCTATTATTCAAATGGTGATTAAATTATATGTAGAAAGCAATCAAAGAACGCTCCCTTTGCAATTGCTGGAGCTGTCAATCAAACAGCGTGAGTTTATCAGTGACTGAGTTCTGGACTCATGCCAAAACTCCCATTTTTTTCAAAAATCTCTTAGTTACATCCGATGAAAGCATTCGTTAGTGTGCAGAAATTGAGCTGCAATGACGAGATCACTGCTTTCATGCACTCAACAACAGCTACAATGTTCATCACTGCAACCTTTCATGCCATGATCAAAATATAATGCCATAGATTTAAATGTAATGCAACACTTTTCATGTTTAGTTAACCTTGAGAGCTGTTATAGTAAAAATGTGCTAAAAGTTTGAGTTTAGCTATTTAGCTAAAAGTTTAGCTATTTCATATGCAAAGATTTACCTTAAAAAAAGTCTCACAGCAGACACGCCCCTTAAAACAGAGCGCTCAAATAAGAGGGCTAAAATCAGGGTAGAAAAATGCCTTTTATTTTTAAATTATGACCATTTTTGATGTAAAAAGCATACTACCATTATAAGTGCACCCCAGGAAATATTATAAAACAACAAAACAATGCAGTTCATGACCCCTTTAAGTACTTGCACCTTTAATTTATCGAAGCTGAGAATGCAAAAAAAACAAGACAAGACAAGGAGAAAAAAATAGCAGTAAATTGCGACATGAGGGCTGTGGTATGGAAATGACAGTGACATGTCACTCTGTAATTGCAGTCCCTATAAGCACACACTGTTGACAGCGCAGTGTGTCTCATTCCCATGAATCATTTGGTTTGAGTGGTCACTGAGAGACCTGAAGCAGAAAGTACATTGGACACTGTCAAAACATATTATTCTGACCATGTCAAACTAAGGTGTCACAGATAAGGCAAATAGCAAATGACTTTTCTGGACATACACTGTAAACCTGAACAAAATGAGTTTATTTCACTCAAATAATGTTTCACTCAAATATCACTCATTGTACTTTATAGAAAAAAGAACTCAATAACTGATTATATTAAGCTGAAAGTAAACCGTAAACTTAAAAAAAATGATTTGCCTCAACTTTTTTTGAGTTCTGCCATCTTATTAGGGTTTACAAATATTAATACAAATAATATACAGAAAAAAAAATATTATGCAGGAAAATTAAGACTAACTTAAGACTCACCATAAGAGAAAAAAAAAAAAAATTCTCATTATAAAATCAGCATTTACAACAAATAATAATGTAATGTGCATTACTGTTTAAAAGTTTGGGGTAAGAAATTGTTTTCAAAGAAACAGCAAGGATGCATTAAATTGTTCAAAAGTGACAGTAATGACATTTGTAATATTATTAAAGATTTTTTTTTTTAAACGAATGCTGTTCTTTTGAACTTTACATTCATCAAATATATATATATATTATCAAACATGTACTAACATGTAGTCAGTGTTGCCTTTATTCATGCATGAATCCATATAATGAATAATTCCTTACATTTATATAGTGCTTTTCTGGGCACTTAAAGTGCTTTACATATGGAAGGGGGAATCTCCTCAACCACCACCAATGTGGAGCATCCACCTGGATGATGCGATGGCAGCCATATTGCGCCAGAACGCCCACCACACACCAGCTTATTGGTGGAGAGGAGACAGAGTGATGAAGCCAATCAGTATATGTAGATGATTAGAAGGCCATGATGGGCAGAGGCCAATGGGCAAATTTGGCCAGGATGTCGGGGTTACACCCCTACTCTTTATCCTGGGATTTTTAACGACCACAGAGAGTCAGGACCTCGGTTTAACGTCTCATCCGAAGGACGGTGCTTTTTGACAGTATAGTGTCCCCATCACTATACTGGGGTGTTAGGACCCACACAGACCACAGGGTGAGCACCCCCTGCTGGCCTAACTAACACCTCTTCCAGCAGCAACCTAGTTTTCCCAGGAGGTCTCCCATCCAGGTACTAACCAGGCTTATTAATGCTTATATTAATGCATGCTTATTCATGTACTCTAATTGTAAAGTGTTACCATTATCATGAGATTTTGACTAATACAAATTACATACAGAAATGCAATCAATTGTAATGAAAATAATGTTAAAATACAAATAAAAACCTAAAAGAGCTTAATTAATTTAAATGAAATATGAAACATGTTTCTTGTCAGTTTTCAGATTAAACCGTGTGCAGTGTTACATCTGCTGACCAAATTCCATTTTTTCCATTACGTCTGGGAACAACTCCTATTTCACTCGCCTTCTTTAAAATGCAGAAACTAAATGATAGATTAACAAATGCATTATAGCTGACTCCCCATGCCAAAGTGTACTGAGAGAGGGCCAAACACAAAGACATTGTCTAACTGGAGGTAATCCATTGGTGTCTCCATGGAAACAAAACCCACAGATCTCTTTTGATAAAGTGATTTAAAAGACTTGCAACATATGATTAGAATGAGAAGAAACAGCACACCAATATTCACAGTGTGCTCATTACTACCACGACTACAAGAAACTGACAGAGCTGTAAGGAGAAGGCAAACCCGAAACAGCTTCAAATTAAACTTTGGACCTGCAGACTTGGACAATTTCTTCCATCAAACACTGTGACAAAAACTCACAGAAGACATTTAAGGTTTTTCAAATGACCACTCCGTTTCATAATTTGCAGAAAATTAAATATAAGAGAAACTCTAAACAAACTAATGGCGAACTGAGCAGCACTGATCTTTAAGGAGAGCGGCTGACATCAGAATATTCTTATTTGGCCTCTGTGAAAGTTTTTCTTCTCTTCCCAGCAAGCCTACCAGTAAATGTCACCAACAAACCATGCATAAAAGCACTAAAAAATGGCAAACCCTTACTATAAATTACTTAAAAAATATATCATTCATCTATTATTAATAACAGAGCTTTCGTTTCACTGCTCTGAATTGACTTAGTAATATGTAAGCTTGTTTCCGCCACAGAATAAAAAATAAAAAAGCTAATTGCTACTTTTTATCATACAATACTTCTGTTTCTCTGACTTTATAACTTGCAATTGCGAGTTTATATCTCACAATTCTGAGAAAAGAAGTCAGTTTTATTCCGTGCCGGAAACAAGCTTCCATATAGTAATGCATTACAAAAATTCATAATAACAGATCTAGATAAAAAAATCTAGTTAAAGCATATAATAATAGATCCTTGTGAGGATCTAAAAACACATAAATGAATGTGAGCATCACATTTTAACCAGAAAGTTACCAGAAAACTAATTTTACTGGCTGAAATGAAGGGCTAGGATCTGCAGAGCACAACATACAGGTGAAAGTGATTTCACCAAGTACAACATGTTTCTGGATTAACATCCTTGGAACAACATTCCAATCAACCAATCAGATTTGATGGACAAGTTTAGAGTTTTTGTCAAGTTTAAGCTTACAACAAGGATTACGAGCTTCTACATCAGTGTTATTCACCTATAATTTATCTCTGATGTTATAGGTGTTATTAGGTTTAAGGGTAGGGATAGGTTTAGGACACATTTTCAGACAGGAATGTTGTTCCAGGATCAACAAAATATGTTAATCCGGTCTTACTTGGCAAAATCATAGTGACCCAATATGCAGCCTTATGTAATGCTGTACATTTTACAAAAAAAGAAAGAAAAAAAAACAATGTGTAACTATTCTGGTCTGCCATAAAAAAAATAAATAAATAAAAAAAATCTTTACAAGAAAGAAGAGTTTGGTTCCAAAACGCTATAACTCCATTTTGATTCATTTGAGTAAAAAGGTGTTTTCTTTACCATGAAAGTGGCAAGATGAAAACCACTATGTTCTGTTTCAAACTTTCACATAGCATCTTTTGGTTATAAAAACATTAAAAATTCAAATCTACATTTTGATTTTAAAAGGTTTATTATAAAAACGGATAATTCCCCACCCAAAATGCAATAAATCCATGACACGTTTCTTTTCAAAATGCAATTAATCCATCAATATAAAAGTTATTTTTCATATTGAAAATACACAACAAAATAAGTTGATTCACATATATGACAGCCTCTGATCTGAACTTTGTCAATACTAATCTTATATACAGGCATTTTACTAAAAATACATTCAGCCGTCGCTCCCAAAATGAATTCAGCGAGTCATCTTGTTAATGTTATAAATTAATTATGTCTCCATTTGTCATTAGACTACCGATTAAAGAGTATCTGGCGCCACCGCACGGTTAAAATAAACACATTTACAGAGTACATTGGTATTAAAAACGGCTTTTAAAAACTGTCCATGATTCAGTTTTGGGGACCGTGACAGAAGTTTGATGCTGTCGTGGAACAAGCAACAGCCGGCATTTTTCCTCCTCCTGACTCGAGTGCCTCATCTTCTTAATCTCCTCATGTAAATGATTACATTTCGATGACTTGCATTTCTTCCCCACCGCAGAAACCACCACAGGTTCATCAATGCTGTCAAAATATTTCATTTTTCTGTTTTTGTTGATCACAAAGTACAAAGCAGATGAGGAAAATTAGGATGCTGGGTGTATTCAGAGTGCCGCCATTACTGTTTACAATGCGTGGAATGGTGCGCTGTGATTGGTTAAGCGGATATATTGCATTCTGCAGAGAAAGGAGACTGGCGTTTGTCGCGTTTTGAAAAGAAAGGGAGAAAACATGACAGAATAACACGACGGATATCACATTTTGTGCAAAATTAATGAATGACTTTTCAATACCGACCAGATACAATACTGATTTTGGCGGAAACTCAATATTTTTGAAAAATGAAATTTTTCATTAATCATATTTGAAATGAAAAACGCCACTACTGATGCCCCTCAACAACACAATACGTTACATCATATTAATGTCTTTTATATGCGCCCTTCACTCAGCATATAGTACGTCTTTCTTCCATGTCTCGTTGCATTAATAACAAATCACATCCTTACATTCTAGATTTCCCTTGAGGTATTTGACCAGCTGGCTTAAATCTTTGCTGTATCAAAAATAACATGCTACATTGTGGTTAGAGCCATAGACCCCTCACAGCGAAGAGCATCTTTCGCTCCTCTCATCCTCTGATCTTCACCAGCCACCACCAACATGCAACTGACATTGTAATCTACATTACCACAGGAAAGTTTAAAGGGTCAAATCATGACAGATCAAATTTTCCTTGATCTTTTGAGATAAAACAGTTTGTTGAATTACGAAAACATAATGTGAGTTTTCATACTCAAAGCTTAGTGAAGCAAGATAATATACTGAAACTAAAACCCTATTCAGATTGGGTTAGTTTTGTATGAGCACTTGGGATATTGTAAAAAATTACCAGTAATTTCTGCACTCTCAGCTGTCACTGGGGTGATACCTTTTCAAAAGGCACACCTTTGTACTTTATTTACCCCTAAATGGTGCTATTGTGCCTGTTTACAAGACACCATTTTTAACTAAAAACTGAAAACTTTTGATGCGTTTTGGCTGTTTATTTACACGACAACAGCGTTTTAATGGCCTGAAAATGCAAACTTTTGAAAACAGGTTTCAAAGTTTTTGAAAACACTATCATCCCTATGTAAACTGCAAAAATGCGAAAACGGTGACGTCATGCACATGCGTATTACGTGTTTAGCATATCTACCTTATTTTTCAACGTGATTTCTGTGAATGTGCGCAACTTCAGTATTAAAAGCCGACAGTATTAAAAGTCGGTTGCAAGAAGTATCGAATCGGGCCACACCCCTCAGATCATTGGGTGGTGCAAATCGGGCCCCAAAATCGGGCTTAAAATCTTCAAGTGTGTGTCCAGCCTAATTCATTAAAAGCACAGAAGCAGCTAAGTGGTCATATAAACTGTTGTTTCTTTGGTTCCAAAAAATGTTAGAAATGGACCTCTGTAACATAATATTTTAAAACAATTTTAAAATACAATGTACAACCCTTTTAAGACATACTGGATAACTGCATAAAACAGCAAAAGTTTATATGAATATTGTGACAAAGAATATGGACGAACAACACTCTAGACAATCTTTCTTTTTACGCCAAAATCTTGCAGGACAGAAAAGCTCTGTTTTAGTGAAACAATAACCCTTCTCTGTCACAACGTTTCAGAGAATAGTTTAAAAATAAAGCAGATGGGGAGCAAAAGAGTTAAGAGTCCTAGCAGACGTGCAGTCTGAGATGACCAAAGCTCGGGTTTATGTTCTCATGACACACAACAGCAGAAGCTCCACTGCTCCAATATATACATGGTGTGCTCTTTTCTGAGTAAATGTTGTTAGGTCAAGGAGGTGAGCAAACCAGAAATGTCTGATGAAGTAGTAGAAAATTACACCTGACAGTGAATGTAAAAGGTGTACACAGCCAGACATGGACTTATTCATTGCTGCCTGTAGCTCTAAACACTTGTGCAAATGACCACCAGAAGTCAATACACCAAGCAAACAATGAGACGCAGCAGTATATGAAAATGAATCAATCTGGAAGTGTTCTACATTACTGAAAATGAACACCTTTAAGGGTGCTTTTACACTTTGATTGCTTGAGCCGAACCTGCGTTTGATTGCACCCACTTCCTTGCCCCCGCTGGATTATGTTCACACTGGATTTTTCTGGGTCCAAACTGCATCATCAAAGTGGCAGCTGTTTACACCTGTTGCTAGGCAACAACGACACTAGCAAAATGCATAGAGTAGCTCGCCTCACTTTTATATTTTGGTTTTTGAACCTTTGGTTTTGTTTGTAAAGCACCAACACATTATTTGCTTCTATATGCCATGAATGCACTGCAAATGTTCTAATGAAAACATGAGTCCATTTCTGCCAAAGGCAATCAGAAATTAAATATACATTCTCTCAGCTTGCAGTGCATCAGTCCCAGTGTTACAGAATCATAAGTTATCAATTGCGATTCATTTCTAATGATGTAGTATGATTGCATTCATATCAGCAAACCTTACCAGAGATCACATGCGCCGTACCCCTTTAAAATCAGACTCAGGTACAGCTCACGGCTATGCCCCAGAGTTCGGAAAACAGCGTTTACATCAACCAAACAAACCCGGGTATGCACCAAAAGTGTAGTATGAAAGCCCCCTAAATCAAAGAAAGATTATGGACAGGCAATTTTTTTGTCTTTTGAAGACTTGGGGCCAGATTTACTAACAGCTTGCGTCAGAGTAAACCCTCTTTTGGCATTAAAAAACTACTGTCAGGATTTACTAAAGACACGCAGTGAAAAATCAGCACTGAAAAGGCTATTTTTCAGGGATATTTTTGCGACCAACCTTATTGCATATGCATTTGTAGGAGTTTCCCTTTCAGACGCAAAATTTATGGAAGGAGAGTATTTAAATGAATCATATTTATATGATTTAAATGAATCATATTTAAATTAATCATACAAGGTGATTTACTAAGGTTTAAGCTAGTCAATTTACTGGTATTTGCGGCATTATTCACCGCACAAAAAAAAGCATGTCTTAAACCAGACGGTAATTTGCACTGCTCTTGGTAGATTGCACTGGTCATTATGGAAATGATCCGGCTGCATCTGTGTTAATTTGCACGTCGTCAGCAGATCATGCGCAGAACTTTACACTCCCATTGGAACTTTTTGGGCACTTTTTTGGAATTGCGCTCTCACGCTAATTTACGCCATTTAGTAAATCTGGCCCTTGATTTTATGCATCGGTTACTGATTGGATTTTGAGATGTGGCTGTTTCACTCAAACATGAATGCGGGCTTGCAGTCCATTGTGGGTGGAGTTTAAGCAGACTAAAGACCCGTTCACACCAATAATGATAACTATGAAGATAACGATAAAGATATAGTTCTAAAAATCGTTCTAAATATAAAAGAACAGCAGTGTCCACACCACAGCTATAACGATAATGATATGGAGTTACGATAGAGTTGGGATCACTTTTGAACGATAAAACACTGACAGCCAATCAGAATCCATTCTAATTGAAGGGTTCGCACATTTAAAATGGCGGACGACATTGTGGAGAAGTTAATCGCCGAGGTCCAGAAAAAGCACCACTGTTTGACAAGTTTTCAAGGATACTTTAAAGAAAATGGATATATGGAAAACAATCGGTCATATCCTTGGAATAAATGAGAAATATTAATGATGAGATCATTATGCCAGGTTAGCAAACAGTGTAAAATAAAATTACCTCAGGTATCCAGCGCTAGATTCAACAACATTGTCTTGCTTCCTCTGAAGTCGCAGTGAAAGAGACTAGGTGCTGTTTTTATTCCACTACATTGACTTCAGTCAGCTAAATTCACTGTTAGATTAGATCGATTATGCTAGCTATTCACTCGAAACATAGCATGCTGAGGACATCTGCTGGTTAAAGCTGTGTAAATGCAACAAGAACAGCAAAAACATGTTGTGTACACTTTGAAACCGCAGCGCGTGAGCTTAGAATAAACAGACCGTTATCGTTCGTTAGTGTGAACGCAAATATAGTTATCGCTATAGTTATCGTTCTTGGTGTGAACGGGCCTTAAGTGACTTTTTCTCTTGTCTTTGTTATCATTTTTACCTTGTCTTTGTTGATGAGATTAACACTCAATGCCAATATTTCTGTTCCTGACCATAATTTGTCTTCGTTCCAAGTGTAAATTTGACCAGAACCACATTAGAAAAGAGAGAACTAGGGAAATATAATGCTTGTCTCACTTACTTCAAGACGTGTGTAGACCCGTTGATCTGTGTGGCCGTGCAGGTCGCTCCTGGGCCTAAGATGGAAGGTCGGCGGTAGCGCTTGTGTCCGCAGCAGAGAATGATGAGGAAGGCACGACGGAAGGACTTGTTGAGGAAGGCGTAGAGGATGGGGTTGAGCATGGAGTTGATGTAGCCCAGCCAAAGGCAGGCCGCCCACAGCTGCTCAGGAACACTGTAGTCTATGAAAGGGTCCACCACGTTTGTGATAAAGAAAGGGGCCCAGCACAGGCAGAAGCAGCCCATGATTATACACAGAGTCTTGGCCGCCTTGGTCTCAGTGCGCATGCGGTGGTTGCGTTGGTGGTCTGCGCTGTCTGCGTTTCCTGCTCCTCCAGCCCGCTGCAGCATGCTGATCTGTCGGGCGTGTGCCCGTGCCGTGATGTAGATGCGTTGGTACGCCAGCACCATCAGGATCAGCGGTAAGTAGAAGGCCACGACTGAGCAGGTGAGAGCATATGGCTTGTTCACCATGAACACACACGCCGTGGAGTTGCCGGAGAACTTCCGCTTCTCTATCTGTCAAGAGGATGTTAAAACATTCAGTTTAAGCAAACACTAAAGAATGTACACTCTTAAAAGTAAAGGTTTCAAAAGGGGGTTTTCACAGTGATGCCATAGAAGGACCCTTTTTGGTTTCCCAAAAAAACTTTCAGTTCTTAAAAGAATCATGTGAAGAACTTTTTAAAAATCAAAAGAACATGCCTTAATGAAAACAAAGTATACTTCAAGTTAATTTTATGAAGTATACTTAAGTGATGTTCAAGTATATTTTTAATTTTAATTTACTAGTAGTAAACTTGTAAGTGTACTATTTCAATGCTAGGGACTAAACTGGCCCACTTTTTAGTATATAAAAGTATTTACGTTTAAGTGTAACAGGAGTAAACTTTAAGTACACAACTAGTTCATAACTACGTTTCTCATTTGTACTGCATCTGTACTACAAATGAACATAAGTATACTAGTAGTTTACTATTTTAATACTTGTAGTACATTTTTTCAGTTTATGAAAGTACACTTTGAAGTATACTCTCAGTAAACTACTAGTTTAGTAGTTTTATACTGCAAGTATACCTGTAAGTTTTTTTCAAGTGAACTTAACATCATACTTATAGTTCACAATTTATATATTATTTTTGCACTTTAAGTATACTACTATGTTCCTATTTAGGTATTAATTGTTTATAATTTAAATATAACTTTAACTTTTAACTCCATTTTATTCTAGCTTTATGCATTCCTTATCAACACCTGAATGTTGGCAAGTTTCATAAAAAAACAACATTTTAAACAAAAAGCTGAGAAAATCGCATTTTTGTCAAAGATTACGTCCAGATCAGATTCAGAGCGATTATGAAAACACAGATGGTGCAGATCGAGTCCACTAACACCCCCAAAAACACCCCCAAAAGCTTCACAGTCGTTACCTGTTCCTGGGTCGACATTTCATTCAGTAATGTTAGGCAGTTTTGATTTATATGCTGTTTAATGTTTGATGATCGCATTGTTTTACATTTGCGTAAGCAATTTTAAGTATATTTCTGAAAAGTACATAAAGTATATTTCTGAGAAGTACATACAAAGTAGACTGAAAATATACTTTCTTCTTATTTTTTTTGTTTGATTAAAGAAGTATACTAATAGCACACTTGAATAAACCCTTTCTTGGGGTTTTTCGTGAGGGTGTTTCCACTATAAAGAACCTTCTGTGCAATGGAAAGTTTACATGGATGTTAAAGATTCTTCATTGAACCATAGATGCAAATGAAGAAGCTTTATATATAAAGGCTACTTGACACTGCACCGACAGACACGGATCAACAGTCCTAGTCACCAGATTACAGTACATCATTTTTCAGACATTTTAGCTAATTCGACATCTTCAATAAGTGAAAACAAACAGCGACCAATGCCAACAGATGCAGTCAGGGGAAACCCACTGACAGACAAAACCTGACAAACATGTCTGTTGATTAAGTGTAAATTGGCCTTAAGAGTGTAGGACATTCTTTTACAAGGTTTCTAGCACTCCCTCTGCATCCCGTCATTATTTCCCACCCTGAGTGTCCTTGGCTTCAGGGAACAGTCATTTGAGGAGACCTTTTAAGAGCAGAGGTGGCTATACTTACAATACTACTTCTGGTAAAACACAAGCACCTCTAGATGTAGAAGAGACCTTAGCTAGAGGGCATGAGTCTATAAATATCTTGCTCCCAAAATACACTATTTAGAGACTCTCATCCCTTCATATTAATGAAACATGCTTGACATTCTAAAGTAAAGCATACTGTGACGTTCAGCATTATGTCAAGTATATTCAATTTGTAACTGGTAAATTAATTACACTCCCTTAGAATTAAATTCGCCATCTGATGCATGATGTCCTCTAGTTAGGAAAGATTTTGAAAAGTCATATTAACCTTTCAGGGTGTGATGATACATTCAAATCATCATGAGTGATGACTTTTGACTCTTACCCACAATTATAGATGAACTTCATCTTTATGGCCACGTGTAAGTGACTGATATATCAGCCTTGGTGAATCATTTTTTAAAATGTATTTAATTTTTCTGTTTGGCTGATATGTAGGAAGCAGGACTTTTATTTTGTCACTGGGCACGCATGTTTGACAAACTTTAAATACTTGATTTCAACCTATTGATCCAACATATTTACTGTGTGCTGTATGTAAAAATAGCACTAAAAAATATGATTCCCAGTGTGCACAGATTTAACAGATTACTGAGTGCATTGTTGGTTACAGTGTTTAGTTCCTTATCTATCTCTAAATTAAATAGTGTAATACCATAGCTATCTGCTTTATATCAGTCACCCTGCTCTCTGATACTGGCTGTAAAAAAAAAGTGTATCGTGGACCACGACCACATTGAAGCTACAGTTGTCAGCTACTGCATCTCATCATATAAGCCTAATCTTGTTATTTGGTTATTTTTGGGAGTGACTTGCACATTCACCTCATTAAATCTGTACAGTGTAAAAATGAACGATCTGAACTAGTTGTCACTGCAGTGACGTCACTCTCTGCTGGACACTGACAGTGTCTGAGGTGCTGTGCTTGGAAATCACAGGAACAGAGGTAAGTGTCTCGCAGTCTGTCTCTCTCTCTCTCTCTCTCTCTCTCAGCTTGTCAGTTTGTTGAATTTATGACAGCGATTTAGCATATGTTTGTGGTAAGATTTTTTTTTTTTTTGAAAGAAATTACTACTTTTATTAAGCAAGGATGCAATAAATTGATCAAAAGCGAAAGTAAAGACACAATGTTACAAAATATTTTTATTTAAAGTAATTGCTATTCTTTTGATCTTTTTGTTCTATTCATCAAAGCATCCTGTATCCAATATCAATCTGTTTTCAACATTGATAATAACAAAAAATGTTTCTTGAGCAGCAAATCATCATATTAGAATGATTACTGAAGGATCATGTGACACTGAAGACTGGAGTAATGATGCTGAAAATTCAGCTTTTCCATCACAGTTAAATCAAATATTACTGTTTTACTGTATTTTTGATCAAATAACTGCAGCCTTGGTGAGCATAAGAGACTAATTTCAAAAACATTTAAAAAAAAAAATCTTATTAACCACAAACTTTTGAATGGTAGTATACATACAAACATAGAAGTATACTTCACACACTCTAAAAAAGTTGGGTTGAAAGTGGACAAACCCAGTGGTTGGGTTAAATGTTTGACCAATGTGCTGGGTAGTTTTATTCAACCCATATTGTTTAAAAATTACCATATGGCTGGCTTAAAATGAACCTAAAATAGGTTGGAAATTAAAAATCAGACACATAATTGGGGGCAACAATAATAATTAAAAGGTGAACATTTATTAATAAGCAATTTAATAAATGTTTATTGTTTAATTATTATTCATTAAACTTATTAATAAATGTTCATTTTAAGCCAGCCACATGGTAATTTTTAAACAATATGGGTTGAATAAAACTACCCAGCACATTGGTCAAACATTTAACCCAACCACTGGGTTTTCATTTTCAACCCAACTTGGGTTGTTTTTAACCCAGCATTTTTAAGAGTGCATATTTCCTGTTTTTTGGCTGTATTAAGCTCTTTGAAAATCACTGAAAACCATTTCAGATTTTATGAAACCATATTCCAATAAGAAATGTTATTGCTTTTAAGTAAAGTGCAATTAGTGACATACATTAGAAACATGCTTAACCCCACACAAAATGCTGGGTTAAATATGGACAAACGCAGGGATTGGGTTGTTTTCACCCAGCCATTTTTTTCAACCAATTTTGGGTTTGTTTTAAGCCAGCCATATAGTAATATAGTAAACAGCATGTTTTTGCTCACCCCCATATTTTTAGCTGAAATTTCACAGACACTTGATCAGACCAGAGACTTATATTACATCTTGTGAAAGAAGGCATAATAGGTGCCCTTTAATCCAACCTGCTGGGTTTGTCCATATTTAACCCAGCTTGGGTTGTTTTTAACCCAGCATTTTTTAGAGTGCAATTAACATCAATCCCTAAGATTAAATGACTAGACATTGTAAGTGAAGAGAGCTTGATGAGAGTAATTAATTTTTTTTTTTTTTTATCCGATCTAGGTCTGTGAGAACCATACGGTATAAACATACATACAGATATATACTGTTTGCAAACAGGCTGTTATTGATTTGATCCACAGAGGGAAGAGTAATGATGAGAACCATTAATCACTGTTTATCTGCGTCTCTCTCCTGCCTGCTCCTCACATAACTCTGAGCCCTCCAAACCATAAACCCAACACCAACCCTATCATTAATAATAATTTTAAAAAAAATCAGTACATTTTTCTCTTATGAACTGCAAGCAAATTTCACATCAGTGTCAGACTGCTTTTTTTTTTCTGAATAAGCTGGACTTTGGCCCGTGCTATTATTGATATTCAATATCACCCCACTAATTAGTTCCTTTGAGAAGAGCTTTTGGTGGAACGGGAAGTTTCTGTGAAAGTGTGAAGTATAGGTAGCCATTAATGTAATGACTGTGGACTAACTCAAGATACTTCATATGGCAGAATGCTAACTGTTTACTTTGAAAAGAAAGCATTTATTCATTCTTTTAGATTTTTTTTTTTTTCTCATTGAAAATGCAGTTTGAAGGAAGCTAAAATGAACACACAAAAATCAGTGTATAAACGTGGGCAGACAAAAACACTACGTAATATATTAGATGGGTCAATGACGTGACAGGTCTCTTTTTTTTTTGTCCAAAGGCCTTAATAATAATAAAAAAAACAAAGATATGAAATCCAAAGTATGTAAGGTAGTACAGCTAGATCTCTCTTATTGAATCCAAAAGGTTTCAATTATATTTTGCTACATATAAAGGTATTTTAAAGATTTTAAAATGTCAAAAGGCCAATACAGCCTTTTCATTTGTGATTAAAATATCTTAAAATGTAATAAATGTATATAACATCATATATATCAACATAGTGCAAAATGGTATTAAAATTATGTGTAGAAGTTGTTTTATCATGAGAAAGAATGTCCGGAAAAATTTATTTAATTGATGTCATTCGGAGTAACCAGTATAAAGGGACCATTTTGGATCGAGTCATGCAGTCAGTATCATGTGACAGGATGTGACATCATTCAGACACCTGCAAAGGACCACATGGTTGTGAAGCAAAGTAACTAACTCTCTACTATTTGAAAAATTCATGTTTTCACTTTCTCATACGCATGTCCTGAAACATCAGGTCATTCGGTACAACCGCTATAAAACATGGAAAATGTTGTAATATTTTAAAAACTTGTACTAAATATAAAATGTTTGATTGTCCTTTTGCTAGCTAGCTAGATAGATATCAGTCTGTTAGCACTGTTTGAAAATATCGTCATTTGGTTAAAACTGAAATTTTGGTTAAACTGAATGACTTTTTGGTGACAGTTTTTGTCCATCTTGTAAAAAATGACAAAAGCAATGTTCATTGATTATAAAAACCACAAAATCTCATTGTTAACACTTAATAAAACTTAAAAATTAATTATATCTCCAATATGTTTTTTTACACTTTTAAAAATCTTATTCGTCAATGACGAATCTGTTTCCAAAGACTGAAAGTGGCAAAGTAAAACAGAAATGGTATCACATGAATCTCATGAAACATTACATTTACAACATGCACATGAAAACCGGAGAGAAATTTTTTTCCACACATTTCCTTTCTCTAGCATGACTTTAATTATGGTGCATCACCCAGGGCCGTTTTTGTTTGTTTACTGGAATGTAATGAATTAAGTTCCCAACCTAAGACTGTGGCATTTAATTTTCTCCTCAATCATCCCAACCCTCAAAGCTGATCTTTATGAGAGCCTCTATTTACTGCAATTGCATTCCTAGAAACATGTGGCTTGGGTTCTACACATGGATGGATAAATCAATTTTGTTAACTGCATATAGAGCGAAGGAGCCAGAAAAAGACATGCATTACAAGTTTCTTTCATAATCACTCCCTGGATTTTTTATAAAGCCTTTTAATAATCCACACTTGATTGCAAGGTGAGCGAGAATGAAAGAAACATTATTACCAGAATCAAAATCAGACTGCCTTCACAAACCTTATCAGCAAAGACAGCCTACCATCTGATGGATGTGACTCACCAAATCATTTATTCCAATACTGTTCCAGCCTTGCATTATGGGTAAGAAGGAAATAACGGTTGGGATTATCCAGCATCCTCCGATCATTAGAGCCACTCTCAGTGGTGTCATCTTATTCCTGTAGACCAGTGGCTGGCAACAGATGGCATAGTACCTGTGAGGAAGGGTAAATAAACAGTATCTGTTGAATATTCTTCATTTGGCCACCCATAAAGTGTATACAAAACAATTAAGACTAAAATAAATGAATAACTAAAAAATATGCACTGTAGTTCTTGGAAACTGCAACTTCAATATGCACGTGAAAGACAACAACCTTGAAATATTCTGAAGGGTGATGACCTGTCAGTGCCCCTGACTGACAATATGTCAACCTATCAAGCATCTGGAAAACAGATTCTGTCAATTCTCGCAAAGGTGCTTCTTAACCTTTCTGATCTGCCAGTCTGATCAGCACAAGGTTGTTGGTTAAATGACACTGTTGACATTAACCATTAGTATTCTGAGGTTCCAAAGAGTCTTAATATTACATCAACATACAGTGGCATGCGAAAGTTTGTGAACCCCTTGCAGAATCTGTGAATAATTTTAACAAAATAAGAGAGATCATACAAAATGCATGTTATTTTTTTATTTAGTACTGTCCTGAGTAAGATATTTTACATAAAAGATGTTTAGTCGACAATAATTAAAAAAAAAAAAATTATTAAGATGGCCCCGTTCAAAAGAACCATTGATTTTTAATACCGTGTCATTTCCTGGATGATCCACAACTGTTTTTTTGTTTTGTGATGGTTGTTCATGAGTCTCTTGTTTGTCCTGAGCAGTTAAACTGAGCTCTGTTCTTCAGAAAAATCCTCCAGGTCCTGCAGATTCTTCAGTTTTCCACCATCTTTTGCATTTTTGAACCCTTTCCATCAGTGACTATATGATTTTGAGGTCCATCTTTTCACACTGAGGACGACTGAGGGACTCAAACACAACTATTAAGAAAGGTTCAAACATTCACTGATGCTCCAGAAGGTAACACGATGCATTAAGAGTCGGGGGGTGAAAACTTTTGAACAGGATGAAGATGTCCACATTTTTCTTATTTTGTTGAAATATCTTCTTTTTACAAGATACTTGCATTTTTCCCAGAAGACAAATTAAGTATAATTTACCTAGATCTTCTCATTCAAAAAGTAAATATATATATATATATATATATATATATATATATATATATATTTAAAAAATCTCACTGATCCTAAACTTTTGAAAAGTAGAAAATTCATTCACAAAGCTCTATTACCAAGCAATACTGCAGTAGGTCATAAAGAGAAAAACCAGACTGACATGTGGCAAATGTTAATCTGAGAATTGATTTCAATAATAAATCACCTTGACTCTGTAGAAAACCACCAACAGGTTAGGAAAATAGAAGACTCTTGACTTTTAAATAAATGGCACTCAGTTAAGAAAGACTACTTAGTTTGAGTGAAGAAAAAAAAAGATTTAAAAGGTAAATGCTTGACCTGCAGGTATAACTTATGAGACAGAAGGGCCTCGCAAAAGTATCTACCAGGTACTGCTATAAATGGTTACCAACTTCTAACACAAAAAAGCTCAAAAGTGTAACTATTTTTGTTTGATTGAAACAACATATGACTTGTCCCTAAAGGTCTTTACCCCTTCCACAACCTTTCACCCTTCACTTCTCATCACGTTCTAAGCCTCACACTTTGCCACCTACTGCACATTGTAAGATGGACCTCGAATGAACATTTTGTGCCTTGTGGCTGTCAAGGATGTATGGTCGGACAGGTCTGGTATCCCAAATAGTGAGAGAAAGGGTTGATGAAAAGCCATAGAGGACAGACTTTACTCACAATCCCTTTGACTAAATGGGACAGGTCTGTCTTTCTAACCCAATACTTCAGTCTGTGTCGGTCAAGGTTGCTGTTTATATCCATGCCTGTGGCCATGTGTTCACCACAGCATGTTTAGAGCTCCACTCTGACTACATGTCAGAGTTGGGGTTTTATTGGACTTCTATGCATGTCCAAATTCTGGAACTCTGTTTTTGCAATTCTATTTGCCGTCGATGGTGGTGCAAAAATGACAGATTTCACTTTGCAAGAAACATAACAGGTGTTCTGAGTCAACTGTTTTGTCTGATTGACAAAATAACTAACTAAAATGCCTACGTCAGGTCCCCAAATAACATCCTGATGCAATTTATTGACTCTTTATATGGGGGTGTTTGAATGGGACTCACAGATCATTCTTTGGTAAAAAAATTTGGAAAGGATGGCCCTTCGGAGATTTGCAGCAGCAAGGGGAAGTATTTGTTAGTGAGTCAGCAGAAGCCCTGACCAAGCATTACTTACAGTGTTAAATCATTCCCAGCTAGTGTCAGATAACTCCCTGCTGCAATCGAGAACTGGACTCATTTTGAATTGGAATTTGAGAGTGTCGGATGGGTCAGTTATCCAAGTTTACATTTCTATGTTTTGTTAACAAATCATATACTACTGTTCAAAAGTTTAGATAAGACTTTTTAATATTTTTAAAAAAGAAGTCTCTCTAAGGTGCTGACTGAGAGTACTGTTCTTCCAAACCCCAAAATCTTACTGATCCCAAACTTTTGAACGGTAGTGTAGTTCAAATTATCTGCGACTTCTGCAACTTTACCTAGGAAGTCTGACTTTGAAGGCAGTACACATTAGCCTTTTTTAATTATATTGTGCCTGTTTTGAATCAATTTGGCCCACAATAAAAGTCATGCACTCTCTTAGAGTATTCCCATTTCTCTAAACAGCTGAACTGGGAGAATTTAAACAAGGCTACGCATAAGCATAATGGGCTTAATGTTCTTTCATTGTTCTGGTGGCATTTACTCCAGCCAGTGTTAGTAAAACGAAACATAATTAAAATGAGGTGATACAATTACAGCAATTGCTTTAGTGCACAAAGCACAATATGTAAGATGCTCATAAAAATTATCATAAGGCCTTAGGAATTTGGCCCTTATATTTTAATTTGCATCTCTGGCTGATATTAGCAACTGATAAACAAATTACTGTACCACCGCTCGGCCTTTCACACCTACATCCAGTCTGCTGTGAAGAAATTCTGGCTGGACTGACTGTCAGCCATGGTCCATTGCTGCTAATGCCAACCACAGCCCTGTCAAAGATGGATGTCACAGAGCCAGCTCTGTGTACGTGCTCAACCAGCATATTGATTTTTCACCGTGGCACCTGTAAGCGGTATCTAAAGGGATGAAAGAACCGCAGTAGAAAAAAGAGGGTAGGCTAGAGACAACATTACAGTTCCAATGAACAGTAGCAGCCCTGACTGGAGTCCGAAGCAAGGGGTGAGCTACCTGTATTTTAATAGAATAAATAATCAACTACAAAGTAAGATTGAAAGATATGGTAAAAAAAAAATGTAACTAACAGATATCACCATACTTCCCCAGTTGATTGATTATAATATCTGCAAATATCTTGTAAATAAGTTTTCTGAAATGTTAAGTTTAAATATGCAAATGAGGAATTATCTAATTAAATATGCACTAATTTGCATGCATCTCCAGAAAAAAAATTCTGAATCTGAAGTCAAAGGATTTTACAGAGAGGATTTTAGATATCAGTTTTATCACTCCATAAATCAAAAAATACTGTCAACAGCCAGAAAAAAAGTCAAAATCATAAAAAATATTTGATAAAAACCTCTGTAATACCATCAGATATTAGATAGGAATAAATATGGGATTAAATCTGTAAAGTCTGCTTTAAGTAAGTACTATCAAAGTGGATATTTCTGGCTCAGTGCATGAGAAAAAAAAATCATTTTGAGAAAACAGCCTTTAAAGAAATGTACTGTAATGTGAAAACTGTGGTATCTGTCAGGAGTTATTAAGCAGAGAAACACACAAGACAGGAGGAGTAACGAACATTATCCACCTTGTTTACTATTCACTTCCATTCTCACACACATTACATCAAAACACTTCAACACAGTTCACTCCTGAACACAACAATAACCTCAGATGCAAGCAGATTAAGTGCATTAAAATAACACTTAAAAGTGTAGTTTGGATGTTTTCATTCCACTAGTCTGATACAATATGTGATGAAAAGCCAAACAGCCCAAAATCTCAAAACTGGCTAGTGCATGAAAAAACATTGATGTTGTGCATTAAGCAATAAATACAAATGTGACGTCAGACTGCTCATTGGTCATATATACGATGGTCTCTAATAAATTATAAAGTTCATATTTTCATCAATACATCATCAATCCTTCTTCCAAAACATGTTTTTGTCTTACCCTGATTCACTATGGTAAGCCTATTGTAAGTGTTTACATTTTAAACCTGACGGGATGCAGGAAATTGCACCTTCGTGTGTCTGGTATGGGAATGGCATAGTTGTCACAACGAGCGAGAAGGTTGATATGGAGCAGCTAAATCTCCAACCTCAGTGGAATCACCCGTTTTAAACACACACACCGAACAGAGGAGAGTACGCTGGCAAAAAGAGTTCGCGACAGAGCTCGTAATAAAACAAGAATCAACATAGGCTTGGCTTTTCAGAGATGGCAAGAACCGAGAGATTTGAAATGTTGTAAAAGCAACATGAAGATGGTGTTTTTATTACTCAACAGGTGAGTAAGAAAAATAAATAAATAAATAATTCCTTACATTTATATAGTGCTTTTCTGGGCACTTAACACGCTTTACATATGGAAGGGCGAATCTCCTCAACCACCACCAATGTGGAGCATCCATCTGGATGATGCGACGGCAGCCATATTGCGCCAGAACGCCCACCACACACCAGCTTATTGGTGGAGAGGAGACAGAGTGATGAAGCCAATCAGTATATGTAGATGATTAGAAGGCCATGATGGACAGAGGCCAATGGGCAAATTTGGCCAGGATGTCGGGGTTACACCCCTCCTCTTTTCGAAGGACATCCTGGGATTTTTAACGACCACAGAGAGTCAGGACCTCGGTTTAACGTCTCATCCGAAGGACGGTGCTTTTTGACAGTATAGTGTCCCCATCAGTGGGGCGTTAGGACCCACACAGACCACAGGGTGAGCACCCCCTGGTGGCCTAACTAACACCTCTTCCAGCAGCAACCTAGTTTTCCCAGGAGGTCTCCCATCCAGGTACTAACCAGGCTCAGCCCTGCTTAGCTTCAGTGGGCAACCGGGTGATATGGCTGCTGAAGGTATTTTATTAAACAGATAAATTGCCATATGTAGCTCTCAAACAGAGTCCACTATAAAGCATTATCTATTGTGAAGGCTCATTTCATTATGGTTGTTGTAGCACTGTGCTGCAATTTATGTATTTATTCAGAGCAGAAGCACAACCAAAACAATGTTCTTCCTCAAAATGCATGCAGTTTTGTTTCTTAAATGCTAGAGGGTAACAGCTTTCAATTTAAGAACATGACACCATGAATAATCGATCATCCTTCTGTAGCAGCAAGTCCGTCCCATCAGGCATGGCTTTCCACTCAGAAGTCAAACTGAATTTCAAGAAGCACTGAACCACTGTCTTTATGGTGCCCAATAGCTTTACATTGGATCAGTCAGAAAAATCAAACCTGTGATCAGAATTAACAACATGCAGTCCGTTTTTGCACAATTCCCAAAGCATGTATGAACGATCAGTCATGCAAACCTTTCCCTGAGGGTCGAGCCTGTGGGGAAATAGTTTCGTGAAAGTCTGCGTGAAAATCCAATTCCAAGCTTGGCTGGCACTGGACAAGCTGTGATGTGGAGAAATTAACCTCCAGCCAAATGAAAAGCAAATGTCTGGGCTGCATGGGCAGACACCCAGTTCTAATGACTATAAACTCATAAGTGAGATCCACCTATATCACAGTTTTCACAGGTTCGTGTCTCTCCTCACCATTTCCCACTCTTTATGGCTCTTTCAAGTAACGCATCATTCATAAATGGAGTAATATGAATGCAGAGTTGTTTGAGAGGCTATTTTTGTGGGTTTTATTGAATGGCTCGTAGAGACTCACTCTCAAGATAGTTCTAGAGATCTAGTAGTCTGGACAGAAAGCCCATGCGATGTCTATATAGATTCAAAAACATTTCCGGCAGTAAACCAGTGTGATGTATCAGGCATGCTTGGAGAACACACTTTTTATTGTTGTCATATAAAATGCACTACAGAACAGTGCAAAGTTCTTCACATTAAAACTGAAAGCTGAGATACACAGGGAAAGTATCACACTCATGCTGCTTTGCCAATAAAAATGACATACTAAAGTGTGCATTTTTATTAAAATGATTACAACCTCAAATTAAATTTTACAGGAATGCATTAGCTTAATGAGGAATAACACTGCAGTCACTGCATTGCGCAAGAGTGTACGACATTTTGTAACCGCCACTGAAAGACCTCCTGACAGCTCCCCTGTTGCTCTTTTGTTCCCTGTGTGGAGGCTGATCAGGTGCGGCACTCCACATTTCATTTCTGTAGTGCCATCTGGGTCTCTTTCTTCCATGCTGCTGAGGTGTGCAAACAAGTCGTGACAGCAAAAGCTCCTAGATCAGTTTACAAATTGCAAACGTTTTCTTGCTAGGTCAAGTGTCGAGCTCTGAGTATTTTGTCTGCTTAATGCAATGTTGTCAGCATGTACTACAATACATACTCCAGAACCAACCACTTCCGTAATGTGTGACGTTTCCAAGTGAAACTGCGTGTATACCTAAAATGTTCTTTTTTTCCTTTGTGAATTGATTGATTCATGTAAAGTGTGTGGATGATTACACTGCTGGCAAAAACTTTAGAGGAGGGTTTTTAACCAGGATGAGGAGGGCTGAAGGTCTGAAGAAATGAAAATTCTGTCATTAATTACTCACCCTCATGTCGTTCAACACCCGTAAGACCTTCGTTCATCTTCAGGACACAAATTAAGATATTTTTGATGAAATCCGAGAGGTATATGACTTGTCCATAGACGACAATATAATCAACACTTTCAAGGTCCAGAAAGGTACTAAAGACATCGTTATAACCGTCGACATGACTGCAGTGGTTCAACCTTAATGTTATGAAGCAACAAGAATACTTTTTGTGCGCAAAAACAAAACAAAAATAATGACTTCATTCAACAATCTCTTCTCTTCCCTGTCATTATCCTTACATAATTGTCGCAGTAAGCACAGTGAAGGCTTCCGTGTTTATGTCCGGTTCAGGATTGGCCAAAGCTGATCACATGAGCAAGCACGACACATGCGTGTGATGCTGACACAGGAGCCGGCCAATAATGAGTCTGCGTTCTGACATAAAACCTGGGAGCGCTGGATGTAAACAACGTATGAGAATGATAGAAGAGAAGATATTCTCCAATGTCAAAGTCGTCCAGCATCGTTGTTTTACCTTTTTTTGTAAAGGGCTTTGACTTAATCTTTGCACATTCACTTTCTAGACACTGGATCAGCACTTTCGTGACCTTTCCAACGTGATTACTTAATGCGTGGCGCATCGCAGAGCAGTGCAAGATGAGCATTTGTGATTAAAAAGTATATAATTTTTATTTTTTTTAGAAAATGGCTAATCGTTTCTCTAGGTAAGACTCTTATTCCTCGTCTGGGATCATGTAGAGCTCTTTGAAGCTGCACTGAAACTGACATTTGGACCTTCAACCCGTTGAACCTCAGTGAAGTTCACTATATGGAGAAAAATCCTGGAATGTTTTCCTCACAAACCTTCATTTCTTTTTGACTGAAGAAAGAAAGACATAAACATGTTGGATGACATGGGGGTGAGTAAATTATCAGGAAATTTTAATTCTAAAGTGAACTAATCCTTCAGGGCTAGCAGTGGCTTAAAGGAAAGGTATACCCTTTTCCATTCAATGAAAGTGTTTCAAAACAAGTAAGAAGCGATCAGAATACTTTTTGTGCACAAAAACAAAACAACATGAGGGTGAGTTATTAATGACAGAAATTTAATTTTTGGGTGAACTAACCCAAACTCATGAGAACAATGAGTTTTGCCATTGTTGCAGGTTAACATTTTGTTTTTGTGCTATGATTAAAATGTGTGTCCAGGTATAAAACACATTTTCTCCATGACTTTGATGTAAGCATAATGAAAGCACAAAACCTTTGGGATAGTTTTGTGCATATTGTATTCTCTAAGTGTACCAATTTATAGTGCCATAAAAGTATATGAACTTGCTTTTCGCAGATATTTCACAAGTCACCCAAGACTATTCTCACCTGTTGATATACATAGCAATTATCAAGAAAAGCTACAGAAGTTTCTAAAATATATATAAGTAGCAGCTCGTGACGCACTAATAATACAGCTAACGAGCATCTACAATTAGTATTCAACCGGAATGAGTCATATGAGTGGAGGCAAAATAGAGAGCACTAAATTAAGCATTAAATCAACACTGAGACTGCAATTCATCTGAAGAGACTCGCACTGTATCGCAGACTCTAAACACATGCTGCTTGGTGCGTGAAGTTTGTGTGAGAGATGAGAAGAGACTGCTACTAACCCGAAGGCGAAAGTAGAATTACATTGGAGAAAGAAGCTTTTAGGAACAAGGCGGAGCACATTTCACACAGTCTAAATTGAGATGACATGGCTATTATTGCTGTATGTGCTAAGTGAGTGCCTGAAGGACACCCGGCCAGCCTTATTGTCAAAACTCAGAGCGGCAAATGACTTGTGAAATAGCTAGAATGGGTGCCGTTTCCTTTCCACAAGATCCATGATTGTCATAAGTGCCGCCTGGAACCTCTTCATTCATTCATACTCAGGAAAACATTACTGTCTTGATGAAAATCACATGGCAGCACGAGAGCAGACACCAGTGGAGCGTGAATGCAAGATGCGATAAATAGTGATACATAGTAACCGGAAAGAAAAGATGAACAAAAAAAAAGAGAGATAATGAACCGACTATGAGATTTTATTTTTAAAATCTTCAATCACGTAAAGACTGCTATTAAAATATAAACGATTAGTTCACTTCAGAATTCAAATTTCCTGATAATTTACTCACCCCCATGTCATCCAAGATGTTTATGTCTTTCTTTCTTCAGTTGAAAAGAAATTAAGGTTTTTGAGGAAAACATTCCAGGATTTTTCTCCATATAGTGGACTTCACTGGGGTTCAACGAGTTGAAGGTCCAAATGTCAGTTTCAGTGCAGCTTCAAAGAGCTCTACATGATCCCAGACGAGGAATAAGGGTCTCATCTATCGAAACTATCAGTCATTTTCTAAAAAAAAAAAAATGCTCATCTTGCACTGCTCTGTGATGCACCATGCATTACATAATCACGTTAGAAAGGTCACGCAAGTGGAAGTACCGCAGTAGGGCGAAAAACTCATTTTCTCCTCCAATGTCAAAGTAGTCCAGCATCGTTGTTTTACCTTTTTTTGTAAAGGGCGTTTGACTTAGTCTTTGCACATTCGCTTTCTAGACACTGGATCAGCACTTTCGTGACCTTTCCAACATGATTACGTAATGCGTGGCGCATCGCAGAGCAGTGCAAGATGAGCATTTGTGATTAAAAAGTATATAATTTTTATTTTTTTTAGAAAATGGCTGATCGTTTCTCTAGGTAAGACCCCTATTCCTCGTCTGGGATCATGTAGAGCTCTTTGAAGCTGCACTGAAACTGACATTTGGACCTTCAACCCGTTGAACCCCAGTGAAGTTCACTATATGGAGAAAAATCCTGGAATGTTTTCCTCACAAACCTTCATTTCTTTTCGACTGAAGAAAGAAAGACATAAACATGTTGGATGACATGGGGGTGAGTAAATTATCAGGAAATTTTAATTCTGAGGTGAACTAATCCTTCAGGGCTAGCAGTGGCTTAAAGGAAAGGTATACCCTTTTCCATTCAATGAAAGTGTTTCAAAACACTGTATTTAATATAATAATATACTGTATTTCTTTACAGTATATTTCTATAGTAAGTATTCTTTTTCACAAGTAATCATCATAAATTGATTGCTATGATTTTTTTTTCTTTTATATTTACTAGAGATGCACCAATGTATCGGCCAACAATCGGTATCGGCCGATAAAAGCTGATATTATCACTATCGGCTATCGATAGTTTAAAAACGACCGACGATCAGGGGCGATTATATCCTGTCAATCAAAAGGGTGCGGAAAAAACTTGTTCAGACTGCAACTCATACATACTCTGTGTGAAGAAAATCACTCTTGTGTTGAATTTCTTCCTCTTCTTGGCAGTTGGCAAACCAGCTTTTGTGTTGAATTTTAATGCATTAACAGTTGCTATAGTGACGCTAAAGCAGGCTCTTTTTGACCCTATGAATCACCCATATTTCAAGCCAGGGTTGCCAGGTCTGCGTTTTTATTTTAATTTTTTGCTACATCAAATATTATTTGTAGCGCCTCCCGTCGAATAATTGCAAAAGGCTTTGTGCTTTGTTACTTCTGATAAAAAAAAAGTTTCAATTTTTTAATTCTGTCCATTTTATCATGAAATTTAAACAAATGGCGTTTTGACGCGTCAGATCGCTGTAATGCTTAGTTCAGGCGGCAATGCGGAGTGCAAGTCTTTTCTTCCTCTTAAATACAAGTTATATCTCAAAAAACATGCATGAATATCAAAGGTATGTTGAAAGATATAGCCTAGTACAACTTACCAGAATGTATCATGTCTCATGTAATCACTTTATTTGTGCTTCAACCGCGGAAAGACATCAATAAAACAGCTTGTGAACAATGTCACATCATGTCAAATTTACCTCAGGAATGTTTTTCAATGTTCACAGTTCCTCTCTCTCTCTCTCTCTCTCTATATATATATATATATATAAACACTAGAGAGGAGCTTATTTACTGTTAATTATGTTTGTGTAAATTTGCCATGAAGACAACAAGTGCTTATGAAAGCTACCTTATGTGATACTAAGTTTTATACAAACATTTCAGTTTTTATTTGAGTGTAATTATTATATCTGAAAATAAACAGCAGCTGAATATAAAACTTCTGTTGTTAATTGTAACCTCTAATATTGTAGTGTACCAAATGAGAGTGTTCCCTGTATAGTTTTAGTATCGGTGCACCTCTAATATTTACATTAAAATACTTTCTTTTGCATCAAAAGCAACTCATAAGAGCATAAAGATGAATCAATTATTTAGGCTACTTCATATGTTCTCAAAACTAGAAGACTATAGTATGCATAGACTGCAATGCTGTATGTTTGTTTGTAGGCAGGGAATGTACTGTAGCAACATATATAGTTACATTATTTGACTCTCAAGTGAGTGGAACCATGGGCCAGAATAAAGAAAGAGAGAGAGGTACACAAGTCTAACAAAGAAAGAGGTATATTTTGTAACAAACCAAATATTATCAGTCTCCCTCCTCTCAGTGTGCCCTCATGCCCCCTTTAACAAGCGAGGCATTGGAAGGCGGTCTGTGTGACTGCAGGGGCCGAATGACGTAAACTAGTGAAGCAGCTGAGCACTCAAAGCTCATCCTGAACATCAGTCCTGTGGTCTAATGCATCACTCTGGGGTAAATGGCTGGAGCTGAAAGGGTGGTTCACACCAGAGGGAAGTGGAAACTAAGGCTTAGTGCTTTATTGGAGTGCTAAGTGGAGTAGCTTTACAATGTACCAGTGTCACACAAGACATTTGAGACACTAAACCGTGTTCGAGTACCTCTTATTTTCTCCTTTTGTTATTCACGATGGAGCATTTGCTGCCGACGGGAACAAGGCCAGAAACTAAATAGAACGTCAAAGCATAAAATGTATTATAGTTGAAAGCCCATTCACAGAGTTTAGACAAATTATCCATTAAAGTTATACGCAGAAAAACGATAAGATCAGACTGGGGCAAACATGATGGTGTACTGGCAGGTTCCTGTATTTTTCTTTCTTTCTTTTTTTTTTTTTTTTTTGCTCTTGTGGTTGTTACAATAATTCTTTAAAAGCACCAAGAACAAGCCAAGAGGATATAAGCTGAACAAAATTACAGCTACTTCAACAAACAACTTTAACGTTTCACAAAGGGCAACAATCTTTTATGATCATAAATCATAAACGTATGCCAAAACAAACAAAAGAACTGTTTATTCATATTTATTCATCACCACTGCGCCCTTGAGCAAGGAACTTTTTTTTTCCAAGGGAACTTTTTTTTTCTTTTTTCTATAACAGGTCTACTGTACTTTGCATAAAAGCATCTGCTACATATGAGGTTTTCAAACTTTCTGATGTCAAGCACTATCAAATATGATGATCCCCTGTGGATTATCAAATGAGCTGATTCATCGTAGGGTGACGTTCACCCACAGCCGGAGACGAACTTCCCTATTAGTATAGACATAGCCCTGAGTGAAAAAAACAGAGTCCACCATTTCTGTATCTTCGCTGGAGCAGCTGGAGTTGTACAATGTCTGCGCCAAACAGGCATTACAAGTGTTGTGTTTTGGGATGTACATAAGAGTCTCCACAGACTCCCGCCATCTGAGTCGCTGAGGACATGAATTTCAAATTTCAAGGAAATGTCTTGAAGAAAATCAGTAAAGTCTTATAGGAATGGACCACTCGTTTTGCCATTCAGAAATGTTCTGTTGCATTCTACACTCGAGGCTCTCCATCACTGTCCGACTCTAGTTCGAACTATATAAGGCTGAACACTGCTACTGACAGTTTCTGACATTTTCAGTACGTGAGATTGTCCTATTTTGTTGTTGCCTCTATGCCGGAGTATGAGCTCCTGAAGCTCCGCCCTCTTCTTGAAAGGGGGCCGGGAGCACCAGCTCATTTGCATTTAAAGGGACACACACAAAAACAGCGCATTTTGGCAATTTTAACATGCTATAGAAATGATCTGTGGGGTATTTTGAGCTAAAAAAAAAAAGGGGGGGGGGGGGGGGCATGATAGGTCCCCTTTAAAGAATGTACATCTTTTTATATTTTTCATATTTCTTTAAATATTATATATTTATATACACCCACACTGTTTGGGGTCAGTGTGATTTTATTTAAATGTAATGAATACATTTATTCAGCAAGGTTGCATTAAATAGAGATATTTAGAACAAAAGATTACAAATAAATGTTGTTCTCTTGAGCTCTCTATTCATCAAAGGATCCTGATGAAAAAAAATATTTTAAAAAATATAGTAAAATGATCATTTTTTTCTCTCTCAAATGTTCACCTCTTTGCGCTCCCCTGCTGTGAAAATCCCTCTCTAACATGACTATTTAGATATTCGAAGTTGTCCAGCAACAAAATGTTTCTCAGTCTTACATCTTTTTAAAGGTTTGCCTGTTGCTCGACTTTAAGAGTTTATTAGGTTCATAATCACGTGATCACTGCAGTGTTGGTGGACGAATTACTTGGCAAGGGACTTTGTGTGGCCACACATAGATCGCCATGGAAACAGCATCACTACACAGTCCACGGAACTAAACTCTCAAGTGCTTGTCCTCTGTGGCGAAACAATTTATGGCTGCCATGACAACAGCAACTGCAGTCATGTGTCAAGAATACACGTTTATGGAATTTCAATTAATAGCACTTGGTTTATACATAACCAAGACGTGACATGAACATAAGCATCCTGAAATTAATTTATTTTTACCTGTCAAGGGATATGCAGCACAGGTGTAGGATGGAGGCAGTGGTCAGCAGCACGTCCAGAGAGGTGCGGACCAGGCAGAAGGTCTCTCCATAGATCCAGTTCTGATGGATCAGTTCTATGGCACCAAATGGCATCACCAGCACTGACACCAGCAGGTCAGCAAACGCCAGCGAGACGATGAAGTAGTTGGTTTTGATTTTCCTGCAGCAAAAACAAAGAGGATACATTACTTTCTTCTCTTCTCATCTATCTTTTTTTCTTTCTTTTTTTTTAAAGTCAGCTGAATAAAAATTGAAATGTTTATTTCCTCTTTTAAAGATTTTTAGGCAGAAACAATTAGGAAACGAGCATGGACCACTGTAAAAGATTTTCAAAAAAAAGTTTCAAAGATTATTGTAGCTTTTCACAAGAAAATACTTCAGTCTTTCTATTGCAATTTTTCATTTTTAATTCAACGTGTTACTTGCCATTTATGTGTAATTATTTGTGAAATTTACTTGCAATTTCTGAGTGAAAAATTATTTCAAATCCTACTATTTTTTTCCTCAGTTTCTTTTTAGGTGAACTATCCCTTTAAATTCAACAATGAATGTAAACACAGCAGCTAGACAAGATGTGTTCCTTAATGATGACAAATAAATATTCACTATTAAGTCAGTAAGTTGGAGAAAACAGTAACAAGATATCTGCGTGTGTCTGTGCTATGTGTGTGGTACGTTGCTGATAGGTTGTCATAATGTTCGCTCCCCTTGATAATGCCCAGAGCTCTGGGCACCCTATTAATGAGTAATAAAACTCTTGCTTGAGCTTCTGAACACATAGATCTATATATAGCTCACTGAGAAGCATTAATAGGCCCAAATCATTCTGTCACATAACCATAACATGGCATAAAATCTGCATACCAGCTGCCTGTCAACAATATACATCTTTGAAAGAATGCAGAGAGGGGCACTGATTGGCTTTCGTGAACATTTGACAGCAATTCTGAAGAATGAAAAGCAACAGGCATCCAGTAATTACACCATCAGATAGTGTGTCAGTATTTACAAATCCCTTTTGGATGCATCATTAAAGCATAAATGGCACCAGATGTTCTATTTGACCCTATAGAGGGCAGCCTATTTTATACACATTTGTCATTATTGCCATGACATAACATTTGGCACGTGACTCAAGTGGTAGCATTGAGAAATGTAGATTATTTTCCTCATGACTTCCCTTATCATATAAGCATTACACAGGTGGTGGAGTGGAAACATGACCTTTGAGTGAAAGAATCTGGGTGGTATGGGGCAGGATAAGCAATTTATAAATCAGAAAAAAGTATAGTACATGAAAAAGAGGAAGGAATGTTTGAAGTGATGTGTGGCATGACGTTTGAGGAGATAAGAATCCTAGCGCTGCCTCCAGGCTTGAGACATCACTTAGAGTAGCTAACTAGTAGCTCCTTAAACTATATATATATATATATATATATACATATATATATATATATATATATGATTATTTCAACCTTCATTCTGACCCTCTGTCTGAAAGTACAGTTGCACAAAGCTGGTTTCAGTTTCTACCCAGGTAAGTTCAAGATTAGTTTGAGCAAACTCTGGTTTTTCGGGCTCATGAAGGTGGATTGGTTTTTTGCGGGTTTCATTGCTATGGTAACTACACGGCTAACCTGCTCCAGAGCAGGTTTTATTCTGAGTTGGAGATCAAAAACCCAAACCAATCAGCTGTGAGTAAAGTGTATCTGACGCAATAAAGCCACTCCCCCTGTATCTCTCGCTCCAAATTAAGTCAGTTTATAGTGAAAACACTTTAGAGACAAGATTTCTCAACATTTGCTGTTAATTATTCATTATATTTATATTAAGTAAATTAAAATTATGAATAATTCATGACATATTCATATAATTAGGCCTATTATATTAATTGACAATATTAAACTTTGCTTTTAAATTAAAATAAATATAGTACATGCATAATATATAAAGCTTTTAAACAGATTAAGCTTACATGTATTCTTTTGAGCTCTTTGTGAAACTATATTAATTATTTGGCCTATTTGTTTGATTCACGTGCATTGATATAGTCAGATATTTTCGTTCAGCTGCCTTCTCAAACTTTCACTGCAGCAGTGTTTATTCCTGCTTTGTAAATGCATTTAATTTCGTATTTTTCATAACGATCTCTTAATCTTTGGAAGAGACATGAATTGCGCGGCTCTCTCATGAGAAGTGAATCAAACTGACGTTCTCCTTATTCCGTGTGATTGGCTGTTTGCCGCACGTCACACTTTCAGGTGCACGCGCTTTGCAAACTCAGGATTAAACCAGAGTTGACAGAGAAAGTTTATACCGAGCGTTGTGCAACAGTTGATCCTGATCTAAACCAGGTTGGATTTATCTGGATTTGTCAACTCCAAACGTACTCTGAAACTCAGAGTTTATTTAACTAGCTTCATGCAACAGGTGGGAATTCCAGCACTCTGAGTAACCTGTATCTGTGCTGGTAGTTAAACTACTTATAAAATGTATTGTATTAGAAAATCTGCTTTGACATGCATTATTTCCATTAATATTTCAGTTCGTAAAAGTAAACAACAATAACAACAACAACAAAAAACGAGTAAATATTTGGTTATTTTGTCAGCATCTAAGAGTGGAACACAAAAGTATATATAAGAAATGGCTCAGTGGTTTTTTCCCACACAATGTTAGTTACCAACATGCTTCAAAATATCTTCTTTTATGTTTCATGAAAGGAAGACATACAGGTTTGGAACAACGTGAAATAATGTCAGAACTTTTTGAACAGGCGATTTTGGGTAAACTATGCCTTTAAGAACCTAAGAATCGTTTTACAGTTTCAGAAAGAAGAAGATCCATCTCTGCCTCAGAAGATCCATCTCTGAACATATCAGCAGCTTATTTGGAATTTCACATTTGTGATGGTGTTGACACTTTCTAGACAGTCAGAAATGATAGGGATACAGTGAGATATGATACAGTGTGGGTGGAGATCTGGAGCTTAAGCAAACAATCACTGTTATTTCCTGTCAGACTTGGACTATTTCTGTTAATAAAGGACTCAGAACTCCATTCAGCCAGTGGCTTTCATTGATGTAAAAACAATTGCTGCATAGTTTTCCAAGAACCCAGCAGGACTCCAAAGGAGTAATTAACAAGCTAATTACCCACTGAAATGAAACCCAAAGAGGGTATTTAGAAGTGTTTGTGAGCTGGTGAACTACTAAACTAATAAAAAAAATAATAATTAAAAAAAAAACACCCAATGTTGCCAAAGACACCGTAAAACAATGATGAGCTTATACACTCTTTCTTAACAGTTAACTATTAACCTGTGTATTGTGTCTGAAAGACATGATTACATGCCAGAGGAGTGTTCGGACGGCCTATTTTAAGGACATTTATCACTACCATCATGACATAACATTCAGTGCATGACTCCCTCTTTGACATGACAAAGTTTCTTGGTAACCTTGATGAATGTAGATAATTGACATGACTTTAGAGATTTCATGACAAAACATATTGGCGCCTACAGGCTTGAGAGAAAAAAGAAACGCCTCAGTTACTGTTGTAACCTACGTTCACTGATAAAGGGAACGAGACATGGTGACGATGACTGACATTAGGGGTCGTACTTGAAAGCACCAATCACCTCTGATACTTTGAGAAAAGGCCAATGAGAATTGGCAAATGGAATTTGCATGCCACTCCCCTGGACATATGGGTATAAAAGGAAGATGGCGTGCATCACTCATTCATGTTTGTGCTGAGGAGCTGAGACAGTGTCGTCCTAGATAGGAGAAAGAACTCTATGGAGACCACATCCTGCATTAAGGGATGTTACTTACCAACTAGGAAGTACCACACGTGCAAAGAGGTCCCTGCGGTAGGTCCTATGTGAAAAGGGTGGAACTACTACATACACAGTGATTGGGGGCAGAGACGGAGCTCTGCCTAGAGGAAACCCGGGTTTACCGTTAGGGAAACCGTATCATGGACAATACATTATATGGGATTACCATCAGAGAATCACTACATATGAAGCAACTAGCCCAAGTATACAGGCTGACCTGAAAGGGCATGCATCATGAGTACTGGGCCTGGTGGCGGATTCCTCCACCGAATTCGACTGCTTCAGCGTGCTGAGGAAAAATGTATGTCCAGGGAACTCATGTGGACAAAAAAAGCACACTTTATCACCTCAGGGAGGGGAAAGGTGCTGAGAGCAAGTGGTACACCCGGCCCGTTGTCCGGATGAAACTGGCTAAACCCTGAGATTATAAAATCTCACAAAGGTATTGGGTGTCGCCCAGCCTGCTGCTCTACAGATATCTGTTAGAGAGGTGCCATTTGCTAGAGCCCAGGAAGATGCAACACTTCTTACGGAGTGTGCATGCACTCCTAAGAGGCACAGCACACCTTTGGCCTGGTATACCAAGGCAATTGCATCCACAATCCAATGGGCCTTCCCCTTCTGCTCTGCCCAAAACAGACAAAGAACTGCTGAGAGCTTCTGAAGCTCTGCGTGCGATCCAAGTAAACATGCAGGGCACATACAGGACACAGCAATGACAAGGCTCATCCTGAGGCAGCACTTGCAAGCTCACCACTTGGTCCCTAAAAGGGGTAGTGGGAGCTTTGGGCATGTAGCCCGGTTGGGGTCTCAGGATCAAGTGAGAGTATGCCAGACTGAACTCAAGGAACGTTTTGCTGACAGAGAATGCCTGTAGGTCTCCAACCCTCTTGATGGAAGTGAGCAACACCACGTCAAATTGACAGATACTGACAGATAGGGAACCTACAATGTTGTTTTAATTACTGTTTTACTGTATTTGTGATCATGTAAATGCAGACTTGGTGATTGTAAGAGACTTTCAAAATATAAAAAATTACAGACCCCAAACTTCAAACCAAAAACCTTCGTCTGACTTTTTTTCTTTTAAATTAGCTTTTTATTTTTTTTTGCCATGTCATATTACAGCTATTCTTTAATGTAAGTTATGTCCGTTTCTGACAGAGTTACAGCAGCACACAAAACACTGTTGTGTTTACATGCTACTCGCAAGATCCTGTCATTATTGCCACTGTAACGACTTTCTTTACATGCATGCCGTCATTCATCTTGAAATCATATGATCCGATTTGCATCTTCTGATTGGTTCTGTGGACTTAGAGGCTTTTGCTGACAAAAGTGGTGTTTAGCGGTGTTTAGTTTAGTGGTTTCTGCCACCGAACTGGTATTTCCGAATGGGCTGAGGCTGGGATTTAGCAGATTTGCGGCAAAAGTATTTAATGAACGTATACTATGTGCTGACACATCTCATTTTTAACGAAGGTGGAGTTTAGCGGCTTTTGCATCTGAAGTCTTCCTATATACAAATATCATTGTTATATTTTTATTCACATTAGTTTGAAAGAATATTCTACTTCGATTCACTAAGAAATGAATGAAGTAGAATTCATTATACTCCCTCCCACCATTCTGTGAGTCTTTTGTAAAATCCTACTAACAAACTAACAAAGGACATCACCACAAGGAAAACACCACAAACATTATTAATTATTAGTTAAATTATAATTTTAATGAATTCTGTGATATTCGCTGGTTTAACCCAATTAAAAAAAAAATCCATCTGACAAAATGACAAAAATCTATTCACTCATGTAAGTGAACTCAATCCCTCACTGAGCAATGAGTAATTTTAGCTCTTTATTTTTTTTTTATCCAATTAATATTCTAAGTTATAATGAATAAAGATTAACTGTCTGAATTTGATCTAAACATTTCTGAAAGTCTGCTATATCCTTTAATAGAAACATATGAATGCTGTTATTTTAAAAATGGCAGACTGAGAAGAAAATACATAAAGTGCAGTTCCTGCCATTCAGATAATGTTTAAACTCTGCAAAACCAAAAAAATAACCATCCAGTAAGAATTACCTCAAACACGAGTCATGTCAGTTCACTTGAGCTGCACAAATGAAATGCTAAAAAGGGATGTTTTCCCCTGAGATGACAGATAAGTGGAAAGCAGAGATGGGAAGGTTTCTGACCTGAGCTGCCGGTCCTTGCAGACGGCCACCATAACCAGCAGGTTGCCCAGGACGCTCATGAGCATGACCAGTGACAGGAAGCTGATGAGAGCAACCGTCTTCGCCAAGCCGTTGCTGTGGTAACAGAGAGAAGACACAAACTTATTGAAAATCAATTGATAGTATGGAATGAAGAAAATACTGATTACTCTCATAGTCTTGAAGGCTATTCAACAAGACTAACAATAGCACAGACATTTCAGCTCCAGAAGACACTACTGGTGCATAATAAAGAAATGCTTTCTTTTAAATATATTTGACGCATGTAAAGTTTGATTTGCTAATTATTAAATGTTGACATTTAAGAAAGATTTTGCCACCTCAATTCCCATGGAAACAGCAGCATAAGAGCACTGCCCAGGAATAGAAACCACATTGCCCACACAGTGTGGCGAAAAAGACAATTCCTCCTTGTGAAAAAGATAATTTCTTTATTATACTGATGAAGTGAATCTCACGAACATGTAGCAGTATTGTTTGTTTCTAATCAGTGGTGCTATAATGATTAACAATTACGCTTGAAACATTTATTCATAGAATATTTCACACTATTACTGTTTTTACAGTACTTTTAATCAAATAAATGCAGTCTTGGTGAGAGACTTTTATTCAACCCCAAACATCTCAATGGTAGTGTATTAAAATATTAATCTCACAATTCATCATATTAGTCATACTGTATTATAGTTTTCTTTTATCACAATTTAGTGGACATATAAAAGTTTTAATCTTTTCACATTAGTTCTGATTTTCTATAGCAAACTGGCAATAATGATATAAAGATTTAGAGGGTAAAACGCATTGTGAAAATCATTTTCTTGTGTATATAAGAGACAGATAGAAAAATCACACTAATGCCTCTTTTATAACCTATAAACTTAAAACTAATTCTTATTCAAAGCAATGTTTTCCCTCAAGATTGACACTAACTATGTAATTGTAGGCTACAGCCTGTTATTGTGACAGCAGACTCTAGGAAGGGGTAACCCCCTACTGCACATTACAGACAAATGAGTGGCAGGGAATTTGAGATAACCGATAGAGAGTTAGCTCAACCGCAAAACATTTGACACTGCTTTTGTTCATAAGCTATAAATCTCTACATTTCTAAAGACATAGTAGATATCCCAAGATTGCATAGAGAGAAAGGAGAGCTCCACCTTATCAAGGAGCTGCGTGATTCTCCCGAGCGTTTCAACGTTTACTTCAGGATGTCAGTGGCTCAGTTTGATGCTTTACTACTGGCACAATATTCTGTCTCTTTGTATTCCGCACTTTGTTTGTCATACAGTGATACTGCTTTGTGCTGCAGACGACGTGGATCAACTTGTCAGATAGCATTCGGGATTTTGGCATTCGCTTGTACGGTGGCTCTGAATTGTCAATACGTCTCTCAAAATGCGTGCCGCAGATGCGGAAAATGCAGAAAATCACAATTTTTTTATGACGGACGAAAGTTTCGGAGGCAGTGTGTAAATGTGGTTGACACAACGTGAGGTCGTATTTATTTTTTAACGTGCGAAAATTTCAGACACGAATTTCAGACTCAGTGTGCAAAGACCTTAAGTCTGCCTTGAACAACTTTCTTTATTTATATACAATACAAAAAACAAAAAGAGTCTCTATTAGTCCAACTGAACCAATTTACTAAAATGAATCACACTTCCATTGTTGCATACACAAGTAAGGACGTTCACATAATGCATTTTTGCATTCCACTGTTTTACACTGTTTTTTCATTGTTTTTTTATGTGAACATGCGCTAAATGGACATGTTTGACCATTGTGCTTGAGTCTCATGTAGCGTCTTGCACAGTAAAAACTTTTTTTTTTAATTATCAAAATTAACAATTAAATATTGGCTCAAAAAATTACTTACAAATAATTATCCCCAAACAAAAAGAAGCATTGTGGTAAACATAGCTTAAGGTTTTCAGCAAAAAAAAAAAAAAAAATCACCAAACATATTTAAAGACCCCCTATAGTTTTTAATGTTGTTTATACATCTATGTGGTGTTTTTAAAATGCTTTAAGACAAACTATATGCAAATTCATAAGTCAACACCATTGCTGAGTATTTTCTGTTTGAAACTGCAGTGGAAAAAAAGACCCACGGTTTGAAATTGTTGGTGTTTGTAACATCACAAACTACCTTGTAACGTCACGTCAACGTGTCGCCGGGCTTTAGCATATCATTAACAGCAAACTAGCAGTGGAGTCTCAAGAGAAGCCAGGTTATCCCGGTATATTTTTTTGTTGATCTGAAAAATAATGCAGAATTAGCAATTTGGCGCTTGTATGATGTATATTACGATGTTATGATGAACTATATGCCTTTCTCCACTGACGTTCTAAGATGTTTAAAGCGTTTGTAAGGATATTAGAAGGCAGCTGACTGACTCTGACATGGGTTTGTGTGATATTAGCAACACATTATTAGCTGTTTGATAACACAGTCAAGCAAAAGGCTAATCATATTAATTACTGTTATGTGTCCGATGTTGTAAAGAGCGATACCATTGTGCAGCGTTTACCTTAGTAAGTTGACCGAGTGGATCTCTGAGCTGGCGTGAACGAGTGGAGGCGGGGCTAATTTGATCCACATTATTCATTGATCCACGTATATTAAATGAGGGTGTAGAGTTACATTCAAGCTATTTTAAGGCACGAAGAAATTTTCACAGGAAAAAAAAAACGTTTAAATATGTCATTTTGGTGATCAAAGATGAGTTTTAAGGGATAAAATTATTGACTACAGGGGGACTTTAATTGTGCTCAGTAAATCTATTAAGTCAAAAAGAAAAATCTGAATCCAAAAAAACGTACTGTTAAAAAATTAACAGGTTTTCACGGTCACATTTTTACCATTTAAATCACGATCATTTTTTAACAGTGGCCTGAAAATCTGTGCAAAAAACTGGACAAAAATCTTAAGTGTCCAAACATTTGGGGGACTATCATATATGCAGATATTTATTAAATGTCAACTTGTTGACAATGTGTGCTATTATCCTGTGGTAAAGTGTGTTTTCCAAATGCCATAGAATGTTTAATCTGCATTGATCAGCCAAATCAGCCAAAAAGAAACCAAAATCAATGCCTGCAGATGGCCACTCACTCAACTGTGTGCATATCGTGTGTGTGTGTGTGTGTGTGTGTGTGTGTAATGACTGGTGAAACCTTTGACCCCTAGTATGTAATTGAACTGAGGGTGCAATCAGAACATAGCGGCTCAATCAAAGCACTCAGCGAGTCGACCCTATAGGTCATTCGGCACACACTGTCCCTTTGGTTTGCTTCCGCTGCAGAACACCACATTTTTTAGTTTAAATTTCTCATTTAAACTAATTAGGAGATTGTGTGTCACAAGGGCATATTACAGAAGTTTGAAAAGGGCCTTAAACTATCCATTAAATGAAGTAGAAATCAGTGTTTTTGTTAACTTAATCTAAAACTATTAAAAATAATTCTCAGTAATATATATAAAGCTGGAATCAAATATAAATATTAGATGAAAAAAATAAACTTAAATGAAAATTATAAATGTTGGCTTAGCAACTAACTGAAATTAGTATAAAGGGTTAGTTCACCCAAAAATGAAAATTATGTCATTAATTACTCACCCTCATGTCGTTCCACACCCGTTCATCTTCAGAACACAAATTAAGATATTTTTGATAAAATCTGATGGTTCAGTGAGGCCTCCATTGACAGTAAGATAATTAACACTTTCAATGCACAGAAAGGTACTAGAAACATATTTAAAAACAGTTCATGTGACTACAGTGGTTCAACCTTAATATTATAAAGTGACTAGAATAATAACGACTTTTCAACAGTATCTAGTGATGGGCGATATCAAAACACTGTGGTTCACACGAACACAGTGGTTCGGAGCACAAATCAAACTGCCAAAGTCATGGGAACTAGATATTGTTGAATAAAGTTTTTTTTTTTTGCCGCACCAAAAGTATTCTCGTTGCTTTTTGCCTCACTGAACCATAACACAAGATAAATAACAAAAGATATAGTGCATAATATATCTTGATTTGCTGTGATTCAGTGAAGGGACTTTGACTTGAGCAGTCTTTCTGTAATATGATGTCATGTAATTAGGCCAAATGGTACTTGAGCTCTACACGCTTTCATTTCAGTGTAAGGGGCAAAAATCCCAGACTGCGTGACTGAACTGAAAACACGCTTTTGCCTGAGAACAATGGCAACAGATCAAGTTAAATTGAAGTCCTTGTCAATCTACTTATTATATAATAAAGTATTTATTATATAATTGTAACATTCATAAACACTACTATTTTAACAATTTATTACTTTCTAAAATATTGAGCCAGACAAAAAGGGGGAAGTACACCTTTTTTTGCTGCAATCTCTGTTTTATTTATTATATACAGAGACATTTAATGCCAAAAAAGTGAAGTTATGCAGCCCTGTGTTAAAAAAAAAAAAAATCCACAAAAAAGGAACAAAGACTGCTAGTGAAAAAACACAGTTCTCTGAAAGCCCAGCACTGCAGCGTGGACGGTTTGAACATTCATGTTGTCTGGCATGTCACGTATTCAGCCCTACCTGTTGTTATTCAGTTGCTAGTGATATGATGATTGGAAGGAAATTTGTCCTCAATTGCTGGGAAACCGTCCAAGAGTGGAACCGCTGACTATCTAAACTTGAACTTAGGCCCTTCATTTTCATTATTTCTCTGTGCAAATGGGCATCAACGTGTTCTGATTTCACAGCAACACTCATGAAGGACAAATATGCTGATTAAAGGCACAGAGTGCACGGTGTGAAATTACCAAGATCAATGAACAATTGACCCTCACAGAAGCAGGCATTTGCAATTCTAAACGTGCAGCAGTGAAGCGAATTCTCCTAATAAACCTTAATATGATCAGAATCTGTGAGTTTTGTTATAAACTAAACAAACCACAAAACTCTCACAAGTTATAGTGTGGATAATTAACGACCTTACAACATCACATGGCTCTAAAATCATATAAACTGCTTTGTTTGAATGTACAGTATAGAATGCAACGGTGTCCGCCAACCTTTTCAACGGTCTTGGTTTCAGAAGTATTTTTCCCAAATATTTTTCCCATAGGGATTTTTTAAAAAGTCTGTTTACGAGTTAGAAACAATAAACCAAACCAACCAGCTACAAGGTGAATCAAGACATTATAAGCAAAAAAGTTTTTGAAAATCGACAAAAAGACAAAAGATGCCAGACTGTGTACTTAATGGCTTCAGTGATAAATGATAAAAACAATGAGAAATACAACTATAATAGGGCTGCACAATGTATCGTTTTAGCATCGAACAGACACATACACGCACAATATCAAAATGTCCATCTCTGTGAGTATCCTTGTAAACAGAGTTGCTTATGGCTTAGGTAAAGCAAACAAAGAAAACGGATGTGTATCATTATATTGTATCCGTGCATTCGGTCTTAAAGTGACAGTAGGCTAATATTCTTGCTGCTTTCTGTGTCATCATGAATGTTATCAAACAACAAAATACAAAGAGAAAATCACTTTTGCAGCTTTAACACAGATTAATTATGTTTAATTTATATAGTGAAGCCTATGCAATGTTATTTTACATTTGATTATTTATTTTCTGTACCTGAATACTTACCTGAAAAATATAAAAGCAATGCTTATTTCTTTTAAATCACCCCAATCATTCTAGATTTATTCATTCTTGCCAAATAGAGCTATTCAAGTAATCTGGTTAATTTATCTTATATCGCAATATATATCGCAGAAAAACAAAATATCGCAATGTCAGTTTTTTCCAATATCGTGCAGCCCTAAACTATAAGAAGTTGACTATATATAAGCATATACCATTGATTAACAGCATCATAGCTCACAGTACATCCATCTTTTAAGGTTTACAAGTTATCGTTAAAAATTAATTTCCCTATGGAGAAAATGAAAATTATCCCATGATTTACTTACCCTCAAGCCATCCTAGGACGAACACAATCAGAGATTTATTTAAAAATATCCTGGCTCTTCCAAGCTTTATAATGGGAGTGAATGGGGGGCGAGATTTTGAAACCCTAAAAAGTGCATCCATCCATCATAAAAATAATCCATACAGCTCCAGGGGGTTAATTAAAGGCCTTCTGAAGAGAAGCGATGGGTTTTTGTTAGAAAAATATCCATATTTAAAACTTTATTAACTATAATAACTAGCTTCCGGCAGACGACCGTAAGCATCGATTTGCAGCGAAAGAGTGATCTCTGCCCCGATGCATGATGTAATGACGAACCCGGAAACGCAGAGGATAGAGCACAAAAAAAAAAGAATTTTTAAAGACAAATGTCGGAGGATTTCGATATAAGAAGAGGAGCTTGAGGAGTTTGTTGTACAGCACTATTTGTTTGAACGCGAGAGGCATCTACTCTCACCTACGTCATACATCACGTCAGGGGTTACTCTTGTGGCGCAAGTCGACTTGTGCAGTATGCGTACAGTCCTCTACCAGAAGCTCGTTATTTTAATTTATAAAGTTTTAAATATGGATATTTTTCTTACAAAAACTCATCGCTTTGTTCAGAAGGTCTTTATTAACCCCCTGGAGCCGTGTGGAAAACTTTTATGATGGATGGATGCATTTTTTTGCGCTTCAAAGTCTGGGCCCCTATTCAGTACCATTATAAAGCTTGGCAGAGCCAGGATATTTTTAAATATATCTCCGATTGTGTTCATCTCAAAGAAGATAGTCATACACCTAGGATGGCTTGAGGGTGAGTAAATCATAGGATAATTTTCATTTTTGAGTGAACTATCCCTTAAACATTGACAAAGTAAATAAAAATATGGCCTAGGGCTAGGCGATACAGCTAAAAAAAAAGATCACGATATAATGTTTTATATTGATCGGTATCAATAATTATTGAAAAAATTTTAGTAGAAAAAAATGTTTGAATTTAACCAATGCGTTTTTAATTAAGGCAAACAGCAAATATTTTTTAAAACAAAGCATAATAAAATATAAACAAATCTTTCTTTCTTATATGAAGATTAAATAAATAAGTGTTAAAGAAACTTAGAGCTGCACAATTCTGGATAAACTGAGAAACTTTTTTGTTTGTTTCAAACCGAGATCACAATTCTGAATGTCAACTAAACGAAATAACATTTCATTTTCTAGAGACAAAATTTTAATTGCTGCAATCTATTTTTAAAAATTTAAATATATTTGAACTAATTATTTTTTTTAAATATCTGTTTGGATGTATGATTCAATGACACACCCATAAATACTCTTGTTTTATTACTGGATGAATCAGTGTATTTGAAAGAATCTGTTGAATGAAGATTCAAAGTCAAATACATTTTTTAACACTCACTTGTCGCCACCTGGTGGTGAAACAATGTAATCGATAAATGTGTCATTTTTAGCGGGTTCAAGTTTCTCTATTTTGATTGATAACATTAGTGTTTTATCTGAAGTATAAACTTTTATCTCAGTACTTCTGTAATAATTTGAATATTTATAGCACAGAAATAAAGATACTGTGTGACTGAAAACACTGTGCAACTGTTACCGACATGACAACTGCTGTAGATCAACTGAAAGACGTAAGGAAACCATGACACTGCCACACTTACGAGCTGATATGTCCTTTTTTATTCACAATCTCCTCATCACCGGCAGGTACAGCACTCATTTTCAAGTGTTTGTGCGTTCTGATTTCACGTGCCGATTGCTACTGAACTCCACAGCAGCTTGTTTGCGTGTCACTCGTAGCGTGTCTGTTTGTGATCCAGGGACGGAGCGAGCTTGAGAGTTGTTCATGCAACCGAACTTCATGTCTGTTTACATTTTAATGCATTTAAGTGAAACTATATTGAGAGCTATATCAAAAAAAAAATTCTATCGTTATCGATTAAGATGTACCGTTGATAAATTTCGATACCGTTTTATCGCCCAGGCCTAATATGGCCCATACCAAATCACATTCTTTCACCATGATTCTTTCATTGTCATGTTCCCAACTCAGAAAGCCAGGGAAATGTTCTTTCACCATGCACACTTTGTCCAATGCAAACTTTGGAAAACATCTTGCAATTTATTCTGACATGGTACCCCAATAAATCAGCCCTGGACTTTGCTTATTCTTTTTTTTTTTTTTTTTGACAAATGTGCCTTTGCTCTCCAAGACCAGTAAGTGAGCAGACACTCTGCAGAATAATGAGAGAAATCAGCAGCGACCATGCTGAACAAATCGTCCATGACTTGTGCAGCTTTAATGGTGACTGTGCATTAGATATTCTCCATAGGTCAGTGAGTATCAGACCTCATTCGGCTACAGCAAACAGAATCATAAGGCCACACACACAATGTACACGACCTTCAGCACTGGGAGGGAGGGCAGATTGAAATACTCTTGCCATAGAGTAAATCAGTATAGATTCTGTATAATACATGTTATAATACAATAAATCAAAGTGTTTTAAAGGGTATAAAATCAGTCCCTTCAAGGCTGTTGATCACATGATATACATCCGCCTGGTTTCACTCACTGAATTCCTCAGGCGGAGTATTTCAGGTGAATGAGAAAATTCACAAGAGACAAAAAGCACACTTTTAGAAGTGCAAATACAAGGCTTACTTTCCATACTTCCAAGATGTAATATAATTTCCCCAATTCCATTTGCAGATGAACACTTTGCATCCCTGAATGAGTACGACATCTCAATGGAATTGAACTGCTTCGATCTATTCCAATAGGCGTGCATTGGGAAATGCGTTTCCTGACTATTATAAATCAACTTTTTTTTTTTTTTCATCCTGTTCTGCAGATTGACAGTAATTAAATGGGAAATCTGTTAATAACTTGCACCTGGGTTGGGCTACGTGTCAAGCATGCCTTTTCTAAGGGCACATGTGACTCTTCCATCCTTGAGGACAAAAGAGTCTTTTGGGATGAATGTGACGTGTGTGGATCTCCAAAGGATGACTGGCATGGACTGAAATGCGGATCATTTAGGGGTTGAAAGCTTCGTATTTCTGGGTAATTTACAGGCATTTTCAGATGTCATGTTGTCAACGCTGAATGTATTTGGGGGGCTGTCAGAGAACCTTACCCTTGATGAGATGTTTGAAAACATGTCAAAGCTCAGATTTTCCTGCCATTTTGACATGTGTTAGACTCATTTGAGAAAGTAAATGGGTGTGCGGTAGCCTATAGATTTATGTACTGCAAGTTACATGTTAGGCCATTTTTCTTGTCATGCTGAGTAAAATGGCACTGTGTTGTCTGTGTTACACATAACATCCATTTAGAGATAAGTTAAATGTAAGTCATGTTAATAAATCTGTGTTTTCTGTTTCACCACAGTAGATATGCTGGAAAAAAAAAGAAGTGTGCCAAACCTGTCATAAAACATATACAACGTCCAATGTAAAAGTATAATGTTTCAACATGTCTATTATTAATTTATTAATAATATCTCTGGCGCTTAATAAATCTTGCTCACAGGACAGTTTTCCATGTAAATGGTCACAATTGTGACCCGTGTCTCATTCATTTTTTAAAATTTTTTAAAGTATTGTTACAAAGTATTGTTAAGTATAAAAATAAATGCTAGTAAAAAAAAGAGAGCAACAAAAATATATAGAAAGAGAAGAAATGACTTTGTTCTACTGGGCAATTTTGTCTTACAGGACCATTTTTGACTGAAAAGTTTCCCACCAGATATGACTGACCAAGAATAAACCACATACTTTCACTTACTTCATAAAAACTTTTTTAGAAAAGGCATGTAGTTTGTTTTATTGGTCGGTCAAAAGGAGAAAAATGCATGAGGCTGGGAATGATTTGAGATTAAATGGGTTCACAATAGTAATTTGAACAAGCTCCTATAGATTTACAGTACATTAAAGAATAGACCTGAACCACAAACACTTTAGAAAACACTTAGCAAAGCCCTGGAAAGCACCCAAAATGCCCTTGCATCGTGGAAGTGATTTTTGCAGGGCCGAAAACAACACAAAAACACAAGCTACCATTTTAATAGAGAGGCCTCCGTTAATCAACATGTTGCTTAAAACTATAAAGTGTTCGAAGTGTTCAAATCTTTTGACCAACTAAACTAAATAATTCTTCCAGAAAAAGCATCAAAGGCTCGCTGTTTGTATCATTATTACAGCTGGAAATCTCCAGGGTGAGGTGGACTACATGCCGAGGTAGATTTATTGCAGCTAAGCAGATCCAGTAGATCCCGTTTTTAGCAGCGCTGGGTTTCCCTGTCCCTTGAGGCCTCGCTCTGACTGCTCTCAGCTGCTGGAAAAGTGCCAGCTCACACCGAGGTGCCCGGTTTCTGGCCTTTCTGCCTTGGCTAACACAGAAATGTACATAACACACAAGAGACCGCACACCTTTAGTTACAGAGATATAAAGCAGGGCTATTCTTATGTAACAAAATGAAATTGTATTGTATGCAATGAGGTTTTACCTTCTATTTCACACAGAGGGCATTAATCGTGCATGACTTCTCTCGACTGCATTTCATTAAGAGGGAGTCAGGTCATCTATATCAAAGACCTGTTGCCCCGCTCATAGCAGCAGTTAACAGGACGGTTCAGTAGAAAAGTTCACAACAGCGGGGTAATTTGCAGGGTGAGTTGTGGAGATCAAAAGGCAGTGACATCTATAAAATAGCATGTCTGAACATGTACAAGTAGAGAAAGGAAGGAAGAGCATCTTTCTGTCTGTGTACTTTTTTCTCTTTTTAAAGGGTTAGTTCACTCAGAAATTAAATTTCTGTCATTAATTACTCACCCTCCTGTCGTTCCACATCCGTAAGACCTTCATTCATCTTCGGAACACAAATTAAGATATTTTTGAGGTTTTTTTTATCTCCCATAGAAAGCCACATAATTCAAGGTCCAGAAAAGTAGTAAAAACATCGTTAAAATAGTCAACGTGATTACAGTGGTTCAACCTTAATGTTGTGAAGGGACGAGAATACTTTCTGTGTGCAGAAACAAAACAAAAATAATGACTTTATTCAACAATATCTTTTCTCCCATCTTTCTGCTACGCTGTTTATGTTCAGCGCTTCCAGGTTCTACATCAGAACGGAAGATATTGTTAAATAAAGTCATTATTTTTGTTTTGTTTTTGCGCACAAAAAGTATTCTTATCGCCTCATAACATCTTAATTTGTGTTCCGAAGATGAATGAAGGTCTTACGGGTGTGGAACGACATAATTAATGACAAAAATGTTTGGGTGAACGAACCCTTTAATGTTCGCATTAAGGTGTCTCTTCTATGAGCACTTTGGGCTGTGTGGTCTTTTAGAAAATCCATAAAAAGAAAAATGAGAAAAAAAAAGAAATATGTTTGTTTTACTCATTATTAGCCTCACGGGAAATAAAAAGTGCCCCAACTATGCTAAAACATTCATTAACATAGATTCAGCTGAATCTTCCTGCATGCTGGAATCTTCCTCTCATGATAACGCAGAGGACAGGCTCTAATAATAAATGATGATCTTTAAATTTAATTCTGCAGTGGTACCATCATTCTTTCTAAATTTATGCCTGCTCTGATTAACATTACCCCACGATGATAGTCAAAACACTACATCAAAGAATTCCTCATCTAAGCATGCCACAGACCCGGAATACCAGCTGCTGTCTTCTTCAGCATAAACCGCAGTCACTTTCAAGACACTCTGGAGAGATTCTTCAAGAAGAGTGGTGATCCAGAATGCCATACACAGTGACAAAGGGATAAGGAGTTCGGCCTTCCCCAAAGAGAAGGCCATTCTGCAGATAAGCAACTGAAAGGAAGGGGATATTGCCATGTGGTTTGTTGTGATATAGAGCACAGGGTGGTATCAGCGATGTTTGCTGGTATGAATGAAAATGCTCGGAGAGACAACGCATCCTCCACGATGAAGTGTGACACTGCAAGTGCAGTAATAATCACACACTCAGACTGCAGTGTTGTGTTTTCCTCAATGGGGGATTTGACACCTTTGTTAGACACGCTAGAACTCGAGACTCACCGAGACTTGGATCGCTGCAGGAGCTGTCTAGCTTTACCATACTTTCATTTGTATTGTAAGAATGACATTATACCTGAATGAATCTCCCTTTTTTTTCATTTTTTTTTTCATATTTCACATTCAGTAGTGGAATTTGAGTTGACACTACGAAATAGTGGAGTTGACACTATGGGAAAAAAACTAACAAAATACTATAAATATATATACAACTGTACTTTCTGGTTCTCGAATCTGATTGGCTGAGAGCCATGCGATATTCCCCTAGTATCAGCACTGGAACCATTTCACCGTTAGTATCACTCTGCTCATGGCGGTCAAATGAATCCACCATATTTTTTAAAAAGACTACTGTTGTTGTGTCATGAAATGCAGTTTTTTAAGGGGGGAATGTAGTTATTTAGACCTTAAATATGTGACTCATATAAACATAGTACCTATTTTACTATTTGTTTAGACGCTTTCGCAGATGTGAACTCCAGGCCGTCAGCGGCCGTTCAGCGCTCAAGTACCCGCAGAGAACAGCTTCATCTTGGCCAGTCATTTGGGAATTTGCCGCTGGCTCTCATCTAGATAGTGGTTAAACATGAGATATAATTCATTTGGGGTATATCAAATGGGCAATCTTTAGTATTCTTAATCTATTACTTGTTCCAGATCAAAACAATTTGGGTTAAGGGGAAAATTAAGTTTCATAACTTAAGCATTTTTAACTTAAATCCTGTACTAGAGCACTGCTTTTGTACGTTTGACTGAATTGTTTGCTTGTGTTTATTTCCTATTGTCTTTTATAATGGCTATTGTTGTTAATTTAAATATTGTTGTTCAATAAATATTATTTGATATAAATAATACGCCGTATTTGGTATTGAGAAAGGGTCCGTTAGTGGTTGTGATATGCAGTGGACTTCAATGAAAGTTACATTAGATGGTGGCAAATACTGTCTTCATGAGTGAGTCAGAACAAGGAAGTTGTTTTAGCGCGGTGGGAAATCCCCTTAAAATTTAAAAGGACAAAGACAAAGACATAATTTTCCTCAGCAGACATTCAAATTATGGACATTGACCTGAAGAATCAATGCTACAGCATATGCAGGTAATACACTCGTTTAGTCAATCTCTCTCATAATACCATAATACTCTACATAATACAATAAGCTTCAATGAAGTGACTCAACGTTCCTTTGTTACCAGTTCTAATGTGACATTTTAGTATTAGCACTCGGCACATATATATATATATATATAATATATATATATATATATATATATATATATATTTTAGAGATGCACCGATCGATCAGCCAGGGATCGGAATCGGCCAATTTTCCTCATGTATCGGCAGATCACACTAACAAAAAATCAGAATCGGCGCATCTCTAATATATATATATATCAGCTTTTTGTATCTGTAGAGAAATGTATTATCAGTACATCTCTTTTATACATTTGTTGGTCAAAAGTCGATCAAAATCAGCCGATTACAAAATATTGCTTAACACCTGTAGTCAGCACTTTAAACATAAACAGCAACATAACAGCACCGTGACATCTCACTGACAGCAGCGGACCTGACAACAACACAAATACCACTGGATGCTGAGCTATGAAGAACACAGACTCAGTGCTATTTATAAGTGTCATTACTGTGTTGTTTAGAGACTCCTGTGAAGTTACAGGATACTTAAGATTTGTAAGTAGATACCCGGAAGGGAGAAAGCTAATACCAACACAGAAAGACCATATTTCCTCTGTCCTGCTGAGCAAACAGACCCACAACCTCTGGAGACCTTGAAGTCCCCCTGATACTGAAGTAGCTTCCCCAGAAATCCCATAAACATTGCATTCCTGTAATTTCTAATGGAACCAGTGCATTTACAGCAATGACATTCAAAAAAAAAAAAGAGGTCACTGAGGTGAACATATGGTAGTATGTCAATGTTGAGCTAAGCGAGTGAATTCATGCAAAGGCCTCAAGCTGGGTTAAAACACTTTCATTGATTTATGCATGAACCAAGTCTATTTATAAGCCATCTTGGTACTCAAGGTCGGCTAAAACAGTTAAAGGAAAAAACAAATAATGGTGGTGGTGCTCTAACCTCTCAATGGTATCTACTTCTTCCATCTCAGGCATCTGGCCAGTGGAACTCAGATTCATGTACCCGTAGATGCGGAGCGGCCCTGCGAAACGAGGAGAAACAAAGGTTATGTGATGGATCGGTCAGCATCTATTTTACCTTATAACCCATCAGTTTATTTTATGTAGGCTGTTGTGATGATTTGCTGTTGTGCTTTCTTTGTACAGATGACAAAAAATAGCTGCACAATGAAAGTGGGTCAGCCTAAATTTAAAAGAAAGGAAAATACAGTATATCAGTGGATGATGTGTGTTATCTATTAACCCCGGGAACACTGTCAGAAACCGGCTGTAACATGGCAGGAAAAATTTACAGCTGTTGTTGAATGTCATGTGTCACAGAGGAGGGTAAAACGACATATGAGCTCAGCCAGTTTATGTGAAAACAAGGAATGTGCTAGTAAAGGGAAAAAAAGATCTCAATATATAAATCCCAGACCTTTTTATCAAAGTTATTTATGATTTATCCAGCTGCAGTCGATAAGGATGTAAAAAATTCTTTTACAAAGAATGCACTCAAAAAAACAAGAGCAAAAAGAAAAATTATAACCACTATTGAAATTTCCATGACTTTTTTCAGGCCTGGAAATCAGAACTGAAGAACTGGTATTATATGTATTGTATCTGCGTGGGAACGCTGCTCATAGACCCTCAGTTTTTATTGGTTTAACATGTATACTCATGTAACAAACACTGCTGATTGCAGGGGCGTGGAGGACACAGATTTAGCGACTTAACAGTAAATTTAGGTCTGTTCTGATTTCACCCCCAGTTCGCCAAACAATAAATGTATGGATTACATAACACTTTAATGGCCATATTTAAAATCGATTCTTTCGAATAAGACAATACCTTTATTTGTTGTGCACTTTTTAATCTTTAAAAATGTGCAACCCTTTTACATTCATAAACAGTTATATTACACACTGCATAAAAGGTATATTAGAAAAGGCATAAAACAGGCACTTTAAAATGTAATTAAACAGTTAAAACACAGAACTTGGGAAAAAATAAAACAAATTTCATGGGACCCTAAAATGTATTTTTTGTTGGAATATATGAGGAAACAAAAAGTTAGCTAATAGTTATCACCATACTTCCCCAGTGGATAGATTACAATAAGAATTGCAAACATTTTTTGTATTACAAGTTTTCTAAAATGTTTTGTTTAAATATGCAAAAGAGGCATACATTTTGCATAATTTGCATAACTTTTATGATACATGGCTCAGTGTAGGAGAAGAAATTCATTTTGAGAAACAGCCTTTAAAAATGTGTTGTAATTGAAATCTATAGACACAAATAGATAAAGTGCCCCCAAAAAATAAAAGCTTACAGGTATTTTGGATGTTTTCTTACCACTAGTCTGAAAAAACACTTTATTAAAAGCCAAAAAGTCCAAAATCTCAAAATTGAAAAAAACAGCATTTTAGCCTGTAGTGTCTCGCCTTAAACTTTTAATACAATTTTTGTTGTATAAATTGTATAAATTTTATGATTTTAATTAATTAGACATGCTTTTCAATTACTAATTTGAAAAAATCAAACAGAGTTCATAGGATGCTATGTACATAAATTACATTTAAAAAAACAAATCAAGAGCAAGATCTGAAGGTGAAATTTTCAGTGAACAAATCACAAAAAGCGATTCTTTTTTTAATTCAATATCATCAGTCCCCATTAACATTGACAAAAAAGCATCAATGGAGGAGAAACTTGCTGAATACACTGCAAAAAATGCTTTTCCTCCAAATATCTAAAAATTCTTAAATCAAGAAGCATTTTCTAGACAAGGAAAAATTATTGCCTTGTTTTCAGAAAAAATAAGTCAAAATTAAGTGAGTTTTTGCTTAAAACAAGCAAAATAATCTGCCATTGGGGTAAGCAAAATAATATTGTTTCAAAAAAATAATAATAGAAATATACAATAAATAAAGCTAGTTTTCTTTTCTTCCCTAATCTAACATGTACATTTATGAGGTTAAGAATGTGTGTCAGAAGCTCTTAAGACTTCACTCAAGTTCCAAGGGTACTTATGGGAGGTTTGATTCATTCTGCTGGAGAGCGCTTCGTGTCAAATGAATTGTCTCCTGTTTTCTTTCACATCTGAAGCAAAGAGATTTGTAACAGCAATAAGTGTCTGGGTTCTGCACATGCACAGACGTATAAATCCATGCTGGCACAATAACAGCAGCTCTGCAGTTGGGAAGCATGCCCACATTAAGCACACACAGAGAGAGAGAGAGAGAGAGAGAGGGTCTGGCAAAGGTTTACAGTGAAAGTGCTGGACTGGTGGGATTCTCATTAGCTCTGCCCAAGAGGAGAATTCCAGCATGAGCCCACCAACATGGATGTTGAACCTCCAGAGAAGACACAATCCTCCTGGTTAGTGCCCAGTCTGTGTTTTACATTCTCCTGATCATACAAACAGCCGCACGAGGGGCTCTACTGATACAAATCCCTGCAGCAGGCAGACAGAATGACACCTATTTAAGAGAAGAAGTGCAATCATCACTAGGGCTGGGTATCGAATTCGATACTTTTTAGGTTCCAACTGAATTGCCTCAATACTATAGAGTATCGAAAATGGTCTTGTCATTCAGTACCAAATTTCGATACCTCCGAATGGAGCCGGGGAGAGGGGGTGGAGAAAGCTAGCTGAGGGGAGTTTCGTCAAAGCTGACTAAAAGTGATCGAGGATTTCTAATTTCCTTGTCCTTGTACACCATACACGTCTTGCATGCTGAAACCTTGGTTGTCCTTTTGCGCACGCGTGTGTACGCGTTTGCACGCATACCCGTGTGTGTGTGTGTAGGCCTATGTGTGTGCCGATCTGTTAGTGTGTGTGCACACGTGTGTTTGGGTGTGTTTTAAATGCAATTACTTGGTTTTGTTTAGCTCTGAAACAAGAAATGTGGAGTTATCTGCTTTTGCCAAAAAAACGACTGTTGGAGTTATCTGCTTTTGCTAAGAAACAAACTTTAAATATATATATCGGTATCGGTATCGATATCGAAATCTGAAATTTTTTAACAATACCCAGCCCTAATCATTACTGTCAAATTTAAAGACTGATCGATTGCTCCTGTCTGCCTCGCTGCTTAGAGTGGTTTGCATCTGTAACTCCGTATAGCTTTGTTTTGAATCTCTTACTATCATTCATTGTTGTTTATATTATCATTACCATATATCTAATATTGCCTATCATATTAATCTGACGTCGCTAGCTTTTAATCTTTTAATCTAAATCGCCATCACAGCGCGTTTGCATTTCGCTAGCTTGTTAACTTGTCATCGTTCTCTCGCGCGCTCCTTTTTCTACGCGTTCATCAAACAGCTGCGGTAAGTCGGATCACTCTACAAACACGGTGAGTCATGTCATCCTCTCCTTCTATTGTTACTTGCTCTGCCTGTCACATGCATAGTATAGCTTTCTCTGTCAGCGACGAGGGATTTACATGTCATAAATGTAGGGAAATAGTCAGGCTGACAGAGAAAATCTCAGAATTAGAGACACGCATCCAAACTTTAATCGAGGATAGTATGAATGCAAGGGCTTTAGATACTGTTTTGGATGCGACTAGCTTAGTGAATTCTGTACATTGTTCGGTTCCGGCTGTAGATCTCGTGCAGCAGGGCACTTGGGTGATGGTGAGGTGGCCTAGCCGCGGAAAACACCACTCTTCCGTTCCAATAAGAACATCAAACAGGTTCTCCCCACTCAGTGACGCACCCACTGAGAATCCTGTTGAAAGTGCCCTAGTTATTGGCGATTCTATAACACGGAACGTGAAAATAGAGACACCAGCCACCATAGTCACATGTTTGCTGAGAGCCAGAGCACCTGACATCAAAGCAAATTTTAAAGTGCTGGCTAATGCTAATCGTAAATACTCTAAAATTATTATTCACATCGGCACTAATGATGTTTGACTTCGCCAGTCGGAGATCACTAAAATTAACATTAAAGAGGTGTGTGAACTCACAAGTACCATGTCAGAAACAGTCATTTGCTCTGGTCCCCTTCTTGTTCGTCAGAGTGATGAGATAGTTAGCAGATCATCATCACTCAATGGCTGGCTGTCTAAGTGGTGTCCGCAGAATAATATAGGTTTCATAGACAATTGGAAAAGTTTTTGGGGCAGACCTGACCTATTGAAAAGAGATGGTATTAATCCCTCCTGGGATGGTGCTGCTCTTCTCTCTAGTAATATGGCACATAGCCTTAGAGCTGAAACATGACAAACTGGGGTCCAGGTCAGGAAGCAGACAGACCGGCTAAACCGACCGTCTGCTAGCTGTCTCACGTTACAGAAGTCAGATAAATCCCAACACATAGAAACTCTTTCACCTAGATATTATCACATAGAGACTGTGTCTGTACCCCGAATTAGTAAATACAAAAAACTTCCAAACCAATTTAAGGGTAATAATGTAATTGATGTTCAATAAATAAAAAACGGAGATAATACTGATAAACAAATGATAAAGCTTGGGTTGCTGAATATTAGATCCCTTTCTTCAAAGCACTTATTGTAAATTATATTATCACAGACAATAATCTAGATGTGCTGTGTTTGACAGAAACCTGGTTAAAACCAGATGATTACATTACTTTAAATGAGTCTAGCCCTCAAGGTTACGATTATCGACACAATCCTCGTCAGAAAGGCAAAGGGGGAGGTGTTGCTGTAATTTATAGTAATATTTACAGTATTACTTCAAAAGTCTTTCAAATATAATTCCTTTGAAGTGATGGTGCTTTATGTAACATTATGTAAGTTGACATTTGTGCTGGCTACTGTATACACGACACCATACAGACTTTATCAAAGAATTTGCTGATTTTAGTTAGTACTAGCTGCGGATAAAGTCCTTGTTGTTGGTGATTTTAATATCCATGTAGATAATGATAAAGACGCATTGGGATTGGCATTTACAGACATTCTAAACTCTATTAAAGTTAGACAACACGTGTCAGGACCCACTCATTGTCGTAATCATACTTTAGATCTAATAACCTGCGCCTTGACACGACCACAACGCAGCCCTGAAGTGTAAGCAGAGATTGAGTCAACTAGATCATCCACTGTGAAGGCCTCATCGACACGACAGCCAGTGGCACAGTTCCTCAACAAACCGCCCATACCGGCGTGATGAATACGATGAATCTGATCCAATCAGATTTTCTGACCAATCAAATGCTCTCTAGAATCTGAAGCATCCCGCCCCCTTTACTATAAATAGACATTGAGGCTGCGGCTGAAATTGGTCACTTGTTCACACGTTTACTATTTTCTAGATGGTGAATGGCACATAGTGCACTATATAGGGGATAAGGAACGATTCAGACAGTGTAAATACGCTTTCCATTGGGGCGAATGAAGTTTGGTTTCATGTTAGTGTCACGCGAACCGCCGCAGCGTGCACACAGTCTGCTCCGGTCCAGAAACACAAGAGCACAGAGCGGATCATATGCATGAGTCAGCACATTCCAGCAGATTAGGAGGAGAAACGGTTAGAGAGGCTTTACTGAGCTCAATGGATCTGGCTGTCTGTGTTTTAAAAACGAAACGCTATTGGCTATTTTAAAAAGGGGGAGGAGCTGTCTGATATGTCCCGCCCTGTCTTCTTGTTTCAGTGGAAACTGTGTCAACACATTGAATAATGCTGTGTGTTTCAAGGCACTTCAGTGGGCCTTTAAAATCAGAGTGAATTAAATTAACTGGATGCTTATGAAATCTGAAAGCTACAGAAAGTGTTTGGGCCACAAGAGGCTTTCTAATATAAAAATGGAAAAGAAAAAATGCTCCTCAGTATTTACACTCTACGCTCCTCTAGAAGCAAATCTTCAAATCAGAAAAACGTACACATCACACTAAATTAAAATGTTACTCATTTTAACCTTCAAATCGCACTAGAACTTTCACAAAGGACAAGCAGATGATTCATGTACAGGATGTAAGACGTGGAGGTGTCATTGCTGCTGTTAGGTGATACTGAACAAAGAATAATATTTCATTTTTTTTGCAGTGATCAATGTCTTTTCTGTGCTGATATGGAGGATCATTGTGGTGGTAAAACTTTTCTTCTGTCTTTATCCATCTCAAGTTACACTGATGGAAATAGTGCAGTTTCAGACGACTGGTGGTGGAAGCTGATGAAAAATGCTAGTTCTAATCTGATTGGCTGAGCACTGGTTGGATCTTTTTAAGGGAATGAAAATTAAAATTCTGTCATCCCTTGTTCTATCTATTCCAAAAGATAGCTTTGTGAGAGAAAATGAATCCTTTCTGCTGTAGCTCTCATATCTCATTTGTGCATGGGCAAACTGTCATGAGTCACAGCAGGCTTGACGCCAAATATCATTGGTTCTTGAGTGTCTCGTATGTGACAAGTATGAATATATGCAAATGTTAATAGTCTTATATAGGTTTGTAAAGATATGAGAGAGAAAAAAATTACAGGATCTTCATTTTTGGGTGAACATTCCCTTTTTTGAGACACTTGCTGTAATATATTGTTGAGAGCACCTGCATATTCAACTTTTTTAAGTTGTAGATGGTCCATTTAGGTCTATGTTGGTGGCTCTTGGCCAGAATAAGATGCAGAATATATATCACATTTTATGCTACATAAAACACGGCTGGATGATATGCAGTCAATATGAAACAGAAACTTTTTACTCTTTTTTTTCACAAGTGAAACAGGATATTCAACAAGAAAAAATGTAGGACTTAATTTTATACATCAGGGTCATGAAAAGTGGGTGTTAGTAATAGAAAAAGGTACAAGGGTTTCATGACGCCAGTCTAAAGGTTCGTTCACACAAAGAACAATAACTATAAAGATAACAATAAAGATATAGTTCTAAAAATCGTTCTAAATATTAAAGAATAGCAGCGTCCATACCATAGCTATAACGATATAGAGAAACGATATCGTTGGAATCACTTTCAGAACGTTTTTTTTCCAGCTGTTGAACGATAAAACACTGACAGCCAATCAGAATCCATTCTAATTTAAGGACTCGCGCATTTAAAAGGGCGGACAACATTGCAGAGAAGTTAATGGCCGAGGTTCAGAAAAAGCCACCACTGTTTGACAAGTCAAACCCCCTTTTCAAAGATACTTTAAAGAAAATGAATATATGGAAAACAATCGCTCATACCCTCAGAATAAGCGGTGAGAAGTATTATCGATGAGATTATGATGCCAGGCTAGCAAACAGTGTAAAATAAAATTACCTCAGGTATCCAGCACTAGTTTCAACAACATTGTCTTGCTTCCTTTAAAGTTGCAGTGAAAGAGACTAGGCGTTGTTTTTATTCCACTATATTGACTTTGTCAGGTAAATTCACTGTTAGATTAGATCGATTGCACTAGCTATTCACTCAAAACAGCATGCTGAGGACATCTGCTGGTTAAAACCGTCTAAATGCAACAAGAACAACAAAAACGTTGTGTACACTTTGAAACCGCAGCGCGTGAGCTTAGAACAAACAGACCGTTATCGTTCGTTGGTGAGGACGCAAATATAATTATCGTTTTAGTTATCATTCTTGGTGTGAATGGGCCTTAAAAAAGGAAGGTTATTACAGAGGCATAACAAGTCATAATATTTTGTGCTAATAGATTATGAATTATTATTTGAAATAATGTGCACCAATGCTTATCTTTAAAAGCAATGCACAAAGACTATATATATATATATATATATATACATACAGTATGTCAAATATTGGAATAAAATGTATCACAGTTTCCACAAAAACTGTTTTCAACATCGATGCACCAAATCATATTAGAATGATTTCTGAAGGATCATGTGATTGGAGTAATGATGCTGAAAATTCAGCTTTGATCATAGAAATAAATTAAATTTTAAAATATATTCAGATGGAAAACAGATATTTTGAATTGTAATAATATTTCAGCCTTGGTGAGCATCTTTTAAAAAATATTTAAAAATCTTACTGATCCCAAACTTTTAAACAGTGTGTGTGCAGTATATAATATTGATCATTATCACCACATACTGTAGATGTTTTACACCTGATTTTCCAATAGTATAAGACATTAATCAGCACGACGGAACATTATTTAATGTAGAATAGATCACAGATGCACGACTCCTCTCCAGGTAAACTCAATCTCCTGGCTCAAAATTTGAAGGATCTTTTGAATTTCAAGCGCCGACTCAGCCACCCACTGAAAACTGAGATGGCTTTTCAAACTTTCCCCCATCTCAATAAAACAGGCCTGGCTTAGTCAGCCGTCTCTACTGGGGAGATTGAATAAACGCTGGAGAGACCGTCTCCCAGATGTGAGGAGGGTCTCCAGCACCTGAGGTTCTCCCAGTATGTGAGTAATGAAAAGAAAAAATGAGTGCAGAGAAAGGTTCTCTTTTCCAAATGAGTCTCATCTTTATGCCTGAGGCTGTGTAACGCTCCGAGGAATTTCACATTTCATTTAAATGCAAATTTTGGGTTTAATGATGATCTAGGGCATCTACTCTTTTAAACCCTTGCATCTGCTGATTCTCTGGATCATATTTTTTAGGGCCATTCATTTGTCGTTGGTCTGCTCTATATTGCTTAGTTTAAGGTGACAGAGTTGAATATTTTCATTTTCACCCTAAAACTAACAGAGTTGCAACAGAGTCATGTGTCTCTTTTGCTTTGTAAATTACTAATTGCTTACAATTTAATGCCAGAATGTCAGTAATAAGCCACAAAATCACTGCGCACTTTGTTCACCATTGTCCTTTTAAAGAAAAATTTACAAATGTTGCCAAGACAAGTCAATTAAATAGCTCGTTTATTTTTTATAGTGAGCACTGAATAAGAATGAAATGTTTTGTTAAAACATATGGACACGTGTCTGCTCAGGAATTGTTATGTAATATCTTACTGATGTCAGTCGATAGTGGTGATTGCTGTGATGGAAAATAAATGATGGGAGATGAATTTCCCACAATAGCAGTACAACTTAAACTGCACTCAAAAAACACTCAGCAAGCTGTTGCTCTTTAGAAGAGACATATTAAACCACTTCCATGCAGCAATTACTGTGCAGTGACCACTAAGTTCTTTAAATTGTAGGAAAAAAAGAAAAAGAAAAATCAGCAATGATACTACTTAAATATATTAAATATTATTTCTTTTAGACACTAGTGAGATCAAATTGAGAGAGATTTTTTTTTCTCATGAGATATAGACCCCAATAATCTCCTAAGCGAGTATCAGGAGAGATCTCAAAAATGTCACAATCTGTGTTCAGATCAACATACCAAAGTCAGAGATCTCAATATGAACTCTTGACATTTTTATTTTATCATTATATATATTATGCAGCATTCAGTATTCTGGGAGGGCTTCCATAAGCTATGAGTGGGAAGCATAAGATGACTCAGCCACAGAAAATTGGACCTAGATGAATCGAAACAATTGATCTGGATTTTAGAAATGTATGTAAATAACTTCAAGTGTGTTAATTCCTCTAAATTCCCAGGCCAAAACTGTATTAAACTGAGAGATATCAGTGTTGATGGGAAATAAAAATGCAAATTCCAGAAAAACTAAACATTAATATATGTTAAAATAAATAGATTGTAATGAATAAAATTAGATTCATTATATATATGTGATCCATGCTGGCAAAATGAGTCAGAATGCACAATCAGCAAAAAATATCAATTTTGGTCGAAATTGAGGTTTTCACAAAAATGAGTTCATTAAGCCCTCGTCTAGTGATCCCAATGCTCCAAATAGCAATTAAACATCTAAAAGTATCTTTGTATGTTTTCTGAGAGGAGTACCTTTCCTTTGACCATGAAAAATGCTGTTTTTCTCTGCTTGCTGCTTCCCTCAGCACAAGTTTGGTATCGGTTTAAAGCGCAGCATTACAACTTTGTGAATATTCATAGCGAATTCTCGATGGCATGAGTCTGAAACAATGAAATGTGATTTTCAAACTCATGCTGATGTAAACAAAATTATCTCTCGCGCAGACTGACAGATCCACAGAATTGCAGTATTTCAAAAAATCTGTCTTGGCGAGTATTCACGCAAACATTATCTGTTATGTACTATGTGAACGTTTGGTTAACTGTTGGGGAAAAACATCTGATGTGTAACATTATATTAGATCCGTGTGATACAGTAGCTCTCAATATATAGGCTGTCTGTTTCATTAATGTTAATCAAACAATTGTGGAATCATGGAAAAAAAGTTGAATATATATTTGTCCTATAGATATGGGTTTTGACTTGGTTTGTGTCAAATTTGGTGGTATTACTATGGATTTTAAGGTGTTTTTGGAACCTTCAGAAAATCTTACCTTGATTATTCTCAATTGACTTTGCTGACTCTATCAACTTCAATTTTTTTGTCGGATTCCAACAAATCATACATCATTTTTTAACGTTTTTTTAATAGAGAATGTAACTCATTTTTGAAAATTTGCTCATTGCGACTCATTTTGCCAGCACGGGTCACATATAATACAAAAATATTTTAACAGCAAGGTAACATTATGTTCATAGAAAATAAATACAATGCTATTCACCAACAATAAACAGCCTAGTAGCAGCTATTGGAATCAGGTCTCTCTGGCAGTGCAGACACTATGCTGAACTTTTCAGTGAACAAGGTAATTTTTCCAACCTATGATTAAAAACAACTTCAACTTACCCTCCTAGTAAAGTCCTGATAGGGCACAAATCCCTCCTTTAAAAGACTTTTATCAGACATGCAGAATGTAGTCTAGGTAAATTAGCCAGTAACACAGTGATTTCACAGGTCTTACTGCTTTCTAGAGAGGCCTGTAAATAGCCCTGCCTTGTGCCAAAATCAAGTCATTTCTCTGAGAACAATATAGTCACCATATCTAATTCAATAGTGGATGGTTTTACGATCTTAACACCCCCTGGTATTTTACGACCAATTACCGCCCGTCTGGATTCCTTGATGTATAAGAGGCTGAGAGCAGAGTCCAAGGACTCCCGTGCTGTGTAGCGTTTCCTTTGCGCAAACCACCGCCACCGACCACACACTCTACTGTAGGCCACAAGTTTATCAAAAACACAATCTCTGGCTGTGTTTTAATATGACAGATGACATTCAAGGGCATCAAAGGCATGTTTGAATTGTTCAAACTTGACAGCCCTTTTTTGTGCATTATATAGGCACATTTGAAGCATTCAAGTATAGTGGGCTACCACTTCAGTCACTGAACAAATTTGAATCTCTCAAACCCTACTTATTTTTTAGTATAACTGGCATGTTAAAATGCCCAACAATGCTGTTTAGACTGAAGCTGAATGGGCTCTGAAACAGCCACTGACTGCAGGGACTGTATGAACATGACAAAATCCAGAGCGATGAAAAACTCAATACGAGACTCTAGTTGACGAATTATTCATCACAGCGGAGAGTCATTCTGAAAGCATGGCTTCTCAGTGGGTTTTAACTCAAGATGGACTGTCATTCTGTCCTCAAAAGCCCAGTGAAGAGCATTTCAGAAGTAGAAAACATGTTACTTTGCGTCTTGGAGTTGCTTTATGGTTCCATTGGTGAATACAAGAGTGTCCTTGCTGTGATAAAATTACTTCGCATGAACTCAAGGCAAGCTTATTTTGATCTGCATCCACTTTATGTATACGCTGAACTAAAGTAAATGCTTTCACAGATTATATTCCTCAAACAGACCCCAAAGTAAAAGTAAAAGTTTAAATCCCAGACAAATGGGATTGTTCCAAAGCTGCAATGACTGCCTTAGGCAGGCAGAGAAAATGAAATGCTGATTTGAAATAAGCATGCTGATTGTCTTGCATCTTAAATTAATAAAGTGGATAAAATTTACCAAAAAAAGTAATGCTCTTCTGATGTCCCCTGGCTGAATTATAACCTTGCAAAATGTGAGAATGAATGAGTGTCACATTCCTCCATGTAGCCAACAAATTTCCTCTGAGAACACACTCATATTACTATTCTATTAACAACTGAGGCTGCCCATGAGAGAGAGAGATCTGTTATTTGAGCCACTTATTATTTGCACTAAAGTGTAAAAGCAAGATTGAAGTAATGTAATTCATGGAATTTGCTGAAATTAATTTCAGAATGTTTGCAGTCATCATTTGCATACCGCTCTGTCTAGGATTGCTAACTTTTTACCACCCAAATATGTAACAGGAAATGGAATACTGGTGATTTCAGATATATTGTTGCATAAATTAAGTGTGGAGGACAATTTAAAACTCGCTGAACATTTAAAAAATTTATTTTTGAGGCTATGTTAATAGCAAGCTTTTTATGCAAGAAAAAAAAAATCACTTTTTGCATAATTTGACAAAATTACAGCTTGATTGGATGAAAATATACTTGAAATATAACTTGATTTTTCAATATTTTCTTCAAACATCATGTCTCATAATTCATCTCAGGCATGATCTTTATTGACACTGTTGCCTCTCTGGTAAACAAGTGCAATTTAAAACAATATTACTCAGGAAAAACTGATGGTAAAAATAATTTGAAAATATCCAATAATGATTTATGCTTATTTCATTTTTGTTTAAATTATCAACATTTGCATTTTTTTATAATGGAATATTTTACTGTAAAGTATCTGAAAAACTGCTAAAATAAATAGGGGCATGGTAAAGTTTCCAAGACAGTTTTAAAGAGAAGAACAAGAAGAAAAAGAAAGTCTGTTAGTTATAGTAAAAATCAACAACTAAAACATGCAAATGTCCACAGTTGAAGAAACAAAACGCAATGTACTGCCTAACACATGACAGTCTGCAACTCTATTTGTGTCCCAAAACAAATTAAGATTCACACAGATAATAAATAGCATAGGTTTGAGAGTTGACAATCTGTATGTGTCCTTATAAAGTTTAAGCAATCCTTTATTCTTCTTTACCAATAACTGTAATTACATGAAGGTCTTTTGTCATTTTCTGTCATTTCATTTCAGTTCATGGAGTGTTTAATAATAGCAACCATGTTTCTCAGCTCTCCAATCTACTGGGAAGATGGAAGAGCAGAGATCTCAATTTGCAGGCATTCAAGGTGAGCTCCTGCCATTTTCATACATCAGTGAACGTGAAGAACCACTGACGTCAGTACAGATATTGCTCTAGCCAGCCTGTCTGGACTGAGGTAGACTAATCCTAGAGTTGTCAGTGATATTCAGTGACACAATTTTAAATCAGTCCCATTGAAATTAATATTGCTGCAGATGTGTAGTATAGAGAATAGCTTGTGCAGTGACGCTCCTAGTTTAAAGGGTTAGTTCACCCAAAAATGAAATTTCAGGCATTAATTACTCACCCTCGTGTCGTTTCAAACCCATAAGACCTTCGTTCATTTTCGGAACACAAATTAAGATATTTCTGATGAAAAAAAAAAAAACTTCATAACTGTTACTACGCCAATGAAAATGACGACAAAAGATCTCATCGCTGACCGCTCAATCCCATGAAGCATTGCAAATGACGCAAGTCTCCTTACACTCTCACCACTTGCTTCAACACAAAATTAGTAATGTTGTGATTCATCTCAGAGATGGTTTTGATTTGAAACTCTTTACTGAAGAATTTACTAAAATGGAGAAAATGAATGAGAAAAATACTTCCAGGACAAAGACAGCTGAAGAAGTGGCAAATCACTGTAATGCTCTATTGTCTGCTCGAGTCTACCAGCAAACCTCAATGCTTTTTGACACAGAATTCGCATCTTTACAAGAATATTCTGAAAATGAATGGTCACAACAACGTACATGAAGTGACGCCAGAATCGCAGCTATAAAAATACTAGTTTGGACAAATGCATGAATGTAAGAAGAAATGTGTCATGCTATCAACACAGTTGATTCTCCTTTTTGTTCAGAAATAATTGTGTTACAGATATATATAAAAAAAATTATTAATGTTTTCTTTTCAATGAAGGGTATAGTGATCAAAGCAGCAGCGCAGATGACACTAGGCGATCTATTTTAAAGCTTTAGTTCTAAACCTTTGCCTTCTTTAGAATTACCAAATAAAACCCACAAGAATTTCTCTCTTTTTAAATTGGATTTATAAAGCAGAAGGCCAAATGATGCAATTAAGGTCATGGACAATAACGCAAGGAAGAAAGTGATGTACGAAGCGGTAAATACTGGCTTCATTTATTTCACTTACAACATAATGTAATGTTTGAAATATTATGCCGAGTTCACAAGGAATTATCTTTCTCTATATTTCCTTCAGAATTACAATGACGTATAGGGATGTGCGGAACAGTAAAAGCTTCTTTTGGGTCGTTTGGGAGTATTTTCTTCTGTCTCCATTGTAAAACGAATGCATTTTTCTACGGATTAAACAGTTTTGGGGAATTCATGTTTGTTTAAGTGAATTTGCACAAAGCAAAAAGCCACTCTGCATACCCCTTTTGTGCCGCTTCCAAATGGATTTAATGGATGAAGCCCAGAGGGTGAAAAAAAAAGCTTGGGGGAATCCATTTTCACATTGTGAAGTGGGCTTTAGCTCTAAGTGTTTCTTTTCTGGAGTCAGCGGGTATGGAGGACATGGTGGCATCTCATATAGGGGTTATAAAGCTGATGCACTTCTGCCAGGGTAAACTATGATGATTTCTCTCTAGCCCTTCTTCAGAGGTAAATACTTCACAGTTTGGTGTCTGGGATTCATGCACTCCTAGACTAAGTGTCAGATGCGGAGCTTTTGGATTGCAGCAGACCTGGAATTCAGACTCTGTGCAAACTCGTGTGGAGAGCAGACGCAGCGAGAGGACTTGGATGGATTGCGGAGTGCTGTTTTTGTTAGAGTTAAAGCCAGTGTGCTTCATCTAAGCTAAGAGGAGTTTGCAGAAGCAAAAGGATGTGCAACTGCACTGCAAAACAACACACATGGATCAGGTACAAGCAGCTGGAGGTGCCGGGTTTATCAGTCAGGTGGCAAGCTGCTCACTAACTCTTGGTACAATACCCCGTGGCAGGGATTTACATATCACCCTAAAATAATGACTTTTCTTGGAATCAGCTGAGATAATGTCAGCACACTGCTCTGCATGCATTAAAATGGCAATGCACAATGCACAGAAAATAAATTAGACTGTTTGCACAGAAAGGTCACCTTTAAGAACGAGCAATTCATGTTTAATCGATTAATTAGCATACGTGAACATAAACCAGTGCTTGCATGGAAACAGAAAAGGCGAAAACCTTAGTAGAATATCAAATTTGCTTTCTTTGGAGAGAAAGGCAGCTTTATGGAGCTTTGGCAGCAGTAAAAGTACTTGTAATAAAAACAACAAGCGTAATTATTAAGGTCTACTGGTATGATGCAGAACAAATATTATCCTTACTGTGTCAATACCCTACTCATTTCAAACACTCATTGACTTCTGCCTCTATAAGTCATCTCGGATACTTCTGCAACTCTGCCTCCCCACCATGCAAATTAAAGTAAGATTTACATTTGCATTGGTTATGGCAAGACAAATTGATCTGATCTAAAGCATACGGAACGTTTTAACATTCCCTAACAAACTGTATATTTCTTCTAGTCGTCCAGAGACGACTGACGAATAAATCAGCGTCATGCCCGGCCACATTTACGCAAGCCAGGAGAGCATGCGGAAGCGCAAGTGCTTCGTTCCTGGGTTTGTTTTCTGTCCACCGGCAGGCGAGAGCTGACAGCAGCAGGCTTGTTTTTTTTCAAATCTCCCAAGTAGCCTCATATCGGTGTTGTCAGCCAGTTCGCTGCACGAACAGAGCGAGACTCTAGTTAATGCTTATTTTTGGTAAAATTAAAAATCATTGTGCAACTCTGGAAAAAAAACTCCTATTGTGTTTTATAAACAAACATTTCCTGAACTAATATGCACACTGAAAATCAATCAGAGGCCTGATTGTCTAGTTTTGCACAATTGTTACTATTGATTTCCATTAAGCACACATTCAAAACAAACTCAAGTAGTATCTTGGAAAATGGCCCAGATGCTACCAAATATGTCCTATCGTTTCAGTTCACGGAGTTTGAGCAAGCGAAGCCAAAATTCAAAACATATGACGCCTTAGTACACACATTTGGTGAAGAACAAGAACAATTTGAAATAGTTAAAGTAATAGCGCAATTGTGTCCATAAAACAGCTCTGTTTAGTATGTACTCCAGTGCTGATGTCTCAGAGCCACTGTAAAAAATGTACTTTCTCAAAAAATAACTAACTAAAGCCTTTTAGTCCCTCTCAAAGTGCAGCGTTGGTAATAACAGTGCTTTTGTGGCTCCAGCACTGCAGGAGATGGTCTGCTGTGATCTTCTCTGATATGCACTGTAATGCTGGCGGACATCATAAGGCTAATGAAGACAACTCCAGGTGTTTCTGTGGGTTCATGCTTCCCGTGTGTCCCACTCTAATACCATAGCCATCAGTCCTCTGATATCTCACACTTGGTGCCAGAGCCCTGGGATTTTTTTCAAAGCTGTACTGTAAATGACTGAGAAACTGTGATAGGAATCTTGTTCAGGAACATCAATAACCTACAGGACAAGAAGGCTGTTAAGGTTAAGGACACTCGAATATGTACGCATGAATATGTATGCATACCCTAGTAAAATCTATTTAAAATACATTTAACTCTCTAATCCATTAACATATTTATTGACATGTCACTTGAGAATTACTGATATAAATTTATAATTAAACTTTAGTACAAAATTATTTGTTCCAACACTCTGAAAAATGCTGGGTCAAAAACAACGAAAGTTGGGTTGAAAATGGACAAAAATACAGTGATTGGATTGTTAACCCAGCGGTTGGGTTAAATGTTTGCCCAACGCGCTGGACAGTTTAATTTAACCCAACTATTGTTTAAAAATCACTATACGACTGGCTTAAAATGAACCCAAAATAGGTTATAAAATTAAAAATCAGACACATAATTACTAGAGGCAACAATAATAACCAAAAGGTGAACATTTATTAATAAGCAATTTAATAAATGTTTATTGTTTAATTATTATTCATTAAACTTATTAATACATGTTAATTTCCAACATATTTTGGGTTAATTTTAAGCAAATAATACATTCATTTTTACACAATACTTATAATAGCAGACTTTAAGTATACCAGTTTAGTATACCAAAATACAATTGCAGGGTATTTATATTTAGCAGATAAATCTGTAAATGTATTTGTAGTACACTTAGCACAAAATAAATGTATATCAAATACATTTTACTATTTTTTTTTCACAAGGGTATATGTTTATTAAATATGTAAAATGCAAAAAAAAAAAAAAAAAAACATAAGATTAACCAGAAATAGGGTGATTCTTCTCATATTTTACAGCATATTAAAACACCTTCATAGGTTTACAGCATGAAATGTTCCTTAGTAACATGACACATTTAATTACATGTTATAAACCTAATTCTCATGCTGTTCTCTGTGATTCCAAGAACAACTATGGGTTGCAAAATTTTGTGTACATTTTAAATAATTAAAATAATTAGTAAAAATGATACATTAAATGTATTATTAATACAAATCTGTTTATTAACTCTTTTAAACCAGGTATGTCGGCGCCGACACATCCAACCAAGCTGTATTCGTGTTACTGTAACTCTTAAACCATTTCTGCTATCATAAAAACCCAAATTGCTGCAGACAGTAAACAACATTGGCTTTTCGGCAATAAATGGGCTATTACGGTAATTCTGTGCCTTCCGTCAGCAAATGGTAGCCGCTTTCAGGGAGAGGATGATTTGAACGGAGAGATATGGAGCGCAGCAGTTTAGGGAGTTTTGCATTGCATTAATAACAGAAGAAACAAACAAAAACATGGCGAGACTCTTTCGCATTTGGTGTGTTAATCTGTATATGTCTGTGCATGTAAATGTATGCGTGCATATGTAGGGGGAATTCAGGGTGATTGGGACACTTTTTCCAAGTCATCTCAATGGCAAAAAGTGTCCCAATCACTCTGAATTCACTCCTATATGTGTATGAAAACAATGTCTCCTGAATGAAAACTGTGCAACCCAGTGTCACAAAAAGACTTGTATATATGTAATATAGTTGAATTTTCAAGTTTGAAGTGTTAGATTCTTTCGATCATCATTTTTCTCTTTTTTTTTTTTTTTTTTTTTTACAAACTCACCACACTGGTCAGTAACTGTAATTTATTGAAAGCCATTTGTTTTATGAAAAAAAAAAAAATGTCACCTTGCATTTGAAGATAGCACACTGTGTGAGAATTTTATAATAATAAAAAAAACATATGTGAAACTAGGCTATTTTAGTTTCAGGTTCTAAAGGGTTAAAAAAAATATTGATAAATAGACAAAGAAATTAGACAAAAAGTAACCCCTTGTTAACATAGAGAGAATCGTGATGGCAACTCATTAAAACTTCCTAAAAGTCTTTCTAATACTGCAGTAATCTAAACACTGAGAAGACCATTAACGGTGCTGTAACACATTGTGATTGACAGCAGTGAGCTGGATCTTCAAGTTTTTTTCTGAGACCAATTAATAATCTTTCCTCTACAAGCTGTTCAACACCAGGGACTGAGAATGAAATCACCATCACTTCGATTACCCAAACTCATTAATCCTTAAAGATTTCTTATGCCAAAATCGAAGCATGTTCAACATGGCTCCCAATGAAAACGCAAAATTTTATTCAATGGATTTACACCTATGGCCCAGAAAGTGCTTAGACAAAAGAGAAAATTGATTAGGAAGCTACAGGAAACGTAAGAGAGCTGCATGTTCACATTATGCAGCTGAGCTTCACCTTTGTTTTAAGGCTCTGCACAGGGCTCTAATGCAATGTAAAAGAGAGCTTATTGATCTTCTGGCTACAGACCCATACTAAGCCATCTATCAAAACACATTCGTTCCATGCTTGGCACTCCAATATTGACCGCTGCATTCACTATTGCATAAACGCAAATTGACCTAGGACCCTTTTGGATAAGTGATGAACTCCTCCCATTGCTAACGGTCCAAATATCAACACAGAGGACTCGTTTCTGCACTCTTTTTTAGGACACACTACACCCAAACCATCCCACCAGAGCTTTTCTGAGTTATCTGTATTTGTATTCGGGTCATTGACAAATAAGGTTTTTAAAAGTGTAAAAAAACATAATGGAGATATAAATAATTTTGAAGTTTTATTAAGTGTTAACAATGAGATTATGTGGTTTTTATAATCAATGAACATTGCTTTTGTTATTTTTTACAAGATGGACAAAATTTGCCACCAAAAAAGTCATTTGGTTTAACCAAAATTTCGGTTTTACCAAATGACACTTTTGGTTGTACCGAATGACGATATTTTCAAACAGTGCTAACAGGCTGATATCTAGCTAGCTAGTTAGCAAATGGACAATCAAACATTTTATATTTAGTACAAGTTTTTAAAATATTACAACATTTTCCATGTTTTATAGCGGTTGTACCGAATGACCTGATGTTTCAGGACATGCGTATGAGAAAGTGAAAACATGAATTTTTCAAATAGTTAAGAGAGAGTTAGTTACTTTGCTTCACGGCCATGTGGTCCTTTGCAGGTGTCTGAATGATGTCACATCCTGTCAAATGATATTGACTGCATGACTTGATCCAAAATAGTCCCTTTACATTGGTTACTCCGAATGACGTCAATGAAATTCATTTTTCTGGACATTCTTTCTCATGATAAAACAACGACTTCTACACATAATTTTAATACCATTTTGCACTATATTGATATATGATGTTATAAAATCATGGCAGAATAAAAAATATATACATTTATTTCATTTTAAGATATTTTAATCACAAATAAATGGCTGTATTGGACCGAATGATACTTCAAAATCATTAAAATACCTTTATATGTAGCAAAATATAATTAAAACCTTTTGGATTTAATAGAAGAGACCTAGTTGTACTACCTTACATACTTTGGATGTCATATCTTTGTTTTTTTTTTATTATTATTAAGGCCTGTGGACAAAAAAGACCCGTCTCATCACTGACCCATTCATTTAACATAAAATGAAAGCTTTAAATGAACAAGTCACCTGCAAAATGCTGCAAAGAGCATGATAGATGATACAAGGTATTTGTTTCGAAAACACCCCAAAAAGTTTTGCCTCATCTGACTGTGGTGAACTAAAAAAGCTGCTGGTTTTATCAAGTCGGGCTTTGGCATACAAACTTGAGAAGATATTTTTTGGAGAATAGTAATTTCTTCCGTGGTATGTTCACGTACACACGTGTCTTTTTAGGTATTGTCTTTATCAGGGTCTTACACATTTGGTTTGCTTAGCAATACAAGAAAAGTAATAAAACAAAAACCTTTGAATTCTGATAAACCTTCAGTTCTTTGAAAGCTCCTGAAGTACGGCATTATGCATTTATTGTTATACGTTAGCTGTACACTAATAGAAAGAGACACAATGCTGTTGGATTTCCTATTTATAGAGATCAAAGTCTTTAGACTTGAGAATGATTTTTTAAGTCATTCCAGACTTATTAATATCGACAAATCTTTTTCTGAAAGTCTCATTTAATCAGGGCACGACTGAGTTCATAAACACGTAGTTGGGAGCATATTCTCCGACAGCAACAGCCAAAGTCTGTGTTTGTTTTATAGGGAACGGCGCTGAAACTCGCACCTGATTGTCATCTCATTGATTGGAACCTCGAGCTGAAATTGCCCTCTTTAGAAAGCTGATTATTCCACAGGTTCACATACTATTACTGGCACTTGCAAATAGATTATGAATAAAAACACACTCTGTGACTTGGCTCACAATTTAAGTTACATTCATAACAGATTACAGTCATTCAAAAGGGTTAAAAACTTTCCATCGCCACAGGTTTACAATCATTCATATATCAAAAACACTCTATAAAGTGTTCATTACTCTTTTCTACTCTCTTCTCTCTCTCTTTCCACGCCACTGGAGAAAGCTTGGTGATGGAAAAGGGGTGCTTTCCAAATGTGACAATCATGAAATTACCTTGCCATTAAATTTACCGAACTGTCAGCATCTAGCCAACACAGCTGATTATGTTGTAAGCCACTAAAATCCACAGTAAAACACTGAACAGAGTGATTAAACTATCTGAAAAAAATAGATCTTGCTATGCAAAAGCTTAAGTTGTATTCAGCTAACAACAATTTCAACAAAATGATAACACCATGCTTCATTACAGTCTCTTAATTTTTAACGCATTAATATTTAATGGACACTTTAATTAATCCACATTTCAAACACCTGAAAGTCACACCATCTTGGGTCAGTCAAGTTGCTTCTTGCACCTTTGGGCAAGGTACACAGATCCACTCTGTGCTTACAGACAGTTTGAGTAGATTACATAACGATATGTCAAATATGAATATGACATTTGTATTTATGAATAATAAATGATATTCACAGATATGGGAAGCCACTTGTTGAAATTTCGTGTAGAAAATGAACATAAAAATGTGTTTTCGCATGTGTATTTTGATTAGGAACTGAATGTAGTTGTTTCTCATTAGAAGGTAATGAACGAAATACCAAATTCATAAAAACATGCTTCATATCATCATGAGAACTGAAACTGACAAATGTGAGAATGTAATGTCTCTCAGTTTAATGTGATTTCTTTATATAAAAGACTGGGAGATAAATGAGCGCATAATTTAGTAATGTAACTCCCATATAAGGACACTTTTAAGCAGTGTACGATTCATAGCAGCCCAAACATTTCGGTGTATTCATCTTTAACACAGAAATAAGTGAATAGTTTTCAGGGTTTCAGGGCAATTATAAAGCGCGTTAATGATGAATGAATCACTTACCATTTCTGTGAGGAGCACGCGGGTCAAAACCATGGCACGAATCAAAATCCTCCTCAGGAAATTTACATCCTCGCATGGAAGAGAGTCTCTTACAAAAAAACAAAAAAAAGAAAAACCAAAAAAAAAAAAAAAAAGGAGTTTACCGGGTTTACGAATGGTCCACTGTCGGTGGTGGGCACAGTTGTGGGAGTTTAACGTGTGACGGTTATGTCAGCGCAAACTAGATACGCGCGTGAGAAGCGCGCGGGCAGTTCCGTGGCTCAACGGTCAGTCCGACAGAACCGAGCGCGAGCGCCCTGCTGTTTCCACAGTGAAACGCAAACCGAAGTCTCAAGTCCCTCCTCTTTCACCTCCAATGTGTCTATTGCCCTTTTCAAGAAACTCCTGTCCAGTGTCGTTGTCGTATGTACAACAACATTGTAGGAAGCGCGCGCGTTTATGTTTCAACTAGGCGTACACGTGATGTTGAACAATTAAAAAAAAAAAAAACAGGGTCTTTTCATCTTGCTTACAACGAGAACGCATAATAAATGTTCCCCCCTGTACAACTACATACATATTCGGTAACACTTTACAATAATGGTCCGCCATTAATAAGTAACTATGCAGGAAGTAATGCAGGACTAATGAGTAGTACTACATTAACACTTCATCTACTACTATTAACTAATGTAGAAACAAGCTTAACTAATCAGTAAGTAATATCAAATTTAGGACTAAGATAGTTCTTTATTAGCTAATCAATAATTAGAGAATGAGACTGGCATTATTAAGAACTTATAGGTAACTATGACAAATTATAAAGAATTACTAATTAATTACTAGTCACAACATTAAAGTGTCTGAGATGTGAGCAATTGTCTTTTTTTACTCTGAATATAGTCATAAAATGCATCATTAATTACCCAAGTGTTACCTAGTCACTATGCAGGAACTACTAGTGATCAGGACCATTATTTTAAAGTGAAAAACTTTAAAATAATGGTCCAGATCACTAGTTGTTCTTGAAGATTGTCCTTTTTTACTCTTTACTTTTTGTATTTTGATTAAGAACTGAATGTAGCCGAGAAGTTGTTTCTCATTAGAAGGTAATGAACGAAATACCAAATTCATAAAAACATGCTTCATATCATCATGAGAACTGAAACTGACAAATGTGAGAATGTAATGTCTCTCAGTTTAATGTGATTTCTTTATATAAAAGACTGGGAGATAAATGAGCGCATAATTTAGTAATGTAACTCCCATATAAGGCATATGCATATAATGCATCACTAATTACTCAAGTACCTAGTCATTCTTCAAGAACTACTAGTGATCTGGGCCATTATTTTAAAGTGAAAAAGATGTTTTACACTTTAAAATAATGGTCCTGATCGTTAGTAGTAGTTCCTGCATAGTGACTAGGTAACACTTGAGTAATTAATGATGCATTTTATGACTATATTCAGAGTAAAAATGATGACTGATTATGTTTCAGACACACGATAATGTTCTTTACAATTTGTCCGTTAGTTAATAGTTATTAATGATGGTAATCTCAATAGGTAATTATTGATTAGCTAATAAAGAACTATCTTAGTCCTAAATTTGGTATTACTTACTTATTAGTTAAGCTTGTTTCTACATTAGTTAATAGTAGTAGATGAAGTGTTAATGTAGTACTACTCATTAGTCCTGCATTACTTCCTGCATAGTTACTTATTAGTGACGGAAGTGTTACCACATATTGTATAGCCTACAAACTTATTTGTGAGGTCAATGAAAAATAAATGATTAATAATTATCATTTAGAGGTTTTTGTGAAACTAAGGATCTGCCACTATTATGTGTCATTAGCTCATTATAGGAAAGCATCAGCTATGATAGCTTTATTTATGTTCTTACCAAATATATATATATATATATATATTTGGTAAGAACATAAATAAAGCTATATATATATATATATTAACATGAACATGATATTTACCATTACCAATAAATATAGGAATATTCATTTTCACAATTGTTGGGGGTACTAATTCAAGTTCTAATAAAAAAAAACAAAAAAAACCCCACATTTTTCATATAATGAAACCTTACATTTGATTAGTCTTTCCTTGACTGATATTCAAATGAAGATAAAATATAGAATAAATATAACATTTAAAAAAAACTGGACACCTATTCATTTTTGACTGTGTTATAAACTACTTATAATATAGTTATAATGTTATGACAGTGTACATTAGCAGACATTAAATATTTAACTTAGAAGTGGTATTGAGGAAGATAAAGACAATAAAGGAACTGAAACAGCACACAACTGAACAGAAACTACAATGAGACATCAGTAACTCGCATGCAATGTCAGTCTTTTTTTTCCCCCTATTGTTGCAGTTAAACATGGATTTGCTCTCAACTCCCTTGATCCTCTCTAACTTGTTTAATCCACGTGTCTCACAACCTCTGTCAGCTTCTCTAATCTATATATAGTTTCAAAAATATATAGGAATGCACCGATCCGCCTTTTTTGCTTCCGATACCTGGGATTCAGTATCAGCTAATACCGATCCGATATTCAAGTAATAATAATGAAAAAATGGTAAATTACCTAATAAACTGTATGCATCACTGTGTGGAAGAAACTGGGATCATTATTTTGTGCAAGGCATCAGGCTTGACTTGAACATTACTTTCCTAACTTTGTAAAACAAAATAACAAACAGACACAAATGTAGTGAATTATTTATTAAATAACTGTGCATCAGTGCAACAACTATAAATAAACCAATAGCTTCACTAGCTTGGTAGACATTCAAAATAAACAGGAGTCCAGCTGATTTCTTCATCCATGGCTTGTTTTTCATGAATGTTTGAGTCATACATGACATAAACTAAATATATATAAATATGGGCTATACTATAAAATTAAGACATTTCTTTTAAATTTATTTTTTTTTTTAAATTGAGTTTTTTTTTTTTTTTTTTAACGAGGCAGCAACATATGATAGATAGGACAGAACAAAAAATGCTATTAACAGTCTTTCATTGCGCACAAGTATTATAAAATGAACGGCTCCCATACAGAGCGGCGCAAAGCGCTTATGCGCATCCCGTGCGCAGAATGATGCGCTTGAAGGAACATAGAGTCACAGCGCGCAGCGGCAGCGCTCCGCATTGAAAAGTTTAAAGCACAAAGTGAAGATATATTGATGCTTATTGTATTACCAGTATCGTTGGGGCGCCTGCAGGATTTTATCTCAGGGTACGCACAAAACTACCCGCACAGAACTATAAAACAACGGAGCTGCGCACTCAGGTTTATGGCTGCTGTAAATTTTACCTGCCACAAGATGGCATTGTTTTCGACACTCTTGATGCTTTTCCCGAAACATTTAAAGATTTAAGAGGCTTCATTTCTCCTTCTCTACTCAATAGTTTTAGGCTTTTTTTTGTTTTTTTTTGTAAATGTTTCAGTCGAATTTAGCAGTTTTAGAGAGCGTTTACTCATTTTGAGCCTGTTTTTAAACATGAACTATCTGTAACGTCATTTTTAATGTGTTGAAAAAGCGACGAAATTAAACTAGCCGATCAAATTTCTTTTTACCCATATGAAAAGTACGCCCGCCCATACACAAATTTGACTTTACAACACCTTCATTTATTCTCATTCTCTCTTGCTTTCTTAATATGTCATGTGTGTACACAGATAGATTTTAATAATCAATTTAAAAATTATGTAATAAATAAAAACGGCATTAATTAGCGCCTTCATGGTACGCAAAGTGCGTACATCCGTACTGCTGCAGGCGCCACTGTCTACAGTAACAGATGAAGTATAAGATAGCAAAGGCTATCTTTGCTCACAAAGCGTGAAAGGCCAGGTCCAACAACTCTGTTTACATAGCCACATATGTGACAAAACTAAATTATTTAAAAAAACTTGTAGAGAAAACATAGCTGTAATAACCAACCCTGATGAAAAGACCAGCATATGTTGTGATTTGAATGCTGATGCACTATTATCCTCTAAACCAGCATAAACCAACCTGAAACCAGCAAGGATATTCTTATTTATCCAAGATGTTTTTAAAGCAGGAGTGGGCTTTAATATACACCGATCAGGCATAACATTATGAGCACTGACAGGTGAAGTGAATAACACTGATGTTCTCTTCATCACTGCACCTGTTAGTGGGTGGATATATTAGACAGCAAGTGGACATTTTGTCCTCAAAGTTGATGTGTTAGAAGCATAAAAAATGGTAATAATAAATGTTTGCATTTGGCCCAGTCGGCAACGGCCGGCCCGGTCTCGGTCCCAAGACTCGCCCCCTTTAGTTACTGTATGTCCGGCAAGCCATGCCACTCTCACGCCACACATCATGCTCTCAGAGTGAAAAAATACAGTGGAGCAAAGAGGACACTGACAATGCGCCGACAGACAAGAGAAATTTAAACAATAAATACAGTTTAGTGGCTCTTTAATGTGTAAGAAATGTAAATTACCGGTAAGAAATGCGGTAAGAAAAAACAGAAAATATAGCTAGCTCAAGTCATTTTCACGCTATTTCTGCCAGTTAGCTCCAGTGTTTTTTTTTTTGTTTTGTTTTCTCAAAATAGCACAGTTGAGTACACTTAGATGCTCTTAAAATTATCTTAAGTACTAAAGTACTAAAAGTACTAAAGAAGAATTTTTAGTATATTAAGTACAAAATTAGTGTGTGAAAATTTAAGTACACTTTAAGTACATTATGAAAATATACTTTTTTCACCTGGGAATGCGCGTGTCCGTGGGTGGAGCTGTGTAGGTGTGGTAATGTGGCTGGTGTGGCTACAGTGCCAGGGCTGAATTTTTGTCCCAGTCTGCCCCTGACTGTAGCTCAAATTGCTCAAGAAGTTCATGCTGGTTCTGATAGAAAGGTGTCAGAATACACACGTATGGGGATGCATAGACCCAGACCAGTCAGGGTGCTTATGCTGACCCCCGTCCACCGCCGAAAGCGTCAACAGTGGGCACGTGAGCATCAGAACTGAACCACGGAGCAATGGAAGAAGGAAGAATCACGTTTTCTTTTACATCACGTAGATAGCTGGGTGTGCGCTATGGGAAGAAGGCAGGCCAGCGGAGGCAGTGTGATACTTTGGGCAATGTTCTGCTGGGAAACCTTGGGTCCTGCCATCCATGTGAATGTTACTTTGACACCTACCTAAGCATTGTTGCAGACCATGTACCCTTTCATGGAAACTGTATTCCCTGGTGGCTGTGGCCTCTTTCAGCAGGATAATAAACGCCCTGCCACAAAGCAAAAATGGTTCAGGAATGGTTTGAGGAGCACAACAACGAGTTTGAGGTGTTGACTTGGCCTCCAAATTCCCCAGATCTCAATCCAATCGAGCATCTGTGGGATGTGCTGAACAAACAAGTCCGATCCATGGAGGCTCCACCTCACAACTCACAGGACTTAAAGGATCTGCTGCTAACATCTTGGTGCCAGATACCATAGCACACCTTCAGCGGTCTAGAGGAGTCCATAACTTCACGGGTCAGCGCTGTTTTGGCAGCAAAAAGAGAACCAACACAATATTAGGAGGGTGGTCATAATGTTATGCCTGATTGGTGTATATATATATATATATATATATATATATATATATAGGTAGATATATATATATATCCCCTCACAGTCTTGTCAACAAGACCTTGTTTACGCGGTAAAAAGTCAAGAGGGCATGAGAACTGGAGGTCTCCCTATATTATTTCCTGGAGGAATTAATGATATGCTTGAAAAGACTTCATTAAGACTGCATTTTTCCATGCCCTGAGCCTCACGCATTTCCTTTTCTCTTATTCCAGTGATTTCTCTGCATGACCGTTATTGCTGTCCAGTCATCAGCCAGACAGAACCATTATTATGCCTCTAGTACTCCATCTTGCCATATATAAATGGAAGGCACTTACTAAATCAGGCCTGTGTGCCGAGTCTGAGCATGCTCTCCTTACAGTAGTGTTCAGTTCATGATATGTATTAGAGTAAGCCTTTGCCTTAGACCTGCTCTATACCGTAACATATTTTCTCACACAAAGTATATAATTCAATTGCATTCGGATCTTTCTGCTCTTTCATGCGTAGAGCCAAATTACTTAGGCACCTATTCATTGTTCTTGTGAAATCTCACTCCCACTCCTCCTACAGAGTGATAGAAATATTGAAAAAGATTCCTTTTCAAAACAGTCACTTTTCTGTTCTGCATCCTGGCACGATGCTACTTGTGTTACTAGAGAAATGTGCAAATGCTGGTATTTCTCTTCATTATGGAATATAGGTCGGCTGCTTCCCTCTAGGTATGTGTAAAGGGTGAATGAACAGCCAGTACATTCAAATGTTAGTCATACATCTTTCATGATTGTGTGTGCACCTGTTTGTGCTGACGTGAAGTATATATTTAAAGTTTGCTCTTGAACCATCTTTATGCCATTATACAAAGCAAATATGAACTGGTATAGACTAGAGTAAGTTTAAAAAATAGATTTTTTTATTACAATAAATTAAATTAATAAACTAAAATCCAAGTTTGAAATAAAGGGTTTCCAAATGTTCCTAAAAAAGGACAATTTACCTATTAAAATAAAAGTACAGTTTACCTTTAGATTGCGATGACTTTCAAGATGATAAATGTCAAGATAAGTGGGTTTTGTAAGCTTTGAAATGAATGCCAAGTTAAGGCCAGAAACATCTATGCAAATACTGTATGTGAATGCAGATGTTTCTAGCTACACTAGCTTGCAAGGAGGCACAATTTTTTTTTATATATTAGTTACTTTTTTTATTTATCTGTATCAACTGATGTTAGATATTTAACTGTGCATGATAAATGCAATTAATTTATTTAGACAAAAAAAAAAAAAAAAAGTAATATCGGCCATTTACCAGTTATCAGTCTTACATGAAAATAATTATCTGCTTATTGTTATCACCAGAATTTTAATATCACTGCAAGCTTAATTTCATGTGTCATTAATATGCCAGGGCATAATTCATACCACAATGCAAGTACATACTCCATTCTCAGCTTTGCTGCTTAGGGTGCTATAACAGTTATTATCATAAAAAGAGGCACAACAGCCACAAAAGGTCATCATAAAATGACAAATGGGACACTGCACCATTTTGGGCTATAGGTGCTGGTCATATAATTAGAATATCATCAAAAAGTTGATTTATTTCACTAATTCCATTCAAAACGTGAAACTTGTATATTATATTCATTCATTACACACAGACTGATATATTTCAAATGTTTATTTCTTTTAATTTTGATGATTATAACTGACAACTAAGGAAAATCCCAAATTCAGTATCTGAGTAAATTAGAATATTACTTAAGACCAATACAAAGAAAGGATTTTTAGAAATCTTGGCCAACTGAAAAGTATGAACATGAAAAGTATGAGCATGTACAGCACTCAATACTTAGTTGGGGCTCCTTTTGCCTGAATTACTGCAGCAATGTGGCGTGGCATGGAGTCGATCAGTCTGTGGCACTGCTCAGGTGTTATAAGAGCCCAGGTTGCTCTGATAGTGGCCTTCAGCTCTTCTGCATTGTTGGGTCTGGCATATCGCATCTTCCTCTTCACAATACCCCATAGATTTTCTATGGGGTTAAGGTCAGGCGCGTTTGCTGGCTAATTAAGAACAGGGATACCATGGTCCTTAAACCAGGTACTGGTAGCTTTGGTACTGTGTGCAGGTGCCAAGTCCTGTTGGAAAATGAAATCTGCATCTCCATAAAGTTGGTCAGCAGCAGGAAGCATGAAGTGCTCTAAAACTTCCTGGTATACGGCTGCGTTGACCTTGGACCTCAGAAAACACAGTGGACCAACACCAGCAGATGACATGGCAGCCCAAACCATCACTGACTGTGGGAACTTTACACTGGACCTCAAGCAACGTGGATTGTGTGCCTCTCCTCTCTTCCTCCAGACTCTGGGACACTGATTTCCAAAGAAAATGCAAAATTTACTTTCATCAGAAAACATAACTTTTGACCACTCAGCAGCAGTCCAGTCCTTTTTGTCTTTAGCCCAGGCGAGAAGCTTCTGACGCTGTCAGAGTGGCTTGACACAAGGAATGCGACAGCTGAAACCCATGTCTTGCATACGTCTGTGCGTAGTGGTTCTTGAAGCACTGACTCCAGCTGCAGTCCACTCTTTGTGAATCTCCCCCACATTTTTGAATGGGTTTTGTTTCACAATCCTCTCCAGGGTGTGGTTATCCCTATTGCTTGTACACTTTTTTCTACCACATCTTTTCCTTCCCTTCGCCTCTCTATTAATGTGCTTGGACACAGAGCTCTGTGAACAGCCAGCCTCTTTTGCAATGACCTTTTGTGTCTTGCCCTCCTTGTGCAAGGTTTCAGTGGTCGTCTTTTGCACAACTGTCAAGTCAGCAGTCTTCCCCATGATTGTGTAGCCTACAGAACTAGACTGAGAGACCATTTAAAGGCCTTTGCAGGTGTTTTGAGTTAATTAGCTGATTAGAGTGTGGCACCAGGTGTCTTCAATATTGAACCTTTTCACAGTATTCTGATTTTCCTTAGTTGTCAGTTATAATCCTCAAAATTAAAAGAAATAAACATTTGAAATATATCAGTCTGTGTGTAATGAATGAATATAATATACAAGTTTCACTTTTTGAATGGAATTATTGAAATAAATCAACTTTTTGATGATATTCTAATTATATGACCAGCACCTGTATGTATATCACTTATAGCCTTATAGCACTTATAGCACTTATTTTCTTTGGCATCTAATTAAATAAGGTGTTAAAGGGATAGTTAACTCAAAACAAATCCTGTCATCATTTACATGACCATCAGTTCATGTTCATGACTTTCTCTCCTCTGCAGAACACAAAAGAAGATATTTTGAAGAATGTTTATACATTCTATAAATTATTTAATTATATTGGTAATTAAGGAAATTAATGGACATTAAAGAGTCTGAATCAAATAATTAACGTTAACAACATTTAGAAAATGACAGGAGAAAAAGGAGCAAACTCTGTGTACTTATGGCTTCAGTGGGAAGAAAAGAACAGTATCAGTAGCCTATGGTTTGAACTGTCTATCCCACAGATGACAATATTCGCGTTTGCTGTGTTCAATAACAGCTTTATCTCAACTTCTGTTCAATCCCTCCCATAATATTCAACGGAGATGTTCATGATGTAAGTACGGCAGTTGTAGCTGATTTTAACCCTGGTTGTGTCGAAACGTGTCGCAGCCGTTGTCGTGTCTCTTGTTTAACGGAAGATACTTCATTATGGCCGCGTCGTTTCTCTCACAAGCGATGAAGCGAACTTAGCAGACGTGAAATTATGTTAGCGGAGCAAACAACGGTAAATGTTATAAGGTTAAAAGTTAAAGCTACATACGTTTTTGCTGTAATTATTTCATACACAAGTAGATACAAACCTTAAAGTTAACCTTAAAGGAAGATCACCTCAGGAAGTTTTCTCTCGGGACAGGAGAGACAAAATGACTGTTACCAATCAAGTTTATTCCAGTTTGGCAAACTAGCAGTTGGTTACTATAACCCAGCAGGCGTGGTAGTTTATGAGGGGGTGCATCATTTCTACTGTCATTGAAATGTAACCCAAGACTTTGAAAATAACACAACAGGCAGAACCGAGGAGTATGGTTTTAAAAATAACCCAGCAAATTTTAGGAAAAAAAAAAAAAAATGCTGGGTTAAAAACAACCCAAGTTGGGTTGAAAATGGAAAAACTCAGCGACTGGGTTGTTTTAACCCAGCGATTGGGTTAAATGTTTTCCCAACCTGCTGGGTAGTTTTATTTAACTCAACTATTGTTTAAAAATGACTGTATTACTTGCTTAAAATGTATGTTGGAAATTAACATTTATTAATATGTTTAATAAATGAACATTTATTAATGTTTAATGAATAATAATTTAAACATTTATTAAATGGCTTATTAATAAATGTTCACCTCTATAATTATGTGTTTGATTTTTAATTTTAAGCCAGCCATTTAGTAATTTTTAAACAATAGTTGGGTTAAATAAAACTACCCAGCACGTTGGGCAAACATTTAACCCAACCGCTGGGTTGCATTGAGTGTAGCATTGTGTTAAAGTATAACACAATTATAACACCAAATGTTCATGAATTATTATTGTTAGGTGATGTTTTAAGATTAGATGTCCTTACATGAGCTTCTAGTTAACATGGTCTCCAAACAACATTATTAATGGATAATGAATAATGACTGTAACATTAGAAAGGGCTCCATCTTTAGCTGCTTGCAGACACTACTTAGCACTTGACCCACATGTTTCATTGACTCCAAGTTAAAGATGTCGATATTGATGGCAGCCTGCTCGGTCATGCCCTTCCTCGCAGTGGCCAGTGTCAGAGCACACCGGTCTGATGCAGCGCAGTTTCTTTGATAGACGCAATCAAGGGCTTGTGATTTACTTGAGATGAAAGAAGTTAGTGGCTCCCCAGAGAGAAAGAAATAAGGTCGGGGAGAGTAGAGGAAGAGATGAGGCTGAGAAACACCTCTCAAGCCCTTCTGCCCCTCCATGCTATTACCCGCACCTGGATTTCAGAGAAAGAGTCTGCCAATGCTTAAGGCAGCAAATATTCCTTCTGAACCGTGAGGGTTTGCTGTACCCAGAGGAATCAAGTCTGATTCAGAAGTTATGCTGAGCAATATTATTGGCTTTAAGTTCTCTTCATACCATGTCTATAAGGGACAAACAAAAATGGACTTAAAGCTTATTTGCTTGAACTTTTTTAGACAGCTAAAATTTTCCATGCCACTGTACTTTATGAGCTATTTGCTTACGATGCACACCGAGCACAAAGTGAAGACCAAACTGGATGATGTGTTTGTGTATTTGCCCAGACTATTAAGTGACCAAGTGGTTCTTTCTTAATGATATTTAATGTCTCACCCAGACAAATGCATTTAGACTATAGTGGAAACTGGCTTTTATCTTATCTAGATGACAGCTGTTGCATTTTTATGGAGCATCGACTTCACTTTGGAATTTGTATTGAAGAGCATTATTTTACAAGGTCTTTTGGGAATTTTGTGCAAGTTTATACAAGGACATGCTCACTACATTAATCAACGGTTGTAAGATTAAGGCAAAGTTTTCTTTGGAATTCCCACAGTGCATTTTAAAAATAAAAAATAGTGAAAGATAAACTACTGTACACAAACTTACCCGATGGACTCTGATGCTGAATGTTTGTATGAATGTTTGTTGTGTCAAGCAGTCTGGCTAGCTTTGATCAACTTTTTTTTTTTTTTTCACAGCTGCGTCCAGATCTCTGGTCTTTTGAAGCAAGCTGATCAACATCAAACAAATGACAAAAAAACTCGTCCTCTATAACAAATGGCCTCAGCTTCTCAGCATCCACCCATACATTGCCGCTTTGCCTTTGTTCGTGTGTCCGTCTGATCCAAATTGATGTCATTGCACACGCGGTGTGTGTCTGATACAAGTCTGGATGCCAAATAGACCTTTTAGTAAATTGATAGGGGAATTTTGATGAACTAAGATTACTGTACTTGTCATTCATTCAAGTACAGAGGGGAGTCTGGCAGACCACTGTAATGAGTTATATTATTTTGCTGTTTGCTGTTGTCAAGTAAGGTCTTGGCGGCCAAGAGTAAAGGTCTAATTAAAGTTTCAAATACAAAATCATTTATGCAAATGCAGCGGGAAGGGCACATGTGAAATAGGTGAGTGTCCTTTCTTGCAGTGCCATAGTAACAGAGAGAATACATAATGATATTTGTAAACTGGGAATTGAGGTTGTATCATGTATTTTATTTTTACAAGATGGACAAAATTTGTCACCAAAAAAGTTTTACTGAATGACACTTTCGGTTGTACCGAATGACGATATTTTCAAACAATGCTAACAGGCTTATATCTAGCTAGCAAAAGGACAATCAAATATTTTATATTTAGTACAAGTTTTTAAAATATTACAACATTTTCCATGTTTTATAGCGGTTGTACCGAATGACCTGATGTTTCGGGACATGCGTATGAGCAAGTGAAAACATGAATTTTTCAAATAGTTAAGAGAGAGTTAGTTACTGTCTGAATGATGTCACATCCTGTCACATGATACTGACCGCAAGACCAAAATGGTCCCTTTATATTGGTTCCTCTGAATGACATCAATGAAATTCTTTCTTATAACAAAGCAATGACTTCTACACATAATTTTAATACCATTTTGCACTATGTTGATATATATCATGTTATAAAATCATGCCAGAATAAAAAAAATATATTATACATTTATTACATTTTAAGATATTTTAATCACAAATGAAATGGCTGTATTGGGCTTTGGACGGTTAAACTGAATGACCTTTTGACACTTCAAAGTTTTTAAAATAGCTTTATATGTAGCAAAATATAATTAAAACCCTTTGGATTCAATAAAATAGATCTAGTTGTACTACCTTACATACTTTGGATGTCATATCTTTGTTTTATAATTAGTATTAAGGCTTTTGGACAAAAAAAACCAAAACAATACCTATCACATCATTGACCTATATATATATATATATATCTTTTGTGGTTTTCTTTTCTATCGGGTGTCATTTAATAGTTCAATATAACATTCTGTGAAAATTTGCTTGTCAAGACAATGTCAGTAAGTCACTGACAGAAACTAGTTCAATCTCATTTTTAACTTCCTCTTGATGCCACTTGATGTTGATTAGGGAGAAAGACAAAAAAAAAAAAAACATTCTGTTAAAAGATAATAAGCCGCATTCATTCACATCAATTGACAGAAATACCAGCAGAGGAAAGTGACATACTTGATTACTCATTCACTGCAGCTGCAGAGCTCGTGTTGTGTATTATGAAGTCTATGACAAATACAGACTCTCACAGACTGTCTGTGATGAAACTGAAATGCTTCAGTATTATTTGTGATCATTTCAAGGTTTTATTTTAACAGAAGGTCGTTTCTCTTTATATATATTCGCATACTTGCGGCAGACAGGTCAATAGATTCAATGAGAAAAATAACAATCACAAGAATAAAATATGCATGCAGTCACTCACGTCTGCTTAGCACACTAGAGTCAAAGCATCTGGAACACAATGTACAAGTTTATGCCTATAGAAATGCAGTTGCCTAGACTCCAACGCTTTCCCACTCATTTCATTGGCACATTCTGTTGGTGGGCAGCAATGCATAAGGATAATTAACTCTATGATCTAACTGTGCAAGAATGACTAAGATCTGTAAAAATTCTCTTTATGAGGCTTGTTAGCTGCATACTGAGTTTACATAATTGTTCAAGAAATTATACTCACCCCACATGCACTTTTTAAAAGACTGCAACGAAAGTTTTTGAGGAAAACATTCCAGGGGTTTTCTCCATATAGAGTTGAAGGTCCAAATTGCAGTTTCAATGCAGCTTCAAAGAGCTCTACACGATCCCAGACGAGGAAAAGGGTCTTATCTAGCGAAACGATCTGTCATTTTCTTAAAAAAAACTTTTTAACCACAAATGTTTGTCTTGCACTGCTACGCGATGCGCCACGCATCACGTAATCATGTTGGTAAGGTCATGCGTGACGTAGTACCTTTTTTTTTGTAAAGGCCATTTGACTTTTGCCATTTGAAAACACTTGCTCTGTATTTTTAACCTGATTACATAATGTGTGGCACATCAAAGCTATAGGAAGAACAATAGCTAGAAGAAGAATGGTCTCCTCTTCTTTAAAAAAATAAAAGTCTTAATTTCTTTGGATGTCCTAATTATGCATGATTATATAGTTGCATTTTATTATAAGCCCTTCACCCACCAACTGAAAACCCAGACCTGTCATAAAACAAACATCTTAGAATTTCACCCAATTCAGTTTATGTTGGCTGAAGGATTCAATGTGTGTGTTTTGTTCTCTTTGGTAGAAACTATGGGCCGTACACTTTTCTTTGAGAGCAAATCTCTCATCATCCTTTGTGAGATGAGTTGAGGTCAGGGTCAGCACAGACACTCATAAAGCTTGCTGATTTTAAATTGGTTTTTCACTTCCACAGAAAACAGATAACATTAGCGGACAACGTAGAAGCTGTAAGGGATGACAAAACGCAACCTTGATAGGGAATATGGTTGAAAACACTGAATGAATATTTATCTATGAAATTATATGGTAGACAATGTGTTTTGTTCTGCTGAGTTAATTGGGTGTCATTTATCAAGCGTGGACAAACAACTGTGCTGATATAACAAGTGCATAGTTGTGCCAAAAGACATACAAAGAGATGTGACAAATTCACATGCAAGAGCTGTGTCTACACAACAAAAGGCTGGACTGGGTCCACAAAGAGGCTGTTAAGACCAAATGGAAACTTTCACACTGATAGGTTTATGTAACCGTTAGCTAATGTGAATACATAATCTGAACACTTAGAAAAAACACGATTTAACATTAGAGCATCTCATTCATACCCTCCATTCACGACAGATATCATACTGATTGAAGTGCAAGTGCTTGAAGCATGTCTGTGAATGAATATAATGTTTCCAGAAGAAGTGGAAATGTGTGTGTTATTGAGCCAACTCAAGAACAACGTTGTGTAAAAGAGCATGACAATGGACTGGCATGTTATGTATGGGAACTAGAAAAATAGAAAGGCTATGAAAGAGCGTATATCATAATTCAGCTCTCAGGACAGAAAATGATCTTATGGCTAAAAAAAACAAAAAACTACTAAACCGTTAGGCATAGGTGAAATTTTTAGGTATTTTGGATCTATTGGAAAACCTACTGTATTTTTGCGAACTAGTACTAGGTTTTTGGCTTGATTGGAACCAAACCAATGTAGCAAAATTCTCTGGAGTCTGATTGTCAATATCAAAAACAGTTGAAATTTCGATTTACGGTCCCTAAGGGCCTAACATTTATAAAAATGGCTATAACTCGTGAACAGAATGAGATATTTTCACCAAACTCAGCACATTTATGTAAAACTCATTTTAGTCGTGTGAAATAGGATGTGGCGACTGTCCACTTGGTGGTGCTATAACATGGAAAAAACTTAAAAATGGCTATAACTAGTCTGATTGGCTTGAAAATTGGCATGCAGTTTCTTTGTCCAAGGTGCCAAGACTGCCTTTGAGGACATTCATGTATCTCGAAAAACATGTCCGCCATTGGTCAATGAAGATTGAGCAGCTATCAGACAAGGTTAACGGAGGCTGATCGGAATGAAACTCACTGGGCCTGTTTGACTCACGGCTATAAAGGCCTGTGAGGAATCTGAAAGGGTGTCTTCGCGTTTTTTACGTGCGTAAAGGATACATTTTTCTACCAATCATACCACATTGCAGAACTCCTCATTCTGAGCAACTTTGCCTCTAGGACCGCTGCTGTCAATCGAATCGTTCATTAAATGTTGGATATTTCAATATTTCAAAAAACAACTTTGGCAAACTAGTCCTAGGTTTTTGGCCCAACTTCGATAAAACCATTGTGCCACAATTCTCGGGACTCTCTACTCTAGGTCAAAAATTATCAAAAAAAAAAATGTTGATTTTTATTATACCCAAAAGGTCTATTGAAAATTACTGGTCATTTAAATATGCAGTGAGATCATAAATATTAAAAAAAGGCAGTCTTAAAGGGATAGTTCACCCAAAAATGAAAATTAGCCCATGATTTACTCACCCTCAAGCCATCCTTGGTGTATATGACTATCATCTTTCAGACGAACACAATCGGAGATATATTTAAAAATATCCTTAGTCCTCCAAGGTTTATAATGGTTGTGAATGGGGGGCAGCGTTTTGAAGCCAAAAATAATGCATCCATCCATTAATAAAAAAGTAATCCATACGACTCAAGGGGGTTAATAAAGGCCTTACACCAAATGAGTAATCCTCTGACGCGATGTATGACACAGTATGTAGGAGTATTGTAAGCTTAGACACCTCTCGCGGTTTAAACAAATAGGGCTGTGCGACAAATTTAAGCTCCTCTTCTCTTATATTGAAATCCTCCGACATTTCTTTTTAAAAATTGTCGTTTTAGACGTATAATTCGTGACTGGTGATTTGTTTTGCTCTATCTTCTGCGCCTCCGCGTTTGTCATTACATTGTGCATCAGGTCAAAGGTTGCTCTTCCGCCGCAAATCGACTGTCGTCCGCCGGAAGCTAGTTATTTAAATTTATAAAGTTTTAAATATGGATATTTTTCTTACAAATCGCATCACTTTGCTTCAGAAGGCCTTTATTAACCCACTGGAGTCATATGGATTACTTTTTTTTAATGGATGGATGCATTATTTTTAACTTAAAAAAACGCGACCTCCCGTTCACAACCATTATAAACCTTGGAGAACTAAGGATATTTTTAAATATATCTCTGATTGTGTTCATCTGAAAGAAGATATATACATAGTCGTATACACCTAGTGAGGTGAGGATAATTTTCATTTTTTGGTGAACTAAAATGTGGTTATTTTGGGGAGGAGACTGAGGCAAACTAAAAGCACTTGCCCCTGTGCAATTGTGAATTATAAAGCCAATCTTGCGCATTTTCTGGTGTACGTACAGTTTTATAAATCTGAAAACTTTTGTGCGTACGCACACTTTTAGGATGAATTCTATGCAAAGTTTTATTCACGAGGCCCCTCCCGGAGCTTAGCTACAAGTAAACGTTTGGATCGTTTGTTTAAAGAGCTCCTTATGCTCTATACACGCATCTATCATTTAAAAGACAACGAGAGTTATCGGTTGTGATCTCAAGCTAATTACACTGGCACCAGTTCAGGTCACGCAGTGTTTGCATCTTTATTATATGCCTTTGTCAAATTCATTAAACCAAATGAGCCACCAGACTCTTCAGTAACAATGACTGATCAAATACACGGGAACTTGGCAGGTTTTCAAATACATTTGCATATATATCAAAAGAGAGAAAACTAAACGTATGCCATTTAAATGACATATTAAACTAAAGAACACCTGCTCCAAATACACCTGAAACAACATCAAGACTCTTCACAGTTCAAAGTCTTCTGACGCTCGACTGAATTATCAACTGAACTCCAAACACTTATTTTCTCATTTTTTGCAAATCAACATTTAATGTCTGCTCCTTGCTAGATTGGGAACATGAGGCTTCCACGTCCTCACCTGCTTCTTTTAAAATTGAGCAAACATTGGGATGACTTTAAAGTAGCTAAACATACTGCCAGACTTGTTATCTCAGTGAACCGGCTGCCGCTACCGACTCCAGTAACTAATTTGTATTCTGTGTGAATGTTTCCTTGGAACCAAACCCTCTGGTGACACAGGTCAGGGTGGAGAATGTGAGCTGGCGAGACTCTGGTCAAACTTCACACAGGACTGGTTAACATACTGGAAATACGCACAACACTGCAAAATAAATTTTCTTAAGTGACATTTTTTATACTAATAATATCTAAGCATAGAGAAAAACACACTTCCAAGATGTAGTCTGTTAAAGCAAATCTTAATAGTTTATGTAAGTTCGCTTTTCAAGAAATTCTTCTTGTTAAGGATGTTAGGATGTTTCTACTGGTAAAAAAAAAAAAAAAAAGTTTTCTGCAATGAGTCTAAATTGTGCAATACAGGCAATAAGCTAAGTGCCTGTGAATGAAAAGTTTTGTGTGAGTGTCTTAAGGCATTTCAGAGGTTGTTAGCACTGTTGCTACTACTTGGCAGTTGGAAGTAGATCTTGTCTGTCTCTGAGTAAACAGGCTGACAAGACTAATCAGGCCGTGTGGCTTCAAACTGCAGAGGAGATGGAGAAGCCAGTCCAGACACTAGGCTGCTTGCATGTCAACCAACTATAACTGTGTGGAAACTACAAGCAGATTATATAATGCAATGGCTGGATTGTTGTTTCTGACCAAGTGCAGATAAAAGGAAATGAATTAAACCAGGATTGGTCAGAAAAACTGTTCAATAATTGAGCCGAGCTAATGTATTAAACTCTAAGGTCTGAAAAATGCAATTTGGTCCCCTCAGACGCTCAATACAGTAAAGGAGAGTGAGGTGAGATGTATCAGTGGTAAGATGCATAACCCCCTTAATCCATCAGAAAATGCATAATTTTTGCCATGTGACCATAAATTAAAAATCATATCGACCTGCCTATTATGAACTTGTGGAGAAAAAGCGATTTGATGACTATTTTTTGAATGTCATGGCAGGTAAAATTCTTGAAATGATGTGTTATATTATACAGTACAGTATATAGTAGTGTTGTAGAACTCTTAAGACCATTTTTTGAAGGTCTTAAGAGTCGCATTCGATCTCAGACTAAAAGGATCTGGGATTTTATTTCAAGATTGGTCAAGACCACAACTGCAAGGATATCGCTAAATTGCAGATGCATTGTCTGATTTCTTTGTTAACAACATTAATTTGATTGGATGTAAAACATCCTGCTTCAAATGCAATCAATAACTTATTTCTAATTTCATTTATTTTGTTACTGTTGTGCTGCGTCAGAAATCAACAAGGGATACTGTAAAAATGTCAACAAAATTAATACAAATGCCCACAAATTTCAAGATATGATTGCAAATATTCAATCTTGATATTTATATTATAACATATGATATAATTAGCAATTAAGCAATATTAAAAGAAAGAGGGCTGTTTTCATAAATATGAGCACAATAAAATTTATTTTTAAAACATGAATCTCAACATTATTTATGCATTTGTAATTGTACCAATTCAGATGCAACTTCTGTTCCACCTCTGCAGTGTAAAGATGAATTTTGTTTTTAGTGATTTAAATTGATTGGCTCTATATAGTATCTTATTATTCTAATTGTAATTATTGATTAAAAATAAGACATTTCTCAGGCAGTAAATGTGGATCTTTCAGATGAATTTGAGGAGTGCTAGTCTGGTCTTTGTGTTGATTCGGTTTCGACTTGCCTTGGTCTTGGTCTTGTCTTGGTCTCAACCCCCCAAAGTCTTGGACCTGTCTTGGTCTCGGTTTAGGTGGTCTTAACTACAACACTAGTATATAGGTCAGTAAGACCTCAAGGCTGCATTCATCTGATAAAAATACAGTAGTAATATTGTGAAATATTATTATTACTGTCGCAATTACGTCTAGTTTTGTTCATGGACTTTTAGTTTGTAATTCTTCATTTCCTGTGTTTCTTTGTTTGATTTTCCCACCACTAATCTGTTACCGTGGACACTAACTATCATCACAGCTGTTTGTCATTTAGCTCATCACCATTGTGTATTTAAGTTCCTGCTTTTCACTTAGTGTACGTTTACATGACAGCGATATGGTTAAAACGGAGAAGTTTTTCCTTTGAGTTTTCCGCGTACAGACGACACCATTGTCAAAACAATCCCCATTCATACGAATCTGTGAAAATGACTAAAAACTTTGTATTCTGCTGGATTAGATGGCAATGAAACACTATAGACTGAACATATAATGCGTATTCACAGATTCATGTTTTTGTTGTTTACACTGAGACCGTTTTTTTAAAAAAACTCGCACTTTGAAACCCGTTTCCAGGAGTTTGCGTTTTCAGGCCACCATGACGCCGTTGTCGTGTAAATGAATGGTCAAAACGCATAAACCGTTTTCCGTTTTTAGTTGAAAACAGTTTCGTGTAAACAGCCCCCTAGTCTTTGTTTGGTCACATTTATGTTATGGTGTGTTTTTCTGCTTTTGTTGGATTACTTTGTCTGTTTGTTTGCTACACACACACCTGAAAGTGCGACAATTACAATTTAAAATAACTATTCTATTTGAACATATGTTTTAAAATCTAATTTATTTCCTGGATGGCAAAGCATTATTACTCCAGTCTTCAATGTCACACGATCCATCAGAAATCATTGTAATTATGAATTATGATCTCAAGTAAGAATTCTTATTATCAATGTTAAAAATGCTGGGTTAAAAACAACCCAAGCTGGGTTGAAAATGGACAAACCCAACAACTGGGTAGTTTTATTTAACTCAACTATTGTTTAAAAATGACTATATTGCTCGCTTAAAATGAACCCAAAGTATGTTGGAAATGAACATTTATTAATAAGTTTAATGAATAATAATGTATTAAATTGCTTATTAATAAATGTTCACCTTTTGATTATTATTGTTGCCTCTAGTAATTATGTCTGATTTATTTTTTTATTTCCAACCTATTTTGAGCCAGCCATATAGAAATTTTTAAACAATATTTGAGTTAAATAAAAACTACCCAGCAGGTTGGGCAAACATTTAACCCAACCGCTGGGTTTGTCCATTTTCAACCCAACTTGAGTTGTTTTTAACCCAGCATTTTGTATGCTGCTTAATATTTTGTGGAAATCATGATACATTTTTTAGGATTTCTTTTTTGATGAATACAAAGTTCAAACAAAAAGACCCATGGGTGTCCTGTCCCTGCTATTCATTCGAGACATCCTGTCCACCCACACTTACCCTTAATGTGACCATAATGTAAAGAACAGTCACTACTTAACCCTGATCAGGAATGTAAATGCACAATAGTAATGGACCAATCAAACTTTCCATCAGCGTAAAATGCACAAAGGCTCCTTTTGACTCCCTGCTGAGCACATGTGTCTCTCCTTGAGGCGTCCAGTCTGAAGCACTCGCTCCTTTACCATCTCGAGGGGATAGGGTTTCTTCGATTGCACTTCTAAGTCCGACTTTCTCCTCACTTTCCAGCTAGACAAATATTTTGATACGCAGACGCAATCATTTTCGAAAGAATTGCAGGAAATGATTTCTGGAACTTGACTTGTACCAGAAGTCTTCAAAGTATCTCATGCTCATTGTAACATGTGATTAAACAGTCTATTGCTGAGAACTAGTAACATGATTACGGCGTAGATTATTCCCACAGACAGAGACTCAATAATGTTTGTGGGTAGGTTGCGATGTAGGTGGATAGAGCGAAATGAAACCACCTGTAGATATCATTCATCTACGGTCTGTAAAACGAAGGAAAGTTGCATTATGAAACCTGGTATAATCATGAACTCTGCAGGGAGCGCAAAGACTCATTTTTCACACATCTCTCACACACTGATCTTCATCTGTCCTGCAGCAAATATTCACCATAGCTTGTGCTTGCCATCAAATCAGTTTATTTCTCTCCAGCCCTTTGTCACAGCTTTAGTGATTCAATAACATGTACTCATTACTTTTTAACACAATGTGCATGATTTCATTACCTTCAGAGCATTGTTTAACCATCCAGTCTATCTGATATCAATATTATGTGACTTTAATGCGAACAAGATGCACAAGGAAAATGACCTTGCTGGGAGGCACACCGCAGAAAAGCAGTGTGTGTTTGTGTGTGTGCGGTGCTTGTTTTATGAGTAGGGGTAAATCTACAACCGTCTGAACAAGGGTCATGTCTATACAAAAGCTACACGCGTCCGCCGCTGCCGGGCTGAGAAAAAAGTGTTTCTAATGTATCCCGAGCCCTTGAGACATAGCTATTCATAGTCCATTCAGCCAAATGTCACTGATGCAGGGTTACGTACAGGCCAGTCAACTACTAATGTCTTGTTCCTTTAGCTTCGTCAAAGTGAAAAGAGCAGAGTGGAAACTGTGTTTTGATGAGGAACTTGCTGTTTTTAGGGCTTCACGAATGCAGATACCTGGGCAGAGGGCAGAGTCCTAAAGCGAAGAACATGAGTCAGACACTATTCTGGGCCTTTCTCGCTTGTTTTAGGATGCTTTTACACTAGAGCTTATAGGGCAGAGAGTTTGGTTGATGTGAAAATGATTTTCTAATAATAGGCAAAAGTGTTGTCTGGGGTTTGGTTCGCAGTTGTTATGAACACAACCGCCTTTAAAAGCAAATTTCCAATGTAAGATGGTAAGGCGAGGAACATTAATATTCATGATGGAAGCTTGGTGGTCGGTAAAACGGCAAACTCATGAGCTCATTATGAGTTTTAGTGAAAAGGACGAATTAGGTACCCCTACAACTCTCTATTTTGAAAAGTTATATTCAACAATGCAATCTCATTTTTCACTCTTAATAGTCTATTTATAAACACATTCTATCTACCACATATATTCCATTTCTTTAACCATAATGAAATGATACTTTTAGCTATGAAACTAAACCACCAGTAGGTGGCGGTAAAAAACTGTCTTAACGAGTGAGTTGTTGAATCATTCAATCGAACGATTCGTTCAAAACGGCTGATTCATTCAGGGACAAAGTGAGGCTGCGTCCAAAATCGCATACTCTCTTGAGTAGGTACTTGCTTTGAATAAGTAATTACTTTGTGACTGTTAAAAAAGTATATTCAATATAGTATTAGTGTAATCCAGACGTGCTACATTCGCCATGTTGTCATTATCATGTGACAGTTGCATCGCTTCACTGTCATTCACAAATCCTCTCCCATGGCCTAATGGGATAGTAAAGTGCACATCGTATGCACACTTTAGAATCTTTCGGGAAGTAGTAGTTCATCCAGGTACTTTTTGCCTGCTCTTTTACACTGTGAATTCAGACATACTTCTTTTCTCACATACTGTTTTTCACCTACTATATAGTAGGGAAGTATGCAATTTCAGATGCGATTTATTCCAAAACGTGGCTTCATCCTGTAATGAAACAGTACTGTGTTGCTCGGATATGTGCAATGGCTCTACTGTGGATTTGTTTGGAATTATTTTTTTTTTTGGCAAAAACAGACAATATTCTGAGTCTAAAATGTAAGTCACCTAATATTATTAACTTTTTGTTTACTGAACTGTATAATATCAATATGACACTTGCAAACGTGCTGATATTTGGGAAAACAGCACACTTTCTTGTGTGGTATTGCTTAACCCTTTATACATTTTAAAAACAAGAACTAACACAGAGATGGTTTTTTGCACCATATCTTGCATTTTGGGTGAATTTTTATGAATTTTGGTGGCATTTTTGGTGGGGGGCTCTGTCTGAATGATTCAGACTAAATCGCGAATCGATTCAAACTTTTAACCCACTTCACCAATCCATGCAGTGTAGCCAAGTCTGCGGTTTCCCCGCAGAATTGGGCTACTTTAACACTGTTGCTGCGGGTTGATTTTCATGTCCGTGGGTTGAAGCGACCCCAAATAACATAATATTTAACCCCTGGAATGTGAATTTTAGCAGGGGAACCCTGCCAAAATGCGAATTTTACCCCCCGGAACATGATTTTTAGTGGGGGACCCCCTGAAATGTGATTGGGCTAGTTTTGGGCTAGTTCTGAGTAGCAATTGGGCGGGTTTTGCTGTGAAAACCTGGCAACCCTGAATCCATGGAAAAGAACTGACTAAGTCGGAATTGAATGACAAACACGCAAGACAAGTTTTACTGGTCCTGGAGCTCCTGCAACAGTAAAATAGCTTGGAAAATTGCTGACCTAGGCAGGTGATGTCATTTTCATATTTGCGTATTTTTAGTCCATGGATTATAGGTATACTTATATAGCACTTTTTACAATGTGTCAAAGCAGCTTTACAGTGATAACTGGTGAATAATTTTGTATTGATTTGTTCGGTTGTAAAAATCAATAATTAGTTAATTTATCTATATATCAGCACTAGAGAAAACAGTGATGTCATCGTCCAGCTCAGTTCTGTTCGCATACAATGGTGTCAATGCAGGCAGATCAAAAACATAGTTGAATATCAAGTGTCCCCAACTAAGCAAGCCAGAGGCAAACTCCATCAGGTGACATCAGATGACAAAACAGTGATAAGAATGGAGAAAAAAACCTTGGGAGAAACCAGGCTCAGTCGGGGGGCCAGTTCTCCTCTGGCCAACAGCTAACAGTGCATGATTATGATTCAGGCAACGTTACAGGTCATAAGTCCGATTGGGATTGCAACAATCAAAATATTCTGTCCAGTTCCATCTAGTTGAAGATCGTATTCATCACGCCAGTATGGGACGTTTTTTTGGGAATCTGTGCCACTGGTTGTCGTGTCAATGAGGCCTTCACAGGGATCATCTAGTTACCTCAATCTCTGCTGACACTTCAGGGCTGCGTTGTCGTTGTATCTAGGCACAGGTCCTCCATCTGATCTGGATACGGCCTGGATCCGGCTGACTACGGTAAACCTCAGGATAAACAGACAGACTAATATTAGCATAGATGCCATTCTTCTTCTGATGTAACGAGTACATCTGGTGTTATAGGAAGTGTTCCTGGTTCCGGCTGACCTAATTTATGCATTGTAGATACATATTTATTGTAGATTGTAGCAATATTTTTGTTCTTTATGAAGTATAGTGTTGTTTCAGTAAGTTTGAAACCACGCCAAATGATCCACTCGTGAATTAACTGTCTAGGATTCAGACTGAAACACCAATTGATTTAAGAAAATGTAGCTAACCGGTTTGATCATTCCATATAAAATAACTCACTCCAAAGTGTTATTCATTTTCGAAGTAGGCATCACAAGTTCTGATTATAAAGTATTGTGATAAAATAATTCTCAGGTCAGTAAATCATAATCTTGCCAGACAAAGTTTTGGTGGTAAATTCAACATGACATAAATAAAGCAATGGTGCATTTTGATCTTGAGTCATTACCTGGTTACACTACTAAACAGTTGGAGCTACTCATATTGATGGCCCAATCATAGGCAGTTTAGTCCTAAAAGGAGCTACTACATGAAAAGAGTCCAGAAGGGGCAGGAGAAGGGGGTACAATCATACTCTGGTTCACACCAAGTAACAGAACAAAAAACAGCCTTAAAGTAAATTCTTCTCTAAGCCACAGGAGATATGACAAGTTGCCTTTGACATTTCTGGATAAGGATTGCAGATAAACCATTCTCAGTTCATCACACAGTCTGTGTGGGAGTATCTGCGTAAGTAGACAAGCCTAAATGTCAAGGGTCTCACATCAAAGCCTTTTTTTTTTTGGTCCAATCTGATGGGCCCTACTTATACCAGAATTTCATTACTCCAGATGAGGGCTGGTTTGGCATGAGGCTTGATCATGCAGATAGTTCGGCCTGCGCTCCCACAGTTCTGCTCGACTAATTCAAAATCCGAAATAACTGCTCATTCTTTATCCCTGTGAATGACAATAGACAATACAAAGGCAATCTGTGATGCTTGGTTGTTATGAATGGGCCACTTATGAATTTACATGACATCCTGCAGTGCGACAGGGAGAAGAACATTATTGGATTGCTCACTGAACAATATGGCAGTCGCTACTGGTAGGGGGGACTTGGCAAAAGGGCAGCCCACTCATGTCTCAGACCTTTAGTCAGCCAGAAATAGCATCAGTAGGAAAGGGATTGAAGGAGGCAATTAATATGCCAGGCTCTAAACAAACATGTTGCAGTGGCTTCTAAATGTTGTGTTTAATATCCACAGCTGCTGAACACATACGCCTCAATGAGCCTTGCTCTATCAAACAAACACTGTATATTTGATAAACCACACAATTACCCTTTAAAGGTCTTCATCTGACAGACATTTCGGTTTAATTTACCTTCTCTCCCTTAATCCGCTATGTTTGTCTCATTAAATGGGTTGTAGTGAGAGGACCCTTCGGCGTGGCCTCTTTAACAGTGGAGGGAGTGGGATACTACAAATTCCTATAGCGAAGTAAAAACAAACACTTTATCATTAGGCTGTTGTGTCATAAATGGGTTCTTGTGTGCCAGTCATGGACTATCAGGTGGATTTGAACTGGAAGAGAATGAATGACGTCGTTTCTAAATTTGAATTGGCTGCACATTGGGTGTCAGTGGACGGTTCACCACATTAATCATTTTCCCGGGTACAGACTCCTGCACCTCTTTGTCAACAGCATAGCAAAGGCAATTAGAAGGGTAGTTTAATTGTTTGCTAAGATAACCCGGGACAGAGCTGCCAGAAACTTGCCACAAAAGTTGCACAGGTGCTAAAATGTTATGAATAATGTGTTTGGATGCAGTAATATAGGCACTCAAATGTAGTTCCTCTTTTTGACAGTGTTTGCAGACATTAAATTGTCAGCATAATTAAATTTGTTGTATCCCACTCCCTCCGCTGTTAAAGAGGCCACGCTAAAGGGTCTTCTCAATATACAAACCATTTAATGGACTGGGCAGTAAACAGCACACAATTGTGTTATAAGTATTGACATAAAAAGAACTTTCAAATTTACATTGGCACATTGAAAAACTCTGAAAATCAAACAAACTGTTTTGTGAAAGCATATTTAGCTGTTGATATTCTTTCATTCTCTTAATATTTGCCTTATAATATTCTATGATTGCCTATTTTAGGCACTAAATTTGAGAGTTTGAAATATTTCAAATGAAATATTGTGCAAATGTCTGTGTTTAATTTGTTTTTTCATTGAAAACAGTTAATATAGACTCCTTGTGAAAAAGTAAGTGCCCCCATTAAACCTGCTGTGGATATCATAACAACCGTACAAATAAACATCATCTATAATTTGATATGAGCCCTGTTCATCTCTGTTGAGGAATCTTGGGTAACTCTCTTTGCAGAATTCTGACAGACTGGTAAATCTTTAAGAATTAATTGATCTTTTTCAGGTCCTGCCATATCATCTCTATAGGATTCAAGTCAGAACTTTTTTTTTTCTGGTCTCTTTCTTATAAGTGAGTCATGAATACTGACCTCAGCTGAAGCTGCAAATGCCTGCAGTTCTCTGAAACTTTTTCTTAGACCTTTTGAAACTTCCTGGATCGGATGCCGCTGAAGACATTTTGGCAGATTGGCCACTTCTGCAAATATTCACCTCCATTTTCAGGTAATCGCTCATGAAGTTCAGTGTTCAGTCCAAAAACTTTACTACTTTGTTTCTTTTCCAGACTGATATAGCTATTTCTCAGCTGTTCATATAAGCACTACCATTCAAACGTTTGGGGCCACAATAAAATATATAGTAAAAATGGTAATATTGTGAAATATTACAAGTTAAAATAACTATTTATACACTGATTAGGCATAACATTGTGACAGGTGAAGTGAATAACACTGATTATCTCTTCATCACAGCACCTGTTAGTGGGTGGATATATTAGACAGCAAGTGAATATTTTATCCTCACAGTTGATGTGTTAGAAGCAGGAAAAATGGGCGAACGAAAGGATTTGAGTGAGTTTGACAAGGGCCAAATTGTGATGGCTAGACGACTGGGTCAGAGCATCTCCAAAACTGCAGCTCTTGTGAGGTGTTCCCGGTCTGCAGTGGTCAGTATCTATCAAAAGTGCTCCAAGGAAGGAACAGTGGTGAACCGGAGACAGGGTCATAGGTGGCCAAGACTCAGCGAAGGCTGGCCCGTGTGGTCCGATCCAACAGACGAGCTACTGTAGCTCAAACTGCACAAGAAGTTCATGCTGGTTCTGATAGAAAGGTGTCAGAATACACAGTGCATTTATTCCTATGATGGCAAAGCTAAATTTTCAGCATCATTAGTCTTACGGATCACACGATCCTTCGGAAATCATTCTAATTGGCATATTATACATGTACATACATATGGATCATGTTTATATAATACGGATCATGTTGCAGTATTTCATATATATTGCAATATGAATCATTATGAAACATTACAATGCAGTATGAAACTTTTCCTTACTGAAATACTACCAGTTCAATTTTAAATTCTCTCTGCGAACACACAGCTACCAGTGATATAAGGTAGTAATACTCTTCTGTATTAACTATCTCTGCATCCCTCTATATATCCTTAGTAGAACTAATTATACAGCATCATAAACCCACTTATAAAAACTTGTTTAGGAATTAATTGAACAGCTGACATCCCCATGTGACCCACTTATGTGTGTGCTGGTGTTTTCGCAATTGTGTGAGTGCATTGTAGCATGGTTTTGTATGTGACTGTCTGCATAATTAATCATGTTGCTGTCTAATTCATAATGTAAATGATTTCATAAGTTCATAAAAGCTAACATTTTCACATAAACACACAAGATGAACTGAGGAACTCACAACTGACAATGAACATCTTTTTTTTTTTAAAGATTTATATATATATTTTTATATATACATCCTTAAAGGGTTAGTTCACCAAAAAGTGAAATTTCTGTCATTAATTACTCACCCTCATGTCGTTCCACACCCGCAAGACATCTTCGTCTTCATCTTTGGAACACAAATCATATCATAAGATATTTTTGATTAAATCTGAGAGTTTTTTTTTTATCCTCCATTGAAAGCAATGAAATTTCCACATTCAAGGTCCAGAAAAGTAGTAAAAACATGGTTAAAATAGTCAACGTGACTGCAGTGGTTCAACCTTAATATTATGAAGCGACGAGAATACTTTTTGTGTGCAGAAACAAAACCAAAATAAAGACTTTATTCAACAATATCTTCTCTTCTGTGTCATTCCCATACTCTGTTTACGTTCAGTGCTTCCAGATTCTACGTCAGAACGGCGACTAGTAATTATAAAGTAATTATTTTTGTTTTGTTTTTGCGCACAAAAAGTATTCTCGTCGCTTCATAACATTAAGGTTGAACCACTGTAGTCATGTTGACTATTTTAACCATGTTTTTACTACTTTTCTGGACCTTGAATGTAGTAATTTCGTTTCTTTCATTAGAGGATAAAAAAACTTCTGGGATTTAATAAACAAATATCTTAATTTGTGTTCCAAAGATGAAGACGAAGATGTCTTGCGGGTGTGGAACGACATGAGGGTGAGTAATTAATGACAGAAATTTCATTTTTGGGTAACCTAACCCTTTAAAACAAGATAAATTAAGATATTATAGGGATAGTTCAGCCAAAAATGAGCTTTTTATCATCATTTACTCACCCTCATTTTCTTCCAAACCTGTATGAGTTTCTTTCTTCAACCAGACAGCTGATGGCATCTATTGACGTCCATAGCAGGAAAAAAAAAAAAAAAAAAATACTATGTAAGTCAATGGGTGCCATCAGCTGTTTGATTACCAACATTCTTCAAAATATCTTCTTTTGTGTTCAACAGAAGAAAGAAACTCATACAGATTTGTAACAATTTTTGGGTGAACTATCCCTTTAAAACCTGTTTTTGTAAGATATATTTTTCTTACATTTTTCTTTTTGCTGTCTTTTAGCCTCATGAACACAGGATTAGGACTTAAACTTCACTCATATAGGCTTCCACAGTATCTCTTGATGTTGAAGCACATTCCCTAACCACCAGGCCCCAGAAGACTTTGACAGTATTCAGTTTTATTCACTAATATTCTTAGTCTCCAAGCACTAGGTTTCCTACACAGCTCAAACTCAGGGTCTTACCCTGTGACTGAAGGTCCAATTGACGGCCCATTTCAAATGCAGGAGTTAATGGCTCAGATCTGGTGTAATCAGGAAGCAAACAAACGAATGCATAACGTAATGATCTTCCAGTAAGGCCAGGCCTACTATACACAACCTCACTTTAAGAGCCCTGTTATTTACTTGTCACAAACCGAACTATTTGTATGCACATCTAGTTGAACCTTGAATCACACTGAGGCCTTTCACATTACACCTGCTACTGAAGAAACCGAGGTGTTTTTTCTCTTATTTCAGACCAATGGCATATGTCAGTGGAGATAAGGGAGGCTGAGTCAAGATCTAAGAGATCGCCATCAAAATAGAAGCACTCTACTCAGAGGGAAAAGGTTGTCTGCAGACATCACAAGGGAATATGATTATGCTGGCAGGAAACGATGTCAGACAGACTTGGACCTGGTGAACAGAGACAATGTGAGGTCTTGTGCCTCTCTTTTTAAAAGCTGTTATTTGCACAAAAACGATTATTGGATAATTAGGTGTTGGTCAAGCTGTGATGCAAATAATGTAATTATCCTTCATTTTGTAATTATAATTCTTGCTTTTTCCACATTATCACAGTTTGTGTATTCTTAAATTTGCATTTAAGAAGATATTTTGATTGCCACCGGTAAGCTGATTAAAAATCATACTGTTCTCTGTTCTAGAAAGATTATTTATAATTCTCATAAAGCCCCAAAACTGACATCACCCCCCATTGTGCCAGGAGCCAGCCGGACTGTATGAGCTGCTCTCACAGCATTCAGTTTGAGGATTAAAGCAGTTACCCACGACGCTTTGCTCTGCTCTCTGCTCATCTGAGCCAATTTACTCACAGTATTCATAGGGCATAAGAACAGATTCCACACCGATTTAATTCTGGGTTTTTTATTGCTCTTTAAAGTTTTTTCAGTGGCTCAGTAAGGTTTTTTGTTTTTTTTAGAAGAGGTTGATACTTTTATTATGCAAGGATGCATTACAGTAATTAAAAGTGACATTAATAATATTTATATTTTAAACAAATGCTGTTCATTCGAACTTTCTAGAAAAAGATTATCAAGGTTTGCACAAAAATATTAAGCAGCACAACTGTTTTCTGAAGGATCATGTGACACTAAAGACTGGAGTAATGATGCTGAAAATTCAGCTTTGATCACAGGAATAAATAATATTTTAAAATATATTACTATAGAAAGATATTTAAATATTATTATATTTGAAATTGAAATAATATTTCACAGTATTACTGTTCTTGCTTTGATCAATTAAGCGCTGCCTTTGTAAGCATAAGAGACTTCTTTCAAAAACTTTAAAAAAGTGTACACATTATGAATTCATATTTAATGCAACGTATCAGCTATTCATTTGAATTAAATTAGATTTAAATAATACAGTTAGACAAATGGCAAAGCCTTTGTCATTCACTCTACAAATAGATGAAAAAACTCAAATTTACGCAGTAAAATACTGTTTTTCATTGAAACAGTAATATACCATAAAAACAATGCATTCTGGGTAATATTATTTGTCGTTTTTGAGAAAGTAGCCTATAGGCAAATAATGTTACCCAGAATGCATTGTAATATACAGAAGTAATATACTGTAAAAACAATGCATTCTGGGTAATATTATTTGTCGTTTTTGAGAAAGTAGCCTAAAGGGAAATAATATTACCCAGAATGCATTGTTTTTACAGTATATTACTTGTGTATATCACAATGCATTCTGGGTAATATTATTTGTCGTTTTCGAGAAAATAGCCTATAGGCAAATAATATTACCCAGAATGCATTGTAATATACAGAAGTAATTTACTGTAAAATCAGTGCATTCTGGGTAATATTTGTCATTTTCGAGAAAGTAGTCTTTGGGCCTTTTAGCCTTTTTTTTAGAGTGTTTGCTTTGGATTTGAACTGATCTAATTTAATTTTTATTTATTTATTTTTAGTTTGAAGCGATACCCACAATAAAAAAAAAATCCACTTACAACGTTTGTACACAAAGAAACCTGGCTTCTTTTTCTCTCAGCTTATGTTTTGTTCTCCGATTAAAGAGTTTAAGGTTTAAAGAAGAATCTGATATTTAAACACACACACACAGATATCAGGATTTGTTCAGTTCTGCATAGCTGGTAAAATTCAACATTCATCAGTCACAGTAGCTTGTGGGCAAGCAAGTTAACTTCCTGTTTGTAACTGAAGGTGTTACGTGCTGGGTGTGTGTTTGGATGTTTTCTTTCTGTCTCTGCCATTCTGTTCTCTGGTTTACTGGTGTTGCATAATGGTTACAATTGATCATTTCAGATTTTGATTGAATATTGATCGCCTTTTCACTGCATCGAGCATTACAGTACTTACATTACTGTGCGGTCTATGGCATTATTGCTGGGATGGACTTGACATTGTCAGTATGCTTTATCTCTTGTGTGTGGCTAATCTGAGGTTGATTTCCATCAGTGAGCACTGATTTGTAAAGCCTCTTCTCTGTCAGCACCATCAGTGTCGGTTAGCATCAGCCTTTGGCACTCTCCGAGGGTCCCTTGCCCCTTGCCGTCCCTATCAATCACAGCCTACTGTCAGACAAGTTGAGTTGCACTGACGGCTGTCCTTGTGGAGGAAGAGGAGGATATGTGTCCCAGTGTGCTCTGCAGATTCTTAGATGACCTGTAACACTGTAAGAACATCTTTTAAATCCTTCAGGGACTGGACTCAAGGTCAGCTGAGACTGAAGTATCCCTAGAGACCCCATGTGAAATGGAAAAATAAAAGAGAGTAAGAAGTGAGAAACAAAGAGATAGAAACCAGTCTCTGTTGCCCCTGTAGATCATTTTCACATGAGTTTATCCCTTTCCTGATTAAATTATTAAAACAGAGTTAATATCTTAAAGGGGACCTATTATGCCCCTTTTCACAAGTCTTGTATAAGAATGTGTCTGTAATGTTTCAGCTCAAAATACCCCACAGATCATTTATTATACTGTAGCTTGTCAAATTTGCCCCTTTTTGGGTGTGAGCAAAAACATTTTTGTGTGTGTCCCTTTAAATGCAAATGAGCTTCTGCTTTCCAGAAGAGGGCGGAGCTTTAACAGCTCGTGCTTTGGTTGCTCAACAACAACAAAGCTGGAGAATCTCACGCAGCCAAAATGAGGATTGTCAGTAACGGCGTTCAGCCTTACATTGTTCAAACCGGAGTCGACACTGATGGAGAGACTCAGGAAGAAGTCACAACTTTTAGAATGAAACTGGACGTTTCTGAACGGTTAGTGGTTAAATTTATGTAGTTGCTGTGGAGTTAATTTAACTCATCGACTAGCATGTGCCGTCATGTTAATCTTTTGTGCAAATCCAGCGTTGAATTGACCCTTGTTTCTGAAGCAGTCCGGCGTAAAATGACGGCATGTCAACAACACTCTACTACAACAACTCTTCCTCTTCTTTAAAGAAGTGAAAACTGGTACAGCGTTGTCGCTTCTGAAAACAAAATGGCGGTGTCATGGGTGGAAACATACAGATTAAGGGGCGGTAAAATTATAATAAGATCCCCTTCCTACTTCACTAGGGGAGCGAAATCTAAGCGGCTCGTTTTTTCACATGCTTGCAGAGAAAGGCTTGCCAAAACAAAGTTACTGGGTTGTCCTTTTTCATGTTTCCTGGGTTGGCAGATGCACCGGGGACTCGATTATAGCACTTAAACATGGAAATTCAGATTTTCACGATATGTCCCCGTAACCACCATAGACAGTGAGGGGGAATTATTGCCCCCCCCAATAATTAGAAATGGCCAAATCTCTCTCTCTGTAGAAATGAATACAGGTCTTATCAGTATCTGAGGCTTTTAAAAGACTGAAGAATGGTTAAATGTACATAGACAACCTTCCTATCTTCACATACACAACACACCCTGCACACACATTCACAACAGACATGTACAGGCTACGCACATTGTGTTTTTAATGTAAAAATACTCCCTGTCAAATATTACCTGAATAAATGTCCCTTACATCTGGACCTTGTAGTATAAAAGATAGAGGTGCATAGAGGTGACTTTCGTCAGCCAATGTTGAATTTATGTTGCCATAAATTAAATGGACAATGTCATATAAAGAGGACAGCCATATAGGGCATGGGTCAAATGTGGATGTAACATCACAACCTGAATGGTTGCATATGGTTTTAAATATCTTTTCACTGTAATGGACACCAGCATCAGTTGCCTTCAAAATATTATATCATTTGGGTTCTTCTATATGCAGCATAAAACCAAACAAATTTAATATGTTTAATAGATCCAGATATCTTTTATCACTGATTAATTGGATTGTCATTTATCACTGGGTAGCAAACATTTCAAAAGAGGTCAATAGAGGATCTAAAATTATGGAGATTTATGAAAATAAATCCTGCTACTTAACAGGACATGGGCCGATGTTAATAATTCTGTTATCCACTCCAGTTTCACTCCACTGAGCATAAAACAGTGATCCTTTGGTGACCTCACGGAAAAGATGTAAGGGAGCTTTTGCATGCAAATTACGGGACATTTTCATACCGCTTTGTGCTCGTTGAGATTATGTGTACGACTGAAAGAGATCCATTAATGACTACTCCGTTATCTAGCAGCTGATGCCTTCCTTTTCTAAATATCCCCATTAACTTTGTGAGATAAAATCTGGCCATACAGTACTAATAAATGAAGGGTGATCTTCTGTAGGAGTCTTGATTAAGACACATTTCTGTAGGTATCTGTTCTGAAAGCAGCACCCCAGCTGCCTCACAGTAGGGGTGATCTGATTGCCACAGCTGTTCGTTTTTAAATGCTTGAACTATTCCTTTGCAGCCCATTTTTCTCACTAATCTGCATGCATGCACTGGTTGCTATGAATGCTTCAGAAATAAGGCATGATCTGATTCCTACGTGATTTCTAAAGTGATTTGCGTTAATTCTGAGATATTGACATGCTTCGGCGTAATGCTCAGCCCATGAACGAGGCCAATTTGACGGCTAGCCTTAAATAGAAACCGCTGTGGGGGAAAATGACATTGTTCAGGATAGGGAAGCATGCATTGAAAGGAAGAAAAGCAAAACAGCTGCTGCAAGGTCCAGACATAGTATTGGCTGTGACTACGGGAGGTATCTTAAGAAGGTGTTGGTTCTCCACAGGCGAGAGGAAAGGTTGTGGCCTTTATCTTCATGATGTACTGGACGCACTTGAACGATTACAAAGACTTAGTCCACTTCCCTCGCTACTGGAGGTCCTTAAGCTCAGACTTGACATTGTGAAGGCACAATCAGTCACTAGACCACTACATAATCATATCTACAAACCCTTCGCTCTTCCACTAAATTCACCATTCTTACATTGAAATAGGATGTACAAATACAAGAAGTTTAGCTTTTGTTGATAGGGGATTGGGGAGGGGGGGCAGCTTTATATGAATGTATCTCTGAAAGTAACTGTCTTTAGAAATGTTTGTATTTTCTTTTCATCCTACCTTCAAATAATGTACAATGGTGTTTATCAATGCAACGCTACTTTGTGTACAGGTGTAACCACTGTATTTCTGTTTTCCATTAAAGTCGGCATGAAAAGAAAATCCAGTGGAAACAGTTTCTTGATGAAGAAAAATGTAGGGCAGGACTTGATTTTGTCCTTGGGGAATTGATTGGATGGTTGTAGTTTGCTATTGCTGTGATGACATGATGTGAGTGACAGGTTCCGCCCCTCGCACCAGTAAACACATCATTAGAGGCCCTGTTTACACCTGGTATTAAGATGCGTTTTAGTCGATCGGATCACAAGTAGATGAGGGAGACACATACCTGTTTACACCTGGTCTTTTTGTCCACTTTCAATCAATTCTGTCCTGATTTCTTTGAGGAGAGGGTTTATGGGTGGGTAAATGTATGGCTTTTTCAGAACTTTCGATCTAATGTACAAAATAAGCTTGCACAGTTTACATATGGACGTACCCGGAGATGACGGAAAAACATACGGAGAGCAGCAGCTTTCGTTTTTGCTCTGACAGCTGCAAGACCACGCCGAACGCTGTTAGTGTGTGTTAGAAATCAGGAATGGTGAGAGAACATTGAGAACGTTTTTTCGTCTTGAAACCAAACTTGGGTCTTCAGTCGACAAACTTTAAATCCCATCTGGCTAGAGCGCTTTCCATAATGTTTACGCATTAGGTCAGTAGACTGTCTTTTGTAGCTGTTCGAACGTATTCGACCACATGAGTGTCTACACCATGAAAGCAATCCGGTCGAATGTGTTTTTGACTACCTCTGGAAGTGGTTGAAAGTGGACAAGCTCAAAACGTTTTACACCCCATTTACACCTGTATTTAGTGTCGTCCACTAGTGATCCGATCGACCAAAACGCATCTTTATACCAGATGTAAACAGGGCCAGAGTAGAGAAGAGATGCTGCAAAAGGATTTTGACTGGTTTTGAAATGCTTTAAAGGCTGAAATGTGAGGTTTATCATTTTATGAAAATTTTGGTCTTGTCAAAACTTGTATTATTTGAACTGTAAAGTTGTTTTTACATCATTGCTTTTACAGTGATTTTACAGTTTAGTATGTTACCATAGATGTCGGTGTTGTTTCAAAACAACGTTGCTACTTAAACAACATTAATTTGGTAACACTTTAGAATACTGATCCTTCATTAATGAATAACGATGGTGGTAGTTCACTATTAGCTAATCAGTGAAGAACATGATAACTCTCCAGTAGCTACTGAAGTCATTGTAAACTTTTGAGGTTTTTGTACAGTTTTGTACAGTAATTCCTTCTGATGTATTTGTAAGTAGTTATTAGTGGGTTACCGTGATCTACACTTTAGAATACTGATCCAAATAAGTAGTAGTTCCTTTAGAATTATGTAGTAACTCTTAAATTATTACTATCCAATACTTTACAAAAACCTCAAAATTTACAATGACTCCAGTAGTTACGAGAGAGTTATCATGTTTCTCACTTTAGAATACTGATCCAAATAATAAGTAATTCCTTCTGAAGGATTTGGTAATACTTCAGTCATTACTAGTGTATTACCATGATCTTCACTTCAGAATTAATTATACATTATGCATGATTCACATTAATTATGAACCTGTATATAGTAGGTCTTAGTAGTTCTCTGGGAGGTATGAAAGAAAAGGTAATTACTGATTAGCTAATAGTGAACTACCACCTTCAACTGAGCACTATTACTTACTAATTCATTAATCAGAGTTTCTTGTTAGTTAATAGTAGTTACTAGAGTGTTAATAATGCATTACTCATTTGTTCCTGTGTAGTTATTCATTAATGAAGGATCAGTATTCTAAAGTGTTACCATTAATTTTAATTATACTATTAAATGATTAGTTCACTTTCAAATGAAAATTACCCCAAGCTTTACTCACCCTCAAGCCATCCTAAGTGTATATGACTTTATTCTTTCTGATGAACACAATCAGAGTCATATTAATAAATATCCTGATGCCTTCTAGCTTTATAATGGCAGTTAACAGGGTTCATGAGTATGAGCTGAAGAAAGTGCTTCCATCCACATCCATCCATCATAAATGTACTCCACACGGCTCCACGGTTAATAACGGCCTTCTGAAGGAAAGCGATGCATTTGTGTAAGAAAAATATCCATATTTAACAAGTTATGAAGTAAAATATCTAGCTTCCGCCAGACCGCCTTCTGTATTCAAGTTATGAAGAAAGTGTAAAACTCTTGCAGTTCAAAACGCTTACGCTATGTCCTACGCCTTCCCTATTCAACTTATGGAAAAAGCCAGTTTACACTTTCTTCGTAAGTTGAATACGTAAGGCTATCTGGCGGAAGCTAGATATTTTACTTTATAACTTGTTAAATATGGATTTCTTTTTTTACACAAACGCATCGCCTTGCTTCAGAAGGCCGTTATTAACCTCCCCGGAGCCGTGTGGAGTACGTTTATGATGGATGGATGTGGATGGAAGCACTTTCTTCAGCTCATACTCGTGAACCCTCTTAACTGCCATAATAAAGCTTGGATGCGTCAGGATATTTATTAATATATCTCCGACTGTGTTCATCAGAAAGAAGAAAGTCATATACACCTAGGATGGCTTGAGGATGAGTAAAGCGAATGTTTGAAAGTGAATTAATCCTTTAATGAGTATTATTTGTATAAGAATTCTCACAACGCCAGTTTGTATTTTGCTGCATAATGCTCTGTGTGGATTGGGTGACATTTGGGTCCATCTACACCATCATTTTTGTTGAGAAATTAAACAGGAAATGAGTTCAGTAGAATATTGTGTCAAAATATTGTTTTTGTTCCCCCAGAGAGTGTTTTCACGGTGAAGGCTTGTTGTTTCACATGCCTGGTTTTTAGTTCAGTGGAAAATTGCTGGTAAACCAAAGAAAGACCTTTAAGTTTCTCAAGCTAATTGCTAGCAAATGTCCATATTCAAAAGTTTTCAAGTGATGTATAGGTCCCAACTGGGCTCAGCTTTATGATGGGAAGAGTTTTTATTCTTTCCCAGAAACATTATGGGATGTGTTCAGTGACATAGCATGCTAATTAGCCATTGTTAACCGCTAATGCAAACAGAAAGCAAATAATGTGATTGTCAGATTGTCTTCTACAGAAACATGAACAAAAAGTCTGATCGTTTGATATTCCTTAAAAGTTGATCGAAGAGCTGCTCAAACACTCCATAACAATGTTCTCACAATTGCAAGGCCTAACAAAACAATGTATTCTCCACACAGGAGTGGTTCTGGCTCAATAGGATATTAACATTTATTAACAACTGTTACATTTCTGTGTTTGCTTGAGCTGAGGAGCACAGTAATTGAAAACACTTGCCTACGATAGAGCAGGAAAAGTCATTGTGCCTTCACCCTCCTTCATGTAAACTGTACACATCTGTGAAGTCAAGCACTGTCCTACGGTAACAATCTGACAGTCTTTTTTAACTGCTCTCACAGGAATCTATTCATGCGGCATCTTGAAAATGAATCAGGTTTAGTAAACTGCAAAAACTACAGTCTTCACAGTATCTCAGCTGGATGTATTCCACTCAAGGGCCTACAGTCCCCAGATCAATGTTGTGTCATTCTATTTGTGGCTCTCTTTGACTCCAGGGCAACGTACTATTGATGCCTGTCCAAAATGTGACTCCCAGCAGAACAATAACTTGACCTGTTACTAATATCTGCCATATATTATGGTACAGAAATCAGTTAATTAAGATAAATAGATTTGCACTTCGATGGAAAGTCGCTGCTAAGCTTAATCAGGAAATAATGTTTTAGGGGATGTCCCATTGTGTATGCTCCATATATATAAAAAATCTGACTGACCCTAAACTTTTAACTTTTGTTCCATGTCAAATAATAATAATAATTACATAATTAAGTAAATAAATGTGAATGACATTTTTATATTTAATTAATCTCATTAATTAGATACAATAAATTCTATTTATTTAGTATTCATAAGCAACAAAATGGTGTAAATGTATGTTTCAGTGTCTATGCAAGAAACTTAATGTAATTTTACAAATGCAATTTTTGACAGTTTCAGCATGTCCAGGCCCTTGGCAAATTGTTACATCATTTATAGATCACTTAAGATTTTCAGAGACCATATCTGATGTCCAATGTCAGGTTCAGTCATGCAGTAGCTCAGAAGCACACTCTTGCACGTCATGTCAGTGAACAGTTGCACTCAATTTAACATAATTATAGGATGCAGTGTCCACGAGTCAGCTGACCCACACAAAGGACTAAGTGTTGCATACTGGCAAAGGACAGTGTTTATTTATTGATCAGAGCCACTGATGCCTACTGAGTGGGAACAATGAGGGGGTGGTAAATTTAGAGCTGCTGCGAAGCGTCACAGGGCCTGGAATAACATTTTTATGGGTGGTCCCCTTCTCCCCCGGGCCCAATGAGAAGCTTAGACCTCAGTGTGGCCCCCTGACGACAACCGTGGATAGATAAACACCATAATGCATAACAATAAAAATACACATTACACACAGCATTCTGGAAAATACAGAATATGGTTCTGAGCTTTGAGTTTCCACACATTGATGATACAATGGTTTCCCACAATGGCGATAATGACTTATCTGTCGCTCGACTCTAATTGAGTTGTAGGGTACCATTACTGTATTGATGGAATGACATGTAGAGCACTTCCTGTGCATCCCTCAAGCTGGATCTGCAGTAAAAGCCTGAAAACCAGTTGTCACGTAATGCTTTGATTGTGGAAAAAGTTATTGGTCTGCTCAGCTGAATGTAATGACAATGAGACATCAGTGTTTAAATACAGGATTTATTCCGTTCCAAGCTGTGAAATCACTATTCTTGGACAATACGCTCGTGTGTGCACAGTGTGTAGAAGCACATGCCGAGATTTGTGGGTAAAAAGGGCTTTATTGTTAATCTATCAAGGCTTTCGTTTCATGCACTAAGCCTCACAGATTGATTGTAGATGCTCCAAATCACATGTGACACATTTTGAAAATTAGAGATTAAATATAGGTACACAATATGGTGAGCAATTACTAGTTAGAGCAAATGGATCAGCTTATGGATTTATTTGGATCCACTGAGCATCTAAACAGACCCAATCTTTGGTAAAATGGAGGCCTGTCGCTCCATCCTGGAGCCAGAGTTGTCTGACTCAGTTTGACGACAGAGGACTTTGCCTGTGGGCCCTGGTCATAAAAGTGGCTTCTGCCATATGCTAACTGTTACCAAAATTTATTGCACATTTAAAATGAAAGAGGTACTATATTGAATTGCTAATTCTGCAGTTGCCTTTTTGACTGTACTTTGTTTTACTGAGTCGAGGGAATATCAAAAAAATTACAAGCACACAAGGGGCCCTATTTTAACAATCTAAGCGCATGGTCTAAAGCGCATGGCGCAAGTGCACTTTAGGGCGTGTCCGAATCCACTTTTGCTAGTTTAAGGACGGGCGCATGGTCCAAAAAGGATTGTCCCTATTCTCTTAATGAGTCATAGGTGTGTTTTGGGCGTAACGGGCAAAAAACCAACGATTGCACTCGCACCATTGCGGATTCGCTATTTACATGGCGGAATTTGCGAAACTGAACGCTTCTCTAGTGAGGAAACGGATCTGCTCATGCGCGAGGTTAAAGCGCACGAGCAGACCATCTACGGGAAAAACCGAATTCCACCAAAGCATTTTTATCTTTATGTACACAATAATAATCTTTTACATTGTAATCCTTTTATTTGTAATATTTGGCATGTTTGTGTCCTGCTGCGCTTCCCTGTGTGTGTGTATGTGCATCCACATATAGGCGCATATTACTAACACGCCCTTTAAATAACAAAACAAATATTGCGCCATTGACTTTAGAGCAGGTTTCAGTTGGTCAGTGGTGCAACCGTTTTCAGTTGCCTCAAAATAGCAACACGCCAACAATGCACCTGAACACACCTCGTTTTCAGACCAGCACGCCCATGGGTGCACAAATGGGCGCAAATGCATTTGCTATTTAAACAACGTGGCGCAGGACGTGAAAATGATAACTGCGTCAGGCTGAAACTAGCAAAAAACACTTGCGTCACGCCTGGCGCCACATTGCGCCGGGTGTATGATAGGGCCCTTGATGTTTATTGTGTGTTTTGTTCTTGAATTGACCTTAATGAATTTTATACACTTATACAGTTGGTACTTGATGTACTTGGCACTGCTTGATGGATGATTTTAAGGTAGAAAACTGTAATTTAATATTAGCACAACCTGTGAAGGGACATCTGGAGGCTGCACAGCTGCCTGTAACAAATGGCACTTTTGCACAGTACAGGTTGAATAGGAATGAGAATCACAGCTTTAGCTAATAACCCTGTTGAAAAAACCAGCATATGCTGGTTAGGTATGTTTTGAAGCATGGCAGCTGGTTTATGCTGGTCCTGAGCTGGAGCTAGTTGCTTAAGACCAGCACTTGACCAGCATGAACCAGCTAAGGACCAACTAAGGACCAGCTTAATCCAGCTCAAACCAGCTGCCATGCTTCAAAACATACCTAATCAGCATATGGAAGTAAAACGTGGAAAAAAGTTGAGTAAAATATTGTTTAATGTACAAATATACACTACCGTTCATACGTCTGGGGTCAACAAGTTTTATTTTTTAATATTTTTGAGAGCAGATGTGTATATAATACTAAAGTACATAAAGGGTTTGTTCACATTTCTGTCATTAATTACTCACCCTCATGTCGTTCCACACCCATAAGACCTTTGTTCATCTTCAGAACACAAATTGAGATATTTTTGATGAAAATAGTCAACGCACGACGCATGCGTGTGATGCTGATGCAGGAGTCGGCCAATAATTAGCCGGCATTCTGATGTGGAAGCGCTGGACGTAAACAGCATATGAGAATGACACAGAAGAGAAGATATATTGTTGAAAAAAGTCATTATTTTAGTCTTGTTTTTGCGTACAAAAAGTGTTCTCGTCGCTTCATAACATTAAGGTTGAATGACTGCAGTCATGTCGACGGTTTTAACGATGTTTTTACTACTTTTCTGGACCTTGAATGACGGTAATTACATTGCTTTCTATGGGAGATACAAAACCTCTCAAACCTCTTATGGGTGTGGAACGACATGAAGGTGAGTAATTAATTTTTGAGCGAATGTAATAATACTAAAACATACTAATAAATATTCAGTTTTGACGTGTAGTTCTTTGTCTGTTTTGTTTCATTGTGATTTGGTTCTGTTTTCCCTGTTCTGGTTTGCCTGAGTTCCCTGTGCTTATTAGTTTCCATAGTTTCCCATTTACGCACCTGTTCTATTTTACGTTGATTACTCAGTCTGTGTATTTAAGCCTTCAGTTCATTCAGTTCCTTGTTCGGTCTCGTCTTTATGTGGTTGTTATATTATTACTCCTGAACTCTCCTGCGTGCTCTTGTTGGATTATTGTTATTATTAAGACAGTTTTTGTTGTTTACTCCTTCGTCATGTGCTTTATTGCAGCCATTCACCCGTTACATCAGTCTTATTATATTGTAATACTATTGGGATCAAAAAATGACTCAAACAGAATCCTGGGTTGGGTGCACGTAAAACGCCATGACACAGCATAGCGTCTAAATTTTATTTTTAACAAGGTACGGGACAAAAGCAATATATTTAAGGGGCAAGGATGAATAAACCTGTATTGCACATCCTGTTGGTGAGCCTTTACTGAGCTGCAGCTTCTGGGGTTTTCATGCAGTCATATTAGAAAAGGCCAGACCAGACGTCTCTATCATCTGAGACATGCCACAGAGAGGCTGTGATCGTGTGACGGCAATGCGCTTCTGGAGGACCCAGATATGAACACTTTCTTGAGCACGGTGATGAATCATCTACAAATGACTTCACCTCAGCAAATACCAGTGCAAATTGCCTGAGAAGAAACCTGTAGATGCCCTATTTACGTCAGGATAATACCTTTGGCAGTGAACAGCGGGGATATGTGATTGAGCAGAAAACTCTTCAGGGAGGGAAGTTTGACACCCTGTTGTTTTCTCACCAGCCACCCTATCCATTAAAGGCCGTTGTGGACAAGAATGCCTGCCGAATACCTGCCCAGGATGTTTTTTCTTAGGATTTAGACTTAGTTGTCATGGAGACCCACCAAACCGTCACTGCCCAAAAAGTGGCATGACGCAGAAGCAATTTTGCTTTACCCTTGTCTTGCGGAGCCAAGGACAATATGACACATTAAAGTGATGGCTCACAATTCAGAGAAAAAGGAACAAATAAACAATAGATTGTGTGGCATAACAGCAGGCTCAAAGCCCCCCGGGAGCCTAAGGAGCAGAATGAGTTCATTTAAATTATTTTTATCCTCTTATTTCAAACCCACATGGTCCAAATTTATATAAGTAATGCAAATATATCACTGCTTCATCATAATGAATAGTCTTTTTTGGTCCGGCATGCAATGTCTTGTTGCAGTTAGGCTTATTGGAAATGTGTCTCTTCCTACATTTTTGCGAAACTCTGAAAACGTACCTATACATACAGTTTATTGCAGTTTCCTGTTGAATTGTAGTTCCTCGCACAATCCTCAAAACGCTTTTCACATAGCACGTGATTTGTAAACTAATACATTTTGACATTTGCATCACATAATAAATTCCATATCTTTGGCTTTTCCAATGTGGTAAACTTGCTCAGCAACTAATCTGGTATATTGGCACTGCACTTGCGATACAGAAAAACTACAAAATAACTCAAGAAACTACAAAGCAAACATGCAAGAAAACAGAACTGAGAGCACCAACATTACAGCTATAGAAAGACAAGACCTGACAAACAACATGGGAAAACACAGGGCTATATACAGTATACAGACAGGGCTTGACATTAACTTTTTTGCTCAGCAGCCACTGTGGCTAGTGGTTTTCCAAAGTTACTAGCCACTCAGCATTTTCACTGGCCACAATTTTGACATTGATACCATGGGGAAAAACTGCCATATAGATATTTTTAATATTATCTCATAATTTGGCAGCAGGTATATTAGGCTGCTGTCACTTTAAGACCTGATGCACGGATCCATTATACTGTTACACATGCGTTTTCTTTCTCAACTGTTTACGTTCACTTAAAACTTAACTGACTGTGTTTACGTGAATACTCGCAAGGCATTTTGATATTATTTTGTGTGTATTTGACTGTTTAAGTGCAATAAGCAGCAAAAAATAACTAAATTTAGTACTGAGAGGCGGCTTTATGTGCTGCACTTTGGGTGTGAGCACAAAATCTGCAGGTATAATCTGCGCAACCCCACACCGAACTTAAAGCCCGTAACACCAACAATATTCATCCAGAGCAAATCAAAACAAGTGAGTGAGGGGAGGCGGGTTTGTGTGTCAATTCGCCGTCGAAGAGATGAGAGAGGGAGAAAAAGCAGCTGGAATAGTGTATCTATTCACTGGAAAATGAGTACTGGAAACGTTTAAGATATTTTAGTATCGATATGTATCGAAAATATTTTTGACAACACTACATTGCACTGAGTTTATTATTTCAGATGCCTTTTTAAAAAATTGAAAAATGTATATATTATATATAAAACTGAACCCACCAAAGTGGCTAGTAGGAATGACTGCGTCACATGCCACTGCTGAAATCCACCCGCATTTGGCAGGTTGGTGAGTGTTAATGTCAAGCTAACAAGATAACTAGGTAACAAGACACAACTGGGGTACAATCAAGGGGAACCAATGAAACAAAAGGACTACAAAGGGACAATAAACTAGACACAGGAACAGGAAACTAGAAATACAACATAAAAAAATTCCAAACAAACAGGGAACATGTAACACTTCTGTACCAGCCCATGTTGGGATACAAGGAAATGAAAAGGCAGACAAAATGGCCAAGGAAGCACTTAGTTTGGATAATATTAGCATAACAGTTAAAGCAGAAGGAAGGTCTCTGATTCGAAAAGTGTGTGATAAAAAGCAGAAATACTGGGTCTTGTGTCAGAAAGGAAGACATTTCCATATAATACAAAGTAACATCAAATTAATTAAAATTAGTTCTAACGTAAATATGAAGGAATATATGGGTCACACTAAATTTAATGCAACACTTCATATCACGGGCAAACACAACTCAGGTTTATGCAGTATATGTCAGGAAATGGAAACCATTCAACATGTTTTGATTAGATGCATTAAATATGAACAGTGGTTTGAAAAACAGAATATAGACAATCTTCTATGTATTCCATCTTCATCACACTCCATGTATGCACCTTTTCAGTTGGTTTGCAATCCTCCAGTAAATCCACAGAAGAACATGAGTGCTTCTCAATACTCAAACTGATGTTTCCTCATTTCCTCGCTCCTCCGTCCTCCAGCCCGTGACCCGGAAAACGATCGAGTTCAGCCATCTTGAAAGACATCTCAGTTCTCAAAATTATGCACAATACACACAATCTAATTGCACACAGGTGTATCCTTCGCGAGGAAATGAAGCGAGGAAAGGAAATGAGGATGCACAAATAAGAAATGAGAAGCACCCCATGTAACACACAAGTCACAATAAAAGAGCTCAGTGACCTGTAGAAACAGCTAATATGGCATGATTGCTTCAGCAAATGTGTTTTTATCTCACGTTTGCTTTTGTTAACACAGTCAGTTAGGTTTAGAGTAGGTGCTACGTTATTTGCAAAGACGACAGGGCATTAAACTTTTAGTGCCACTTACCAGACATTTGATTTACGAACTGTCGAGAAACATACAACAACCTATGTAATAAAATATTGTCAGATTCATGATCATGTTTTAGATAAAACTGAACATGCCTTTAGCACCACTCGCTTGACATTTCACTTTGTTGCGAAACTCGAAAGAAGCAACGTCATATGATTTTGCGGAAATGTAGCCACAGGCGTGCATTTCCAATGAGCCTCGGTTGTCTGTTTCCCTTAGCAAAAATGAAATTCCGTCATGCCATGAGTTTGACTGCACCCATGGCACATGATCATCCGAGAAATGCATCTGTGATTGCAACACTGTCAAATATCATAATTTTGGAGATCATTTTGGGTGTTCTTTGGACAGCACAGTGTGTTGCATCAGATGGAGAACACCAAGGTCCTGATGTTCTAAACCCTAAAGACCAGGTCCAGGATTAATAGAGAGACACTTCACCTTGTTGAAACCAGACTCAGAAGAGGGCCAGTAATGAGACTGCTTGGAGCAACTGCTAATGAGCACTGTGCACTTTCCATTTGAGCTTTAACTAGACGTTTAATAGTCTTCAACAGCCAATTCGCACAAAGTGCTAGAGGTTAAAGCATGTGGTATACTGGCAATAGCTCCAGCAATTCACTAGATAACTCAAGAGGTGACATGTCATTTCAAAAGGAGGAAATTGCATCACAGCAGGAATTTCCCCCGCATTTAGTGAGTATAACAAAATGTTATACTTTGTTATCTGTTTGTTCCTATTTGTTCCTGAAGTGGATGGAGTAAACTTTGGCCAGCGTCTATAAATCAGAGTGAACTTTTGTGGAAAGTGGAGTTAGAGACAGGAAGCAACACAAACCATTACAATGTAATACTTTTTTTCTTTTCTTTTTTTTTTACTGTATAGCTATTGCTTTCTATGGAAGCTTGTTTCTGCCATGAAATAAAAAATAATAAAGGGTAATTGCGACTTTTTATCTCGCAATTCTGAAAAAAAAAAAAGAAGTCAGAATTGATATAAAGTCAGAATTGCAAATTATAAACTCAGAATTGCAAATTATAAACTCAGAAATGCGAGTTATAAAGTCAGAATTGCGAGTTATAAAGTCAGAATTGCACATTATAAAGTCAGAATTGAGTGATATAAAGTCAGAATTGCGATTTACAAAGTCAGAATTGAGTGATATAAAGTCAAAATTGTGCATTATATAGTCAGAATTGCACATTATAAAGTCAGAATTGAGTGATATAAAGTCAGAATTGTGCATTATAAAGTCAAAATTGAGTTATATAAAGTCAGAATTGAGTGATATAAAGTCAGAATTGAGTGATATAAAGTCAGAATTGTGCGATATAGTCAGAATTGCACATTATAAAGTCAGAATTGAGTGATATAAAGTCAGAATTGAGTAATATAAAGTCAGAATTGCACATTATAAAGTCAAAATTGAGTGATATAAAGTCAGAATTGAGTGATATAAAGTCAGAATTGCGATTTACAAAGTCAGAATTGTGCGATATAAAGTCAGGATTGAGTGATATAAAGTCAGAATTGCACATTATAAAGTCAGAATTGAGTGATATAAAGTCAGAATTGCACATTATGAAGTCAGAATTGCGTGATATAAAGTCAGAATTGCATGATATAAAGTCAGAACTGAGTTATATAAAGTCAGAATTGAGAAATATATAAAGTAAGAATTGCACATTATAAAGTCAGAATTGAGTGATATAAAATCAGAATTGCGATTTACAAAGTCAGAATTGCGTGATATAGTCAGAATTGAGTGATATAAAGTCAGAATTGCACATTATAAAGTCAGAATTGAGTGATATAAAGTCAGAATTGCGATTTACAAAGTCAGAATTGCGCGATATAGTCAGAATTGAGTGATATAATGTCAGAATTGCGATTTACAAAGTCAGAATTGCACATTATAAAGTCAGAATTGAGTGATATAGTCAGAATTGAGTGATATAAAGTCAGAATTGCGATTTACAAAGTCAGAATTGCGCGATATAGTCAGAATTAAGTGATATAAAGCATATATATTCGCGTTGTGTGAATGGAACAGGACTGGACAACTAGTTGTCTGTCACGTCATACAGTGCGAGAGAGCCGCTCTGCTAAGGTGTTTTGTGTGTGGTTTCGCTTTCGGTAACTTACCGCGACAGAGTTCAGTTTTGTGTTTCTTTTCCAAATTCAAATGCCATGTCATGCGCGAGACGTCGCAAAGGACGTGACACGCGAGTGCAACGGTTAAAGCTAGCGCGTGTTTACATGCTGCTGTTGGTTAATGAAGTTTTGATGGATGAATTCGCAGTTCAATTAGTCTCTGGTCATGTCAAAAGTGATAATACTTTTCAGTTTTATGGACGTCGCCATCTTTAATATAACGCTGGTCACTGTCGTTTTAGTTACTAGTAAGAAAATACAGGCTTAACTCTCTTTGCATGTTCATACAGACAGTGTTCGAGATGCTACTTTAAGTTGCTGTGTGAACGGGACATTTCGAGACTCACACCTGTAAGTAAATGTGGTTGTCAATCCCCAAAACGTACAGTGTGAACGTGGCTATAGTTTGTTTCATGAGTATAAAGTTCAAATTCTTTCTCAACTATATGTTGTCGATTGTTCTAGAGGAGCAAAGGTTGCATTTATAACTTCCATGATGACTGATTTATTCCATCACTGGCTCATTAAAACGTCAGGTAGGGAATTACTGTGCAATAGGGCCTCATTGTGGATGAGAAGACCACTTGGAATACTTGTCTACAATAGTAATCAAGACGATTACAATGTATTGGGGAAAAAACACTCTTACTCTTATTACTTCTGAGATTTAATTCTTTGAAACTGCTGGATTCTCTGTGGTTCGGAAACATTTAATTAAGCAATAAAAGTGGCCATTCTGTATTGTGTATATATATATATATATATATATATATATATATAATAGTAACATTTTGCTATGGATTCTGCTGCAAATGGTAAATGGTAACTGTCTCAGTGTAGTGGATGACTGGAACACTGTATTTTCCGATCAGGACCAAAGCCAGAATCCAGAGCTATCCATTTTATAATTTCAGCAGTTTAACTGCCTATTTAACAAAGTATTTAAATGTTAAATGAGCACCGCAAATGAAATGTCCCCATTGATGAAACAAACACAATTTGTGTAGTCAAAATGGTGTGATTAACCCACACAATTAACCCCCAGGACCACCATTTTGTAGGCTATACTGAGCTTAGTCATTGCTACCAGAATAATTTTCTCATTATTGCAAAGCAGAACAGAGTCTGACACCAATTTACCTAATATAAAAGTTTTGGAAAGGCCCTCAGTATGACCTTACTGAAGACCTAAAGTTAACTTTTTGAAATCATTATAAGTGAGACCTTAAAACACCTAGAACACTTAATATTTTACACCATATCTAGATTATTTCTTACAAAAAAGAAAAAAGGATGAGGATAACATGTGAAATTGTTCATCTTAAAGGGTTAGTTCACCCAAAAATGAAAATTCTGTCATTAATTACTTCATGTCGTTCCACACCCATAAAGACTTTCGTTCATCTTCAGAACACAAATTAAGATATTTTTAATGAAATCTGATAGCTTTCTGTTCCTGCATACACAGCTACTCGACTGACACTTTCAAGCCCAAGAAAGGTGGTAAAGACATCATTAAAATAATCCATTTGACTCCAGTGGTTTAACCTCAGTTTTATGAAGTGACTCAAGTGCTTTGTTTGCACAAAAAACATAATTTACCACTTTATTTACAAAATATTAACCTTGTGCGTTCATGAAACAATGACTGCATGCATCGTGATGCTCTTGTGAACGCACACTGGAGTTTAATATTTTATAAATAAAGTGGTAAATTGGCTGTCAATGGAAGCACAGAAAGCTCTCAGATTTAATTAAAAAGATCTTAATTTGTATTCTGAAGATGAATGAAGGTCTTACGGGTGTGAAACGACATGAGGGTGAGTAATTAATGACAGAAAGGGTGAACTAACCCTATAAACACTTTTATATATATAATTTATATATATTCAGTTCAGAAGAAAATAATTTGGGTTTCACATAAAGAAAATCTATAATTAAGTTTTTGATTCAGACTACATCAACTTATCCCCATCTGCAAGAGTCATTAATACTGTGATTTCCTCATAATTAATATGTTTGTGCGAACTGCAGGCGTCGCATGCCCTCACTTCAAATCAATGTGTTACACCAAAAGTGTTGTGACAGATCTGGTGTCGGCTGTCCAGATCAAATCGGCCTTATTGAGGGGATGGATTGTGAGATTTGTTATCCCATTTTTTCCATGTCATATTTATTCTCAGAGGCAGAAAGCATGTTTGTCGTTGTACGGGGATCAAAGCCAGAGGCTTCTGGCTGCATTGACGTGTGTAAAGACTAAAGAGAGCCTCCAATCTGGCAGCTCAGACCACCTGTTAAGGTTATGGATTCATTTCACAGGATGTGACTTTTATGAGCCAGGGAGAGGCTTCATAAGACTGAATAATGATGTTTTACATCAAGCAGTCTAATGGACCATGACAGTGAGTCATACAACAACATAAACAGTGAGTGACTGTAACTTTGACCAAGGGATCAGTAATTCAGACACTAAAATGCCACAGTTTGTCATTTTCTCTTTGATAAGACTGAGAGCCACTTAACAAATCTGTGCACTGTGAAAAGTATGTTTTTAGATGCTGTGGATAAAGCCCATTCGGTTTTTTTTAAACAGTTTTTTTTTTTTTTGCATTTGCATTTACTGTATTCAAAATCCATCATCCATTATTATTGCCTGTATATTATCACCCTCTGCCAATAAATGTATAAAGAACAGCATTTGTGTAAAGATCATAGTTAACAGAAGCTAACAGACATGGACATTTGATTTCATTAAGAATGTAAGTCAACTGTTTTTCTGTTTTTTACCGAACAATCTTTATGTAAAAGACAAGACCAGATGCCTTACAGAATTTCAGGAGGACAAAACATGTTAGGATGTGTTACTGTATCCCATGGTCAATCACATTTTCATTACTGGAACATGGGCTAAAGATACCAGTAAATGGCAATAAACTTGATGACGATAGTCTGTTTAACAGCTGCTCTAAATCCCAGAGCTCAACAATATCTTCACCCAGCTGATAATAGCTAAAACATTAAGACTTCTTCAGCCAATGACCACATTCTTGCCCAAAACTTAGCCTGTGCAGATATGCGTGGACGACTTTTCCAGGAAGAAATGTTGACGTGGAAAGCTGCTGGATCACGACCACTCTAATAAAATCAATCTCTCGTCCTGATATGAGATTGACTCTTGCCCTTCAACCAACTGAACTGTAGAAAGGAGCCACAATGTATTTTTCTACATCTAGATAATTTTAACCACATCTGAGACAAAGACAAAAACACAACTGTGCTGCTTCTTTGTTTGTTTAAGATTGACGTCCCTAAAAATAAATTAAGCTAATTGAAAATTTACAAGACAAGGAAAATCCCAACATCACAATCGTCAAAACAAAACAGTAAAACAAACCAGAACAAAACAAAAACAGTAAAACAAAACAAAAATAGTAAAACAAAAACAGTAAAACACAGCTAAAACAGAACAAAAACAGTAGAATAAGAACAAAAAATGTAAAACTAAACTAAAAACAGAACAAAAACAGTAAAACTAAACTAAATAGACAAAAAACAGTAGAACTATACTAAAAACAGAACAAAAAAAACAGTAAAACGAAACTAAAAAGAAAAGAAACAGTAGAACTAAACTAAAAACAGAACAAAAAAACAGTAAAACTAAACTAAAAAAAAGAACAAAAACAGTAAAACTAAACTAACAAGAAAAAAACAGTAGAACTAAACTAAAAACAGAACAGAAAAACTAAACTAAAAACAGAAAAACAAAAAAACAGTAAAACTAAACTAACAAGAAAAAAAACAGTAGAACTAAACTAAAAACAGAACAAAAAAACTAAACTAAAAACAGAAAAACAAAAAAACAGTAGAACTAAACTAAATAGAAAAAAAACAGTAGAACTAAACTAAAAACAGAACAAAACAGTAAAACTAAACTAAAAACAGAACAAAAACAGTAAAACTAAACTAAAAACAGAACAAAAAAACAGTAAAACTAAACTAAAAAGAAAAGAAACAGTAGAACTAAACTAAAAAAGAACAAAAACAGTAAAACTAAACTAAAAAGAAAAAAAACAGTAAAACTAAACTAAAAACAGAACAAAAACAGTAAAACTAAACTAACAAGAAAAAAAACAGTAGAACTAAACTAAAAACAGAACAAAAAAACTAAACTAAAAACAGAAAAACAAAAAAACAGTAGAACTAAACTAAATAGAAAAAAACAGTAGAACTAAACTAAAAACAGAACAAAATAGTAAAACTAAACTAAAAACAGAACAAAAACAGTAAAACTAAACTAAAAACAGAACAAAAAAACAGTAAAACTAAACTAAAAAGAAAAGAAACAGTAGAACTAAACTAAAAAAGAACAAAAACAGTAAAACTAAACTAAAAAGAAAAAAAACAGTAGAACTAAACTAAAAACAGAACAAAAAATCAGTAAAACTAAACTAAAAACAGAACAAAAAAACAGTAGAACTAAACTAAATAGAAAAAAACAGTAGAACTAAACTAAAAACAGAATAAAAACAGTAAAACTAAACTAAAAACAGAACAAAAACAGTAGAACTAAACTAAAAACAGAACAAAAACAGTAAAACTAAACTAAAAACAGAACAAAAAAACAGTAAAACTAAACTAAAAAGAAAAGAAACAGTAGAACTAAACTAAAAAAGAACAAAAACAGTAAAACTAAACTATAAAAAAGTACAAAAACAGTAAAACTAAACTTTAAAAAAAGTACAAAAACAGTAAAACTAAACTTTAAAAAAAGTTCAAAACAGTAAAACTAAACTAAAAACAGTCAGGCCTGCTTTCACAGACAGGGCTTATATTAAACCAGGATTAGGCCTTAGTTCAGCTTTTATAAATGTGCCTTAAAAACATTACTTTGTTACCTTGTCTTGTGAAACCAGAGGGTAAAACTAAACTCAAAAAAATAAAAAAATGAAACAAAATAAGTACAAACTAAAAGACAATGAGCAGGACATAAAATACTGCTTCAGTTGCGTTTTTTTTTTTCCCATTGTGGATAAAATATTTACCCATTATAAGTGCCGCATGTAAACAAGATCAGAAACTGGAAGATTCAAATTGCTCTTGCAAAGATTACAATTATGAACTGAACAAAGGTGCAACACTCACTCTTACAGCGTTCTAACTTTATTAATTAAAAACATGACGTTTCGGCCGTCCAAGGCCTTCATCGGATGGAGAAAGACTGACTGACTCTAATTTTTAGCAGTTTACTTTATATAATTTCTCTTGGCGCTCTCACTCTCAGCAGCTGTTGCGCTCAAGCCAGTGCCAAGAGCATGCCAGCTGGAGAACTCAGCGGTCACATGAGACTCTCGGTGCGAGTCCTCCTACTGCTGCTGGCCACGGCCTTCTTCAGAGAGAGAGACAAGGGGACAGAACGGGACCTCGGGATTTGCCTATATTGAACTGCGAGGTCCTAACACAGACAGACGGCGGGAAATCCCATTGGGAAGATGGGAGAGCTGGCCTTGCACTGGCCAAACAAAACTAGTTCATCCGCTGGCCCTCAATGAGGAGATAAACAGAATAATTGGCAGAGGGGCGGTCACCTGGCATCTGCCATCATGAGCTCACCCAGACCGTCTGAACAGTCAATGGCTTCATCTTAAATTGCTCTGGAGGGAACAGGCCAGATTATTGACCTCTGTGCCAATCGAACAAAGGTCACAGTGGGTCTCCGCTCTGTGACACTGCAGCACATTCAATCTTATATGCAGCATGTTCCTATTATATTAATATATTTGATTAAACACACAATATTAAAAGATATCATATTATGTATGATTATATATTTATATATACCATATATTTCTGAATTTATATCTCTAAATATCTCTATATATCTTTAACTAACAATAAATGTCCTCAATGTTGTCATCTTCCAGAAAGTGGCAAACACTTTAACAATAAGGTTTTATTAGTTAACATGAACTAACAATGAACAATACTTCTACAGCATTTAAAATCTCAACATTTACTAAAACATTATTAAGATCTAAAGTTGTATCTGTTATCATAGTTACTTCACTGTGAACTAACGTAAATATGAACATTTCTATTAAGTAAAATTCACAAAGATTAATAAAATGCTGTATTCTATATTAACTCATTGTTAGTTCATGTTATTGACTAATGTAACAAATGACCTTATTGTAAATTGATAAACCGCATGATTTTGTCAGGAAATCAACACTACAGACATCAGTAAGTATAAGCATTACCAATAAATTGATTAATTCTGTGATGTTTTGTGATTTGTTTGGTTTATCTCACTCAAAAACGTATATATTTTATTTATTTTTAATTATTTATTTTTGGTCTAGGGGTATGAATCTCGCTTGGGGTGTGAGAGGTCCCGGGTTCATATCCCGGACGAGCCCCCAGTTGTTACGTTTATTTATTTTAATTATTTTTCAAACAGTGTTATTGGATTCAGAAAGTTCTCATACCCTTTCATTTGTTTTCACATTTTATTCTGTTGCAGCCTTATTCTTAAAAAGTCTTCATACAGTTGGACTACCAGTAAAATTGTTAAAATTTGGAACCAAAAATTATTCAGACACTTTGACCTGACCATGTTTTGCTTAAGTGTTATCTGATATAATTAAGATTAATTTTTTCTGACACAGTTTAACTCTGAGATCTTGTCATATTTTATTACCTTTTTTTTTACTATAGTGAATAAACTGTATTAATGAATGAAATGTATGAAATTTTGGTTTGACTGTATATTCTTTTGTGTTCAACTGAAGAAAGAAACTCATACAGGTTTGAAACAACATGAGGGTGAGTAAATGATGACAGAATTTTCATTTTTGGGTCAACTATCCTCAACTAACAATTAGTTCACTTCAGAATTCAAATTTCCTGATAATTTACTCACCCCCATGTCATCCAAGATGTTTATGTCTTTCTTTCTTCACAAATGCTCATCTGGCACTGCACTGATGCGCCACACATTACGTAATCATGTTGGAAAGGTCACGCATGTTCCGCAGTAGGGTGAAAAACTCTTCAAAATCGTCCGATGTCAATGTTTTAACTTTCTTTAGTAAATGCCGTTTGACTTATTCTTTGCACATTCGCTTTGTAAACATCTTTGTTTCCAACGTGATTGCGTAATGTGTGGCGCATCGCAGAGCAGTGCAAGATGAGCATTTGTGGTTAAAACGTATATATATATATATTTTTTTTTTTTTTAGAAAATGGCTGATCGTTTCGCTAGATAAGACCCTCATTCCTCGTCTGGGATCATGTAGAGCTCTTTGAAGCTGCATTGAAACTGACATTTGGACCTTCAACCCGTTGGTAACTGTTGAAGTCCACTATAGGGAGAAAAATCTGGAATGTTTTCCTCAAAAACCTCAAAAACCATTTCTTTTCAACTGAAGAAAGAAAGACATAAACATCTTGGATGACATGGGGCTGAGTAAATTATCAGGAATTTTTAATTCTGAAATCCTTTAATAATCCTTTAATATTCAGCCCCTTTCCTCAGTACTTAGTTGATGCATCTTAGGCAGAAATAATTCAAGTCTATGCGAGAAGCTTCACACTCCTCAACATGGGGATTTTCTGATAGTGTAGGGTGTCAGTTTGAAATGAATGAAATTCAGTCTGATACCCTCAACTAATTCTCAATCCCTCACGGAGCACAGCTAACTTTAGCTTTTTATTTCCATTTCCATCTAGTTTGGCATCCTGTTCATTTCCATGCCATAGTATATTTTAAGTTGCTGAGTTTGAGCAGAGTATATATATGAAAGTCTGACATATCCTTTTATAGAAACACTTCCTTAAATTGCAACACAAGCATATTTATACATTTTTTAAGTGACAGAGTTCAAAAGGTGACCCAGCAGGCCAGCACTCTGCAGCACTGCAATATACTGCAGCATTTGTTACAAGGAGCCCCATAGACAATTTTTGCATAAAATACAATAAGTAACAAAAAAAATGATGTGCTTGTAATTTGAAGAGAAACTCTCCTAAGACAATAAATGATGGTCTTGCTGTAAAGGCACAAAGCAGAGTCTAAAGCAGACGTCGGTGTTCTTCCAATTATGCAGATTCAGCATTCAGCAGGAAATGAATAGAGATGCCAATAAACTTTCAGAGCTTTATGTCTATGCAAATGTATTTACAGCATTGCATACAGAATCCCAATTCTTTACGTTTATTCCAAGAACTGTTGAATACTGAGTTGAGAACTACTGGAACAAAGTGAATCTTTTCTCTTTACCTTTTTCATAGCTTATGTAGTATTTCAAGACCGTTTCTTATTGATTGGAGGAAATGAGGCACAGGGAAGAGCTTTCATATGAATAAACGTGGAATAAGCTCAAATGGAGATGGCAGATGCTTTCACTTATGCCCTGAGGTGGGAGATTTAAGCTGCCGAACTAATGACCGATAATTAATGGCACAATTACACTTCATTAAAGCGATAGGATTCACAGCAAATGAGAGTCCAATCAATACAGAGACAGTTCTTTAGGAACACACTGTTTATTACAGCAATAAGGATTCATTTTTCATTGTCATATTAGTCATGATCGGGGGCGAAACATTCAGCTCCAGCCCTGAATGTTTTATCAAAAGCCCCCAATCTTTTAGGTTTTTTAACGGTTCAATGCCGCTTTTCCGCAGTATCAGTACACCGATTCCAGCTGCGGTTTATCTCTCTCTCTTCTCTCCGACTCGTCTCATTCAGCGTTTTGGTTTTATTCAACTATAGCACATTTGTCAGCTAAACATTCATAATTACATTTTTAAACACAAGGGTTGGATTTGTCCATTTTTGATCCGACCATGGGTTAAAACAACATTTTTTTATAGTGTACTGCATGGAGCTCTTCATTTTGAACTCTTAAAGTGCACCAAATTGATAAATTTAACTATAAAATTCATCAATCATCGACCTCCAGACCCCATAATCTCTCAAAATCCTGTGGGAAACACTGTTTATTTGATTAACTTTATTCCAGCATAGTAAAAAAAAAAAAATTGTTATGTTAGTAAAGATGTTTTATGTAACTTTAAATTGTTACATCAGACCATTTTTGCCTCTTTAGGTGGCAGGAGTGAAAAAATGACATCCTCAAATGTGTTGTGTTATGGTTTCAGAATAATGAAGGAACAAAAAAAACAAAAAAAAGTTTATATAGCTGCCATAACTGTAGGGAAAATGTCCCCATACCAACTAGATTTGGGCTAGGCCCTGAATGTTTACAATGTCCCTGGTTATGATTGTGGACAGACAAATTTTATAACTCTGTGATTTTGTGTACTACAGCTGTTGTCATACAAATTATTGTTGACACTTTTTATGAAGCATGTAGGTATTTAGGTGTAATGATGCAGAATAAAACATTATAGATGATTCATAATATTAAAAATAGCCTACAAGGTTAAAATCATTGAATCATTCAATCAACCTGTTTAGTGAAAAGCGATGTTTCATTCATGAATTAAATACCACAATACACAGGGGATACCGTTAGTTCTGCTTTGATTTCGTTTGGAAATCTTTACATTGGCAGAAAAAAATGCACAGAACTGGTAATATTGAGTCCAAAATGTCTATTACTCCATATTAGCCTAACTATTAGCACTTTGGCTTGTGTGATATTCCTTAAATATATGAGGTTAGAATTATTTATTTTCAGGAACATTGAACTGATTGAAAAACACAATATGTTGTGATAGTTTCATCCTTACATCTACTATTATACAATATTTCACGAGTTCACACTTACAAGTCAGAATAAATGCGTATTTGGCGTGCTGTCTGAGGAGAGGGCTCTGAGTGCGGTATTTGGCTCGAACCCCGAGTAATCCCCCATATTCCCGGCTGTGGAAGAGTGAGGAGTCGGGGTGGTGGAGAGATGCTGAAAACTGTCGAGGAACACAGGTGAGACCTACTATCATGCTGATAGGATTGGACGTGTTAATTGCTGATGACATATTGATTGGATAGATCCTGTACATGTGCGCCTCCCGAACTTTGCTAATGAAACATCGGCTGCATCCGAAAACTTAGGCGGCTGACTTGTTGCCTTGCTGCCCTATCAGGCAATGACTTTGCAAGCAGCGTTTGCACACGAAGGCACCTCACAAAACTGATTTCGGACAGACTTCTGAGGCAGCGTAACGGTTTAATGATCTACAGCAAAATAGTGTGAGCTTTGGTGATAACTAATCAAATCTAAAAGTACTACAATAGTAATTTCTCGCTAGAAATGAAATCAAAAGTGGGAAAACAAGGTCAAAACATACACACATACACAAACTGACCACTAACCGCAACTTTAAGACGCCATCTTTACTAGCTCAACTGTCACAGAATGGAAAGCATGGGATTGTGGGATATCAAAGGCAGCGAAGGATACATCTATGCTGCCTTCAAAAATCGATCAGATGAAGGTATCTCAGGAGACAGGAAAAGCAAAGCTAATTTGGATTAGGACTTGCCTGGATGCCTTCCTACCTTGGCAGCATTTTCCAGTTTTCGGATGTAGCCATCATGTTGATATGCTGCATTCCAGATGAGGCTGGAAGTGGGAATATCCCACATTAAATGTCCCACTTTAGAACTTGGTGAGCTCCAGGCAATCAGATGTCACATTCACATGCTGACCACATGATGTCGCCACAACACAACTAGAGAATATCGTGTTTTTGTGTAAATTATGGCAAAAACAGAATAAAAACAACATAAAATCGCTGACGAAAAGCAAAAACGAAGGTACTATTACATAAACTTAATGTCTAATAATATTGTGGTTTGTTTTTACGTTTATGCTCATTAGAAGCAGGACTTGCCGACATCTTGGAAGTGACGTGATATGGCGTGTCTCGCTGAGGTTTGTGTTGATCGATGTACCCCGATTTCACAGGTTGAATGTCCGACTTTGAATGGCTTCCAGACGTTATTTACAAAAAAGAGGTGGGAAAACCAAAGATGTTCACTGTATACCAAGAGCAGGGACACATTTGTGTGCAGTTTGTTTTGTGATTTCAATGGAACAGCCAAGTTAGCGGTTAGCGATAGATTAAGCGCTTGTCTGTGCACGAGCCACTGCCATTGATAACAGCGGGAACGAGCACTCAGCATGATTAGCATGATTTCAAAAACAACACATTCCAGCATCATAATGCCTCTTATGTTAAGGACAAAATTAATACTCTGCTAATCAACTAGATATGTTTAATATGTATTCGATACATCTGTACTGCGAAATGTTTCAAAAAGTGGTGGGGACAATATCACCCCAGGCAAAATGTGGTGAGGACATGTCCCACCTATAAATATATGCATGCTTTAAAGTAGGCTAAGTGTTGTCAAGAATATTTACGTAATTGCTAAATAATGATGTTACAAATTAAATTACAATAATAAAAAAAATGCTTATCTGTAGTGCCTTTTTGAACTTTAACACAGGTTGTGTATATTCATAGGCCTCGTCCTTGTCAAAATCCCGATGAAAGAACAGACAGCTGCTGTCTCCTCTACCATCCTCACACCTGCAAATGTCATTGAGATGCTCCATGTCCTTTGAGACATCTTTTCTCTCTGGCTGCTTTGGAGATGTGACAAAAAATAAAATATTTTTGACAGGAGACAAACTGGCCATAGAATCTAAAGGCATCATAAACAGCAGATGTGCTGCCATGCATAGTTCTCACGCCAAACTTTCAGAGCACCCATATAAAAAATCTCCTGTCAGCAGCTGCATAAAACACTGGACTTTTAGTACATTTTCATCTGTGTTATACCATAAATTTGGGAGTTGGAGGTTTCTCAGCACCGATACATTATTTTCAAAGTTAAGGCAATAGTTCACCCAAAAATAAAAATTTTGACATCATTTACTCACCCTCATCCCAATCCAAACCTGTGTATATATATATATATATATATATATATATATATATATATGTTTTAGACATTTCTCAAAATATTTTCTTTGTTCTGGTTTGGAACGGCATGAGGTTGAATAAATGATGACAGAATTATCATTTTAGGTGAACTATTCCTTTTGAAAGACTACATGCATAACATGATCTGTGGCAGAACAATGCTGCACACTGGTGGTAGCTTTGAGTTAAAGCACCTTTAAGTATGCAATGAACGATATTTCCCCCCTCATTAAATTTCACTTTAAAAAGAATATAATTATAAAAAGAAAAGCACAAAATAAAATATCAATTCAGCATATTTACAGAGAAAGTAATATAATGCAATATAAAAGTAAAGCCAATTTTCGGTGATTTTTAATCAAGACAATGACAACAGTTTTCTGTAAACATTCAATTTATTTTGTATTAATTAATAAGAACGATTATATTTGTAGAAAACAAAATTTAGGATATAGGCTTCCCAGCAATATCCATGATCACAAACATACAATATGTAGTAATAGCTATAGTTGCATAGATATGGGAATACCTGAATTGTAGATATTTTAAGAACATAAAATACATCGGTAACAATTAAGTAAAGCCTGTGAGCTGATGCAGTAATTATAATACCAAGTAATTAAGATGCACAGAAACTAAAAGCAGTAACTAAACACCATTAGAAATGTTTCAATAAATAAAGTATCACATTAGACACTGCGCAAGCTTACAATTACATAGTTCCCAGTTTGCACTAAAAGGTTTAAATACACAATTCAATAGTATTTCTATTTGTGCTAGAATGTCATTGATAGGATCATTTTAGAAGGATCATCTGTATTCATACCCTGTTCAAATTCAGCCAAAAGAAGGACAGATTGTGTCAATTCCCTGAGCTTAGTACACAGTAACAGCTGGATCATCCGGCTGTGTCTCCAGCTCCTTCAGACCTGCTCAACAGGTCAGACATGATGCCATTAAAATGCTTTACCTGAGCCCTCTTTACTCTCTACACAGAATAAAAGTCATAGAAAAAACCTGACCAGTATTTGGCCCCTTCAGCAAAGAAAGAAAGGAAGGATGCACTTTTTCAAAAGCTACTCTGTGGCTTCACAGTCACAGTGACAAGGCACATCGGCACTCTGGTGCTTCTGCAGTTGAGGTAAACATCTGGCGACTGGGTGAGAGTTCAACTTGCATTCACTCAGACAACAATCGCTCAGTATATATCCAAGCTTTATGGTCATTTAAAACTTTACAAGTACCCATAAAGCTGGGTAAATGTCACAAAATGAGATTGTATAACACAATTCTGACTGAATGAGCAACAAAACTAGAGTGGAAGGAGATAAGGAGTAAATATACAAGCTAGAGCTTGTCTAGCATAAACCATTTCTATTCATGTAGAAAAATAGAGCTATTATATACTGAACTTTAGCTATTTAAATTGAGCAAAATGTGTTATAAAATGTGTAAATACATCATTTTTAAGATAAATGTCATGAGATATACAATGACCTACAGTTAACGGTGTTTGAAGTTCTATTTAAAGGCCCTGAACAATACAGCACATCTTTTTCTTTCAACACCAATTTTGTTGAAACAGATGTGAACAGATGATTGTCTATCCATTTTCAGAACCTTAAAGAGATAGTTTACAAACAAATATTTTGAAACAAAATTTGGACCTCATTGACTTTCACCGTATGGACAAAAATACTGTTCTTTTATGTTCCACAGATGATATAAAGTCTATAGTGTGTGGAGTGCCACACACTAACAGATTTCATTCACACACAACCAGAGTCTCGAACGCGAACATGAGAAATCTCGCAAAATCTCTCACGGTCTAACGTGACTTTACAGTAAACAAAAATGGCAGACGACTGGCAAGAAGAAATGGCGATAATAGTGTTTGGACTTGCAGAAAAATTCACAGGAAAAAAAGAAAAAGGTGTGGATGAAGTAGTGTCATGCTTCCGTCTTCCATCAGCTCACTTTGTGATTGGGTATGCTTTCGTTCCATGCAACAATCTACAGAGTGTCCCCAACAGGATTTCTGATCTTAAATATTCAATATATTTACGATTTGAGATCGGTGTGGCCTCGACATTCTTCCGAGCAGACCCAATCACACTTAACACACCTCACAACACAGAAAATCTGATAAGATAATCTGTAGAGAACCATCAAGATACTCTGGACTTTACCTAGGATTGTCAGAAAGGGAGAACTGGGCCCAATTTTCTTGTAGTGTGTGGGTGCCTTTGAATTTAAATCGCTATATAATGCCAAAACATACAAATATTAAATGCAAAGACAACTTTGTTTACCAATCAAATTATTACACAACAGTGTCACAATCACCATTCTGTGACTTCAAACTTTGGGCATAAGAGATGGCATCACCAACAGTGTGAAACTTTATTTCTTTGGTCCCTTTCTTTGGGTCATAGTAGCCTCCCCTTCTCAAGGAATCGATGATGGAGGTGTTGCATTGTGCCAAAAGTACATTGACTCCCAGCTCCTTGTAGTCCTTGCATACTTCTTTCAAAGCATTGACTCCAGCAGTGTCCAGAAACAGCACTGGACTGCAATCTATGACCAATGTGTGTAAACTGGTGTGCTCTAGCAGATACACATTGGTGGACACATCCATCTCTTGCTTCTGGTCTTCAACACCTTGTTTCTTTTGCTTCTCTAGTTTCCTACGCCTGGCCTTCTCTTTAAGTGGATCCAGTCCCACACTGCCGTACAGTGACTTCTTAAACAGAGTTTGGTTGGCGTAGTAGATGGGAGCCTCGTATCGGAAAACAGCCACTCCTGGTTGGGTTTGAAGGCCCTTGTAAGACCCAATGTCCTCAAAGAGCTCGCGATCCCCTGCTTGGCCCAGCTGAAGGACTTGGGCAGACTGGGTTCGGCCTAGCACGAAGAACGCAGAGACCAGAACTCCAACCAGCAGACCTAGCTCAGTGTTCACTAGTGCTGATGCAGACATGGTAACCAGCCAGATGATAGTGTCCACACGGTTGACACGCCACATTTGGGGAATGTCCCCAAACTTCCGCAGCGCCCCACGGAGGTTGACGACTATGATGACGGCCAGAACACATCTGCAGAGTTAAAGAGGATGCAATTAGGAGAAGTATAGTGGAAATACACATCATTTCAACATAAAAATGGGACTGGATGTGAAAACCTGATTATAATTTACAAGGACTCAAATGTTAAGGACTCGAAATGATTCTGAGACAATGACAAAAATTAAGAGATTAAGATTAAGTCCAAGATTAAGTAAATCTAAAATCTATTTTAAAATAAATGATTTTTTAAAAGCTTTTTACATATTTAAAAAAAATATATATATATATTTTTTTTTTCCAAATATCATGAATTCAATAATATTACATTTTTTGGGAGTTGCACTGCAACATTTTACAACTTAACATTAAACATAAAATGGTAAAAGACATGTTGACCTTGACAAACAGTTTTGCAAGGGGGCTCTTTATGATATAATTTCCTATTCATATTTTTACCTCCATTCAAGATGCCAAACTGAGATACTGTACAGACTTCTAAATGATTGTTTATCTCTGTAATATCTCTGTAATATCTCTGTAATATCTCTGTAATATCTCTGTAATATCTCTGTAATATCTCTGTAATATCTCTGTAATATCTCTGTAATATCTCTGTAATATGACTTTTTAATGATTGTGGATTTTATAAAATGATCTTTGTAATATAAGATTGTTTGTCGGTTGGTTCAACTGACAAGCCTTCTAGGAACCGGTTTGCCTTTCCACAGGCTAGAGAGCCACCATGGAGCCAGGTCTTACGTCACTCTATACATCTCATCGTTCCCAGCAACGCTAGCGCAGCAGCGGCAAACAAACACACCAGGCTTGTCCGAGAATGCATCGGCTTCTTGCAGACCAATCGGCGCATGACATCAAAGCACTGCAAGAGCGATCCAAAAGCACAAGGAGACATATGCTCTCCAAACACTCCTGCGGCACTCCAATATCACATGCCGATCGGTCCGATGCATCTCGAACAAGCCTTCCAATCAACAATAGCTTTGTGAACCGACATCGGTTACGGTAACCCCGCCCCCAGACCCTGGCACAAGCGGCACCAGCAATGTTTTGGTGCTACTTATGAACCACTTTTCCTGGTTCAGAGCTTCAAAAAGAAGTGATTTGAAACTAGGCTCTTGCTCTGAACCAGCACTCAAACTGCCTTAAATTGCATTTTAATGTAATGTTTTTTTAATAAATTAATAGATCTTAACTCTTCCTACACTGACAATTTATTACCAAGTGTATGCAAGTGAAACTGACACAATTTATACGTACTTCTGCAATGAGTAGAAGAGAGGTGCAATAACAAGCAGGACGAGCAGCAGCACTAGAGCGGTCACCAACCCCGAGACCTGAGTCTGGCAACCAGTGGACTCCTTCACAAGAGTTTTGGTCAAGGCGGCGCTGGTCGTGAAACAACGGAAGAAGGAAGGAATGATATTACAGAACCCAATGGCATACATCTCCTGGTTTGGGTCCACCATATAACCATGCTTCTTGGCAAACATCTCAGACAGAGACACAGTAATGGCGAAACCAACGATGGCAATCGAGAATGCATCAACAGCAATATTGGGTATGAGAGACCAGTTCGGAAGCTGTGGCGGCATAAAGCCCGTGGGAATGTTGCCGGCTACATCCGAGCCATAAGTTTCCTTGAACCTTCCAAAATGGGAGGCTAGAGTAGCAGCAATGACCACAAAGAGCTCAAAGGGAATAGGGGCCTTGAGCTTAGCCTTGAAGCGGTCGTTGAGCTCTTTCGTGGGTACAAGTACAAGCAAGCAGATCAAGCTTGTTATGAGGTCACATACGTTGGTATGACCTAGATTCTTCAGCAGAGAGACCCAGGTTTTTATGAGCGAACCCCAGCCTTGGACACGAGGAAGGTGAAGCCCCAGAAAGTACTTTATCTGGGACGTCAGGATGGTGAGAGAGGCGCCAGTCGCGAAACCGCTCAACAGAGAGTCGGAGAGGAAGACTGAGACAAAGCCAACCTGTAAGAGACCCATTAACACCTGCAAGCCAAGCAGAGCAAGACATGAATACATTTAGAGATTTCAAAAACTTGAATACAAGACTAATCTTGATAGATGGACCAACCTGGTAGACCCCTGCTGTGAAAGTTAAGGTTGCTCCCACCATGATTGCATAGCAGCTTCGGTCACAGATTGGACCAGTGCTGTTGTCCACAATTCCCATGATGGTCTGATTGGTGTCCGATGAGTATCCTGCCAGAGTAAGTTCCCTATCCACAACCTGTCCCACCAGAAGACACAATACCCCAAACATCCCAACGGATATGTGCCTGGAGGTTCCCAGCAGGGCATAGATAATGCTGGCAAAGAAGGAAGTATAGAGCCCATAAATAGGGTCTTGTTCTGCCAGTAAAGAATAAGCGATGGACTGGGGAACCAACAGGATGCCGATGATAAGGCCAGACATGGCATCCCCAATGATCCAGTCTTTGAATTGATATCTCGGCAGCCATTTGATGATTGGGATGGAGTCTACGAGCAGGGCTTTGACTCGAGCAGAACTGCAGGAACACTTTTTTCCCACCTTCCTTCTCAACACCTCCTTCCATGGCACCTTCTCTTTTACACGCTCCTCTAAAAGGAAAGGAACATCTGACCCTGTCTTAGCATCATCCTCTGCTGAAACACCATCACAGACCTCTTCAACTGGCATAATGTCTAGAAACTCTTACTGAAACAGGACAAAAAAAAAAAAAAAAAAAGCACATTGATTAATTTGATTTAAAAAGAAAGCAGTTTGGATTACATATATAAATATAGAGAAAAGTGTGTAGCTTGGTTTTTGGAAATCTTAAGTATTATTACTATTGACTTGTGAATGGTGATTTAAGCTATTAAAATATCATAAAACTAGTTAATTTAACTAATGCACCATGCTGGCATAAGATGAACTGTATGAACTTTTCTGATACTTTTTTTTAAATTGGGAGTATCAATGCCAATAAACTACTCACTGCCAAAGAAAGATATTAGAAGAAGTTAATGTCAGTGCCAGCAGACTTTATTATACAATCATTATTACACACATCCACTAAGACCTTGACTCTCTTAATCCGTTAAAAAAAAAAAAACACTTCTTCATCAGAGAAAACAGATGGCAAATAATAGCACTCATTATCACTGTAGGAACAAAAATGTGAGAAGCATCTGTCACAGTCTTGCTACTTTGCCAACTAAAGGGTTCAAAGTCTATTGAGATCTGCTGCATGTTTGTTCTTATCAGTGAAGCAACACTGAAACTAATTATATTTGACTGCGATTTGGTTCACTTTACGGCAAAATTCACTCGGTAGTAACATATGAGGACCATAAAAGATTAATGATTATATAGAGTATGTACTTTGGGTGACTTGTGAACTACTTACATAAATGGCATAACATAGTACATAAACTGAGTGTATTAACTACTTAGCTGGACTGTTTTCAGATATAGCAGATAATTTACACTATCACACTTATTATAATACTGGTCATAAAAAAAAAAAATTAACTTAAGACACACACATTCCCAAAACTGTAAAGAAGTTGTATTTTATTAAAGTATCTTGGTAACACTTTACAATAAGGTTTAATTTGTTAACATTAGTTAACTACAACTAACATGAGCATTAGTTAACATGAACTAACAATGAGCAATATATATATATATATATATATATATATATATATATCAAACATTTTTGTTATTTACTAGTCTATTATTATTTCTTGTTATGTAGTGTTATTTACAATTATTTGTCTTTGTAGAAATCACATATCCCCAAGCAAAATGCATAAAGAAATAAGATCATCTTCAGACACAGACTGGATGTGCCACAGTGATTCCAATTAATACAAATAAGCCTGATCATTAAGTATTTCCTCCAAGTCTGAAGCAGTAATTGCAATGGAGATGCTGAAGATGTTCTTAGACCAGAGGAGCAGATAAGAAAGTCCTGATGATGTCCTACACAATGAGTATAACCACCAGCCTGCTTGGAAAATGATGATGCCTCCCTCCAGCACTATAATCAACCTTCTCCAGCTGCAACAAATTTCTATCTGGAATCTTTAGATTGAAATTTGTTGCCCATTCTCAATGGGAAAGTGCCCAAGCAACATTGCTCAAAAAGTTGCCCTGTGTATCATCACATTGAGGCACTTGACAAGCTCAGTGAGATTACATTCAGTGAAAACTTGTGTCTTGTCAGCACAGGTTTTGTACTAGTATTGAAAAGCAGGACCAAAATCTGATTCAAAACTCAGTGCCTGAACATTTCATAGGAATCCTGCTGGGGTTATTCTGCACTAAAACCTGTATCAGTTCTCCAACGGTAGGGATGGATATCGCCAACTACCTCACTACAGAGTGCTGCAGCAAGAACGTATTTTTGTTGGCCAACCTAGAAGTTAGCCCCACAACAAATAAAACAATAGGATTTTTTTCCATTGGCTTTTGGATTATTTAAGAAAATAAGCTCTGTGACCGACTAACATAAGATTATGATTCTTACATGTTCATCATGGTAATCGTCACAAAGGAACACAACTTAATGAATTTTAAAGCCTAAATATAAATCGCCAGAACCTAGAAGTAAAAAGCTTAACATAAGCTATAAATGAACTACAGTACAGTTGACTTCATCATCATTAAGGTTCCCACTCTTCCCTCTCAGTCTTTAAAAAAAACAACAAAAAAAACATTGAGTAACATTTAGGTTAGAACAGTTTGCAAGAGTGTGATTATAACACAATGAAGCTATAAAAGGTGCAATTGTGAGGAGATGAGTTTACCTATTCACCGTGATGATGTTTAGTGTCTCAGACTCTGCGGTCCCATTTTGCCACTTATTAGCAATCATCCATGCAGCACTCTATACGATACATTACTGTTTTCGATTTCCGTGTGCCATTTGTCTGTTCTGACCAGTGTGCAAAAAATCAAAACAGCAAATGGGCTAAATGAAAATGCAGATTCACTCTCTGACAGTAGGTGGCGTTTTTATAAAAACAGAAATACCCCGGTTATGCTGGGACACAAGGCACCCCATAACTTTACGTTTCTGACATTTCGTTGCTTGTCACAGAGAAGAAACAGTATTTACAATTTAAAAGCTCGAATCCAGTTGGTTGGCCAGATTTCTTTGCAGCGCAACAGAAAAGATATTAGAACACTTTTTTTTTTTTTTTTTAAACAAAGTTGCATTGACAAATATTCATGTCGATCTGAACAGATGCATTAAAGCCCAAACTTTTCACGTGTACGCTAGGGTATGTGTACAGTGTGAATGATGCAAATTGTATCATCAGCACAGTATATGCGCACTAAACACATGCAGAATGGGTTTCTAACTGAAAATGGGTTTCTAACAAAAAAAAATTTCAGTAATTAGTTTATCCACCATGTATGGAAGCTTGTTTCCACCACAAAATAAAAAAGTAAATCGTTAACAAAGTCCCTTTAAGACAAGTCATTTCACTCGGCGGCCATCTTTGAAACGCCTCTCGGGCATTCAAGTGCAGCTCCTATCTCTTTGAATGGGGAAACATCAAATTCTCCAAAGCTGTTTGCCAAGCTTTCGATTAAATTTCATATCTAAAAATCACCAATGAAATCTGACAACAACTATCTCATAAATTTTGTTTCTAAACAAAATCATGACAACAAAAAAAAAATCCAGGCTGGATCAGGCTAATGCACATGTGCAGTCCTAAGTGTGCGTCTTTATAGGAAGTTCGTGTCTGGAGCTTCTACCGGCCACTGCAGTGATAAGATGACTTTACCAATCGCTGATTGGCTCTTATTTAGAAGGCGGGACTTATTCCGCTATATTGCTCCCATTCAAAACAATACGAGTGACGAGTCTTGTGTTACTCTATAGTCTTTGCCGGTTATTGTGACTTTTTAAATATCACAATTCTGACTTTTTCTTACATTTGTGAGTTTACTTTATCTCACAATTATGACTTATGATTCTCAGAATTCTGAGTTTATATCTTGCAATTCTGACTTTATTTCTCGCAAATCCAAGTTTAGATATAGACTGAGAAAAAAAAAAAAGTCAAAATTGTGAGATAAAAAGTCAAAATTAATGTGTTTTTTTTTTTTTTTTTTTGGCAGAAACAAGCTTCCATAACAAGGTGTCAACACTGGCCCGTGCCATTGTTTCACAGTCTGAAAAGAAACAGACTTTTGTTCCTGAAATGCTGTGCGCTTGACTGAGTGCGTATGCTAAACCGAAGTACTTCGGGCTTAACAGCTGATCCTTGAAATTAAAATGTTTATCACACCAAATTTTCACACCAAATATTTGTCCTGGTGTGAACAAGACAAAACATTTCCCTAATGAAATTAAGGAAAGGCATCATGAAAACACATTGTGTGATTTTACAGCTTTGAAATCATTCAATACCAACACAACACAATAGTGCCACATTTTTAAAGTCTATTAAAGTGCCCTTTTGGTTGGCAGATGGGGCGTAAACTTGCGTCACTGTACATGATAACGTTCAGTCTGGGGCCACACACACAGCACAGGTCATGGTCTTTAGTAAAAAAGAAAAAAAAAGAAAGAAAAGGTCATAAATCAGCCCATTATACATGTCAAATTGGCTCTCTTGACAGTATGTGACACTTCAAAGTCAGACAAAGGAGACTAAGTGGTTGACATCACCTTTAAATTATGAATTTATTTATTTTAAATCACATTTAGCCTATAAAACAAGTGGTGTTGATTATTGTCTGATTATTGTTAACAAGATGACATGCAAACTTTATAAACTTAAATACTGTTTACTGGAGCCATTTCTCTCGCTCATATAAATGCTAGCAATTTCAACAAATGATACCAAACATTCATAAATGACAATCATGCACACATAAGATTAATACAGCATGACGATAAATGCATCAATCCCAACATCCGCAAACATAAACTTCTCGTATAATCGTCTAAAATGTTTGAAAAGTATATGAAATGCATTCATATATGAAAAATAACTAGCCTATATGAAATAAACGACGTGATTTAACAGTGGTTTGTTTCATGCTCTGTGCTCTGACTTCATGAATGGCACTATTGAAAACAAAACTGCAACGTGTACAACTGACTCAAATACAGTATCCGCTGAAGGAAAAGCTGCACGGGTTGTGTTGAAAACTCACCTCAGCCCGTCTGCGCAAAGAAATCGTTTCATTTAGTCATTGTCATCCGGGAGGGCATTTAAATCACTCAAGAGTTTCGCCTGACTGCACGTACAGCTCTATGGCTACTTTCAATTCAGGATCTATTCCGTGACATATGAAGCCATGCTAAATCTGTAATATCACGTGGACAGCGAAAAGCTATTACCACTGGTCACGTGACGGCTAATTCCTGGCTAGATCCAAAACCTGAAAACACTGCTTTCTTAGTCATTTTTGAAAGTCGACAGCACAGCCCCACAAAGTTTCGAAACAGATCCTGTGTCCGGCTTGTGAAAATACTACGGCGAAGGCTTGGCTTATGAATATTAATTTTATGCGCTCAGAATGTCGACCTGATTGGCCGAATTTTACTGTTCTGAAGGCTTGGCTCATGAATATTAATAAGACAAATTGACGCTACAGGAAGGCTTCCAAGCAACGTCAGCGCTGCCTATTTAATAGTCATAAGTTAAACCGTCGCAATAGTATATTCATACATATTTAATTTACTGTCAGCCAAGTCTAAATTAGAAATTCATATATTCTAATTTCAACTGCTTTTATTTACTTTATTGTCAGTAGAAATTAATTAGGGCAATAAAGGGTAAGTTTATTGTCAGTAGAAATTAATTAGGGCAATAAAGGGTAAGTATAGAACTTAATATTTCAAATTAATTGTTTAACTATATATCTGATGAGCATTTAGGATTAATGTTTTTATGAAAGTTACTGAGAAAATATGTTTTATAGGGGTCCCTGCGTTGGCTGAGAATCTGGACATGTTGAAAACATATAAAGTGTTTCCTTCAAATGACCAATCAAAATCCTCTGATGAGTGAGGCTTTGTTGAGACTGAAAATCATACCTTATATGTCTCTTGAAATCAATCCATCAATATCAGTACCAGCAGACTTTATTATAAAATAACTATAATTATACCAAGATAACATTTTTACAAAAAAATATAGCAGCTTTTTCATCAGAGAAAACAGATATATGACTGTAGAAACAAAAATATAAGAAGCATCTGTCACAGTTTCAAAGTTTATTGGGATCTGCTGCATGTTTGTTCTTATCAGTGAGGCAACAGTGGAACTTCGCTGTGACTGGGTTCATGTTAGGTCAAAATTCACCCGGTAGCAACATATGAGGGCCATAAAAGATTAATGATTAGGCCTATGTAGAGCAAATGTACTTTGGTTTTACTGCAAACTACTTAGCTACATAAACACTGTGCCAGGCCTTTGATGTTAATGTAACATTCAGATTACACAACATTACTAAACATTCAGTGCAGTTAATCAAAGCTTGTGGCTGTCTTACTTTCAGAACTGATTTGATTAATCAAAAATCAATCAATACACTGAAATGAGGCTACAGTACACTAACTATCAAAACATCCCTATGATTTATTTTTTTATTTGTAGTAGTAAGATTTTTTATTTTTTTTTTGTAATGAATTTATTGTTGAAATGTGTCTGGACAGGATGTTCATTATTTTGATTTTGTGTGAAATACTGTATAGGGCCCAGATGAGAAACACCTTCAAGCAACTGCATGATTATACTAAAGTTTTGAACATTTCCTAGACAGATTTGTTGAGCACTAAAATATATATTTACGTCTTATATGGTAAATGAATCCCTGTGGGTCGAGTAAGAGCATAACATGCTGTGAAGCCACAGGGTTTAATCCATACAGCCTTCAAATTCTGCATATGCTTGAGGAAAATTCAGCCACACTCCCCTGGAAGAAACAAAGAGCACAGTGAGAGTGAGTGTGAGAGTGTGTGTGTGTGTGTGTGTGTGTGTGTTTGTGTGTGTGTGTGTGTGTGTGTGTGTGTGTGTGTGTGTGTGAGTGTGTGTGTGTGCTCCTAGAACACGAGGAGGGATCTGATTGATCTTTCCACTCCTCAACATTACTGTGACAGTAATTTGTACAATGTTTTAATCAGCATATCATTCTCCAGCCTGGTCTCATTGTTAATACGTAGATATTAATACATAACTTTTTTAAAGACACAAAAACGTACATTTTTGTACGTTTAGAAAGGTGCTAAAACATACAACATTGACGTAATTATAGCACTAAAACGTAAAAATACTTACGTTTTTACAGCGAAAAAACAAAATATTTACGAATCTGTCATGTCATAAAGATATATGTAGAATTTCCATTTTATCATTTTGTAGATAAATTTAAGATCCATAAACCCCATCCTGAACCTAAACATTCCCATTTTATACATAAGTTACATTTAAAAGAATAAAACATAATGGACAGAAATGGGTAAGAAAAAATGACAATTTTAGTAAAAATATAACATTAAAACGATATTTTGAGCTGCTAATCTTACACCTACCCCTAAACCTACACATAACCATTTCTTAACGTAACCGTAAGTAAATGTACGTGTGTTAGAACCACATTTTACGTAAAAATACACACGTATTCTCTTGAGATCATGTTGCATTTTCAAATCAGTTTACATAAGTACTGCTTTCATGTATGGAATAGAAACCATAACAGCAAAAGATACATGATTCTGAAAATTTATATAGGACTACATGTTTTTCACACACACATGCACACATATTACATACATACATACATATATATATATATATATATATATATATATATATATATATATATATATATTACAATGGTTTCTATTTTAATATACTTTAAAGTGTAATTTATTCCTGTGATCAAAGCTGAATTTTCAGCATCATTACTCCAGTCTTTAGTGTCACATGATCCTTCACAAATCATTCTAATATGATGATTTATTATCAGTGATGGAAACAGTTGTGCTGCTTAATGTAATGGATTCATTTATCAATAAAAAAAGTTAAAAAGAACAGCATTTATTCAAAATAGAAATCTTTTCTAATAATATAAGTCTTTACTATCACTTTTTATCAATTTAACACATCCTTGCTGAATAAAAGTATTCATTTCTTTCAAAAAAAGAAAAAAAGACAAAAATTACTGACCCCAAAGAATCCTGAAAAAATGTATCACAGGTTCCACCAAAAAAAAAAAAAAAAATGAAGCAGGTCCACTGTTTTTTAACACTGATAATAAATCAGCATATTAGAATGATTTCTGAAGGATCATGTGATACTGAAGACTGTAATGATGCTGAAAATTCAGCTTTGACATCACAGAAATACATTATATTTTAAAGTAATAAAATAGAAAACCATTATTTTAAATTGTATTAATATCAATATTAATATTGATCAAATAAATGCAGGCTTGATGAGTATAAGACACTTCTTTCAAAAACATTAAAAATAGTAATGTTTTCAAACGTTTGACCGGTACTGTATGTATGTATATATATATATATATACACACATACACACACAAGCATTTATTTGATCAAAAATACAGTAAAAAATGCTAAATATTATTACAATGTAAAGTAACTCTTTTCTATTTAAATATATTTTAAAATGTAATTTTCAGCATCATTACTCCAGTCTTTAGTGTCACATGATCCTTCAGAAATCATTCTAATGATGATCTGACTGGTATCTTATTTTTGATCTCATCTATTTTGACCTGTTTTTGACCCATGATCTCATGCAGATTTCTTGAAATCCAAATCTCATCAAGCAATCAGAAAAGCTGTTTACTGGTGTTGTTGCTCGCTATTATATGAGTGTTAGTCATTTCAACATATGATACGAACTTTTCATAAATACAGTGAACAATCAGCTAATACATATGGAGGAAGCAGGCAATGTCGTGATTCAGTGGCAGGTGGATGAGGAGGACAAATCTCCTCTCATGACCTATACAATGTTTACAAAAAAGCTGGAAACATTTTTACATGGTTTCAAATGTACTACTGTGCATCTCTAATTTAATCTGGCTGCTAGAAACCGTCTTTTCAATGGACTGATAGAAAATATAACTGAACAAAAGAGACACTGCACTGGAACTTTATCCACTGGTGTCACAGTGTATTGCTGTATGAATGGCACTATTGAAAACATGACTGCAAAACTGCAACGTGTACAACTGAGTCATCGTATCTACTGAAGGATAAAGCTTCATTTAAAACCTTGATATAGATTTACAGTGTTAAAAACACAGCTCTAAATGTTAGGTGTTACTGCAATCACACATTTGCATTTATGTACACGTCTGGCAGACATTTTTTTTCCAGCTTCTCATGTATTCAGACTTTCACAACCTTGGTTTTACTAACAGCTGTCCCTTACAGGAACTACATCTAACAGGAACTGTCAATACATGCAGTGACAATACCAAAGAGGTGCTGTTGACCAAAAGCACACCAATGACAAACACGCCAAAGCTTCAAGTACATATACAGCCCTTCAGTGTACATTATTACGACATTCAAGATAAACAGAAAGCACGTCATATAGGTAGTAACATGTGAAGACTCATGCAAAAATAGCCCATGTCATGTTAAAACAGTGAAATCACAGAACAGTCCCTCACAAAATCAGTTAAATGCCTCTGTTCACTACTAAAAATGCCCTCTTCCTTCCAAATCTTCATGAAAGTAAAGCCCTCACTTAACTCTTTGAAAGTTTGTTTCTTTGTTTGTGTTTGTTATTCTCAATTATCACACAGTATGGAATCTCCCTTTTAATTAGTCTTTAAAACAAAAGTTTTTCTCTAAACAAACTCTCCTGTGGTAATTTAAAGCTGTGAAAGGAAGTTCACAACTGAGCCACTTTATGGAGCCACTATACAATGCAAATGAGCAGCAGGAGTGTTCAGGAAACCTGTTTAGACATTTGCAATTGAAATGTGATGCCTCTTGTGATGAAGAAACAATTATATATTATTATATTATATTATGTTAGATAAAAAGTCATTAACTATGTCAAAATAATGACCTTGTTGATTATTTTCTGATATTATCTCATGATGACTAATGTTGGGGAAAGTTATTTTATATAATACATTACAATATTGCTTTACTCCTTAAAAAGTAACTAAGTAATGCATTATGGAATGCTTTTTATGGAAAGTAACGTGTTATACGTTACTGTGTATTCCAGCAGAAATACACAGACTTCATCAATAATATGGTTGACCAGGGTTATGCTGAAGAGGTGCCAAAGCCTCAACTTGAACAACATGATGGTAAGGTTTGGTATATTCCCCATCGTACCACTCCCGTAAAGGCAAGTTGCGTGTTGTATTTGACTGTGGAGCGGAATTCAAGGGAACTTCTTTTTGAACAGTCCGTTACTACAAGGTCCTAACCTTACTAGCTCATTGATTGGAGTTCTTCTTAGGTTTAGACAGGAGCCAATTGCATTCATGACTGATGTTACGGCTATGTTTTATCAAGTTAGGGTGACTGAAGAGGATAAAAACTTCCTTCGGTTCTTGCGATGTAACACAAGATGAGCTCACTGAGCAGTTTCGTCACCAAGCTGTGCATGCTTTGCTCTAAGAAAGACTGCAGAAGACAATCAGCACAGGAGGTAATGAACACTGTCTACAAGAATTTCTATATGGATGACTGCCTGAAGAGTCTTCCATCAGAGAAGGAAGCAATCCAGATGGCCAGAGATCTAGCGGCTCTTTGTCACAAAGGTGGCTTCCATCTGACACAGTGGGTTAGCAATAGCCGTGAGTTTCTGCAATCCATTCCAGAGCAAGACAGATCTAAGAATTTCATTGAGCTTAACTTGGACAGGGATCAACTGCCGGTGGAAAGGGACTCCAGTGGTGTGTACAGACAGACACATTCAGTTTCAAGACTGTCTGTAAAGAACGAATGCACAGTAGATTTTATCAGTGGTCAGCTCAGTCTATGATCCTCTAGGTTACCTATCACCACTGATGCTATCTGTCAAGCTCCTTCTACAGGAATTATGCAGGACAAATTATAGCTGGGATGATGAGATTCCTCCAATCTTTGATCAACAATGGATCAAATGGGTATTTACATGGTGCTTTTACAGCTGACCGATGTTTAAAGCCACATGGGTTTGGACAACCTGTTCAAGCTCAATTACACCATTTCTCAGATGCCAGTGAAAAGGGATATGGCTCTGTAACTTACCTTAGATTAGAGAATAGCCGTAACATGTCTCCTTTCCACTGGGCAAATCCAGAGTGACACCCCTTAAGCCAGTCACCATTCCTCGTCTAGAGCTAACTGCTGCTACTCTAGCTGTTCGCATTGATAAAATGCTCAGAACAGAACTTCAGCTGGATTTGAAAGAATCATGTTTCTGGACTGATAGCACATCTGTCCTGAAATATATAAAGAATAAGAACAAAAGGTTTCTTACCTTCGTGGCAAATAGGCTCTCTGTTATTAGAGTGGCTTCAGATGTGACACAATGGAAGTACATCAATACTTCTCAGAATCCAGTAGATGATGTGTCCAGAGGAATAACTGCACAGAAGCTCATAGCTATCAAGAGGTGGTTACACGGTCCACAGTTTCTGTGGTTGAACCACAACACTGAGACAAGTATTTCTGACGATGATCCAGAAATCAAAAGGGAGCTCACAACAAATGTTGTAAATATAGAGGATGTCAACACTCATAAACTAATCGCATACTTTTCTGAGTGGAAACGACTCAAAGTAGCAGTAGCATGGCTACTTAAGTTAAAGAGCGTCTTTCTGGAATTAAGCCGCCAAAGATAGCAGACTACTGAATCATCAGATGACCTGAACAAAGTGGAGCGGAAAATGCAGGAAGTTAAAGCTTCATTAGGAGGACAATGTCTGTCTACGGATGACCTCTTTGATGCAGAAAGAGCTATTATCCAATTCTGCCAGCGAGAAAAGTTCAGCATGGAAATTGCTTGAATTAGAATCTGGAAAATCTAAAATCAGAAAGAATAGTGCTATTTATAAGCTAAACCCCATTCTGGAAGATGGACTGTTGAGAGTTGGTGGTCGGCTATGCAAGATCGCAATGCCGGAAGAGGTAAAACATCCTGTAATCCTGTCCAAAGAACAACATATTTCCAAACTTATCCTTAAGCACATCCATGAACAGACTGGCCATGGTGGAAGAAACCATATTCTTAGAAGAAAGTACTGGATCACCCACACCAACGCAGCTGCTAGGAAAGTCCTTTCAAGTTGTGTCTTTTGCAGGTGACAGAAAGGGAAATTGAGTGAGCAAAGGATGGCTGACTTACCTTCAGAAAGGTTAACTGTAGATCCACCTCCATTCACCAACGTTGGAGTAGATTACTTCGGTCCAACTGAAGTAAAAAGAGGCCGCTCTCTCGTGAAACGCGATGGTGTGATATTTACATGTATGGCCAGTAGCAGTCCATTTAGAGATTGGTTATTCATTGGACACGGATTCCTGCATTAATGCATTGCGCAGATTCATATGCAGAAGAGGACAACTGTCTCATTTAAGATCAGACAATGGAACAAATTTTATTGGTGCAGAAAAGGAATTAAGAAAAGCACTGGCAGAATTGAATCAAAGCAAGATCCAGAAAACCTTAGCGCACAAAGGCCTCAAGTGGAGTTTTAACCCACCCGCAGCTTCACATAATGGAGGAGCAAGGGAACGCATCATAAGAATGGTAAGAAAAGTGTTGTCTTCAGTTCTGCATCAAAAAACATTGGACAATGAGGGATTACACATCTTTCTCTGTGAAGTAGAGTCTATTCTAAATGATCGACCCATCACCAAGGTATCTGAGGATCCGAATGATTTGGAGCCCCTCACTCCCAACCATCTTCTTACTATGAGGAAAAAAACAATCCTGCCTCCTGGACTGTTTGATGAAAGGTATGTAAGAAGAAGGTGGAGGCAGGTGCAGTACCTCTCAGACCTATTTTGGAAGAGGTGGATAAAAGAGTACTTACCTCTGCTACAAGAGAGACAAAATGGACCAGAGAAAGACGCAATTTACAACCAGGCGATATTGTTCTTGTTGCAGACACTGCAGTCCCTCACAATTCTTGGATACTTGGAAAAGTTCTAGAAACTTTCCCAGATCAGAAGGGTTTAGTTAGGTCTGCAAAAATCCAGACAAAATTGAGTGTCATAACAAGACCAGTAACAGAAATTCCTGGGTTTGAAGAAAATAAAAAAAAGAGAGAGAGTATTGAAGTAGAATACTCAGAAAAAGAAGAAAAAATTGTGTATGTATTTATGATTATGATTCATGGCTCCTTATGTAAATATATTAATTGAACTGTTTCTTCACTCCAGTCATAAACAATTAGGGGCCGGTGTGTAGGAGCCATTTGTTTCAGTTTATATAGTTTTTTCTTTCATGCCACTAGAGGGCGCATAATGTATTTATGTTGTCTAATCACTAAAACAGAGTGAGAGTTTTTTGCTTTCTTTATTTTCTTTATTGTTTGTTGCTGTTTGAATTGAGCAAAGTGACAATAAACCGATTGGAATATCCAACTTTAATTTTCTATGGCATGGACATTTTATCTATTCCAGAAGAACCAAAACGCGTCAAAAACCAAGATCTTTAAAAGTGGACAATCGTGCGCCTACAGTTACTTTTGCGTTACATTTTCACATGGGCTGGTTTTGTTTGTGTTTTTTAATAACAAAAAAGTTCTATTTTTGGCAAATGTAAAGGCCCTTTTATACCAAAAGTAAATGCCAATTCATGTCTGTACAGTAGATGGCGCAGCTCAAACCAACCTTTCTGGAACACAGAAGAATGGGACGGAGGAAAATAAAGTGCACCTTACTCCCGATTTCTCTCAACATGAGGACATGAGACATGGGAAAATAAAGTAACTGGTGTTACTTCTTAGAAAAAGTAACTCAGATATTTAAAACATTTAAAAGTAATCCATTACTTGAAAAAAGTAACTTGCATTACTTATAATGCATTACCCCCACATTGATTATGACATAATTTCCGATTTTTGTTCTAATTATGACTTTTTTATCACATAATTATGGCATAGTTTTATGTCATAATTATGATTTACCAAACTATGTTTTTTTTTTTCTTATGTGGTGGAAATGGGCTTCCATAATTATGAGATTGATAATGGCATGTAAAAAGCAATATGGAGAGATCACTGAAGTACAACTGGAATCATCAACAGAGGAATTAAAAAGAAATGTGGGTGAAGGAGAAACAAGGCATTTGCAGGTGAATGCAGAAGGAATAGCTTCTCTACACTGTAGAGCAACAACAAAAAAACAGTCAAATGACTGGCAGTTATGGGTGTCGAGCAAAAACTATAAAATTAAAGTATCCTCATTTAAATAAAGTGCAAAAATATTACAGAAATTTTCATTAAACATTTTACAGAAAAACATTATTTTACAGGTATTTCCTGAATTGTTATGATCAAACACTTTCACTGTAAAATGCAAATCTCTTGCAGTTAATCGTTAGCTAGCAATAGCACACACATATGCTAATGCGACTATAGACTGCATCAGCGACTACACGGTTAATGGCTTTTAAATAAAACAAGATGCAGCATATCGTTAATGTTTTCTGGCACATCCTGGACTAACAGGACATTAAACACAAACATGTCTCAAGATCTGAGCATCTTCACTTCAGTTTGACTTGATTTATTTCATACAAAAGTTCATAATGAGAATTAACGGAGGTTTAGATTTTGATGTTTTATTGAAGTTTGTTCTTGACCCTTGATCCTTTTTTTTACATTTTCTCTTGTGTTTATAAAGATATACAATATATATTAACAAATATACATTTGTTATGGCAGAAAATCTGATCAGATGAAGTTGGCTATGCTGATATATAGTCATCATGTAGTAGCCTGACTCACTTATCTCATTATGCAGTAAATATTTTGGCAGTATATGTAGACACACACAGACATCAAGAATCAGCCTATGAATTTCAACAATGGTAACAATCAAAAAAAAATTCAGATAAACATCAAATCTGTACATCACAAAACAAGCAACTAAAGTCACAAAAAGATTTTTGTTGAGATTCATACTCTGTTTCTCGATGTCTCTGTGCATCTGAAAGACACAGCTCAAAACATTTTCTGTATCACTTTTAAAAAAATTCAAAATATCTGATTGTCATAACACTGATGCCATAAATATCACAAGGCTGCTGTTAACTTTACAGATATTGTTCGTAATTTTACAGATACATAAAAGTAAACAACTGTTAAAAAAAATGTTACCGACTGAATATGGTTAAGAGTTTTTGCTAGAGAATAAGAATTTCTGAAGACTCTTTTGTTATGTTAGAAATATCTGCAGCACTGTGTAAGCAAAAGATGAGAAGTGCATGCTGTGAAAGTGAGCATGACTCCGGTAAACGTGGAGAGGGTGCTGGAGTTAAGTGTTAACTGTAAGTGCAACAAGAGTACACTATAGCGTATCATAAGCAGAAGTTGTGAAAGCTGTTGAAATGAGGACCAAACATGGAAGGGAAAGTTGACTATGTCAGAAACATACTGTACACAAGTACATGAATGTTATTCCCTGGCCAGTGCACCGCAAGTGGGTGGTCTTGTTGAGTTAACCTGCATGCATTCTTGCGTTACTTTGGTGATAACAAACCTCAGTACTTAAGAAATACCATTACTTTCAAATATATGTGCCATGACTTGCATATACAGTAGCAAGCTACATCATGCATGAAACTGAGCATACAGTATCTGCCTTCAATAGGCCAAGGACACCTTGGCGGACAGAGACTGAGCAGATGTTAAATATTATATGAAATTTCTATTTCTATTTCTAATTATATTAAATTTTTATTTTACTTATTACATTTTAAACAGATAGGCTAGTATAGGAGAAAGGCCCTCATTCCTCAGAGGTCACAGTGGGGGGCACTATTGAGACAGCTTTCACTAAACAAGATCCAGATAAAACAGGAAAAGCTGCAGATTTAAAGGAAGAGGGATTATAGGCTAATAAATTGTTTAACAGTGTGCTCCTTGATGTTTTACCTTTGAATCTTTATTATTGTATTATATTATATTGTATTATTCCAATCCATAGAAAGAAATCTTGTTAATAAAAATAATCTTATTAATAATTACTTTTTTTTAAATGTTTGATACAAACAAGGACGTTTGTGGTATTGATTTGTATCGTAATTTAATGTTTAACGTCATGTCACAATAATAAAATAAAACGAATGTTTTTTATATGAATTTAAGGACAAATACAACATATTTTAATGTTATTGTAAAATAAACAAATAAGTAATCTGACTCGCTGACGTCATTCGCAGTGCTTTATGGGAGTGGGCGGTTGGCGCAGAGCTGTTTTGGCGCGATTTTCAATTACATCGGGGATTTTATATTTTTTCTTGTGGTGAAGTCGCATAGCTTTCTCTAAAATGAACATGTCATGTCAAACATATAGCATCAACTTGATAAGGCACTCAATCTATTATATTTTCCACTCAAAAGTAGTTAATTTAGCGTACTCATTGGTTCCATTCAACTTCCATTCAAACAGCCTCTGTCGTTTTTTTAAGCGGAGTTTGGCTCCCTCTTGAGGAGATTTGCAGCAAGCGTCTTGTCACGTGACCTAAATTAATATTCAGTAGTAATATTCGGCCGCCTTTCAACAAATCAAATAGGTCGATTGGGCGAACGTGACTTAAGCCATCTTAATATTCATGAGTCAAGCCTTCGCCGTAGTAGACGCCCGGGTGGTACTGGTACATTGACTGGCTGAGTCTGCTGTGAGGAGGGGAGATGGATGCGCCGCCGCTGTCTACCGGCTGTGGTACTGAGCATTTTAAATATAACATTCGAGTCGACTTCTTTTAAATGGCAACGATTTTACTGAGGAAAGCAGCATATGAGATGATTGTTTCGTGTATTGTTGTATGAGTAATTGTGTTGATTTATGCAGTGAGTGAGATGGAGGCCGGTAGAGATGAAGAGGGAGAGGCTCTGGAGGAGAGCGCGGAGGTGAGAGAAGATGCATGCATAAAAAAATAGACTAAATCTTTAATGCCTTCGCATCTAATTATTAGCTATAATACTATCTGTTCATGAGCATACATTATTCTCAGAGTAGTGTGAAAAAGGAAAATGGGTGTGTGAGTTAACCGGCTTTTTAATCCATTCGAGGGTTGACACCCTTTTCATGTGACCGCGTCTGCCCATCTTTTGTATTTCATATAAGAGTGCAGATCATACAGATGATGGCTTTAAATGAAAAATATCCATTAGTTTACTTTGACAGGCATCATTTGTGGTTGCAGATAACACCTCTTAATTCCTCCTATTGTTGTTTCATGCATTTTCATATTTCTGATGTGGTTGCATTCATACTAATATTTCCAATTCTTGAATAAAACGTTCCAAATAAACTGCATTTATTTAAATTTACAAACCAATTGATGGTTTATAGTGACATTAAGGTTTCAGGTATCAGAGAATCACAATTTGTGTGGCAAAGCAACACTATTGTGTTTGCAATGTGAAGGAGAATTATGCGGTTTAGTTATAAAGAGCATTGCATCACTGTCGCTATATCTGACAAATCCCAAAAGTATCATTTAATATTTACAGTGTAGGATCTAAGACAGGTGTATTAGCTTTGTGGCACAAGATATCCTTAATGACAGACTGATATTCATATAAACTAGCAGGAACACACAGTATGTACAATACCCTCACATCTACAATAACTCTAATGGCAGAGCAACCTGTCAGAGAACCACTACACTGATGTTTATTTGCAGGTTTAATAATTTTATAAAAACATTACTGTGTTAAATATAATGGTATGTGATTTCAGTACATTTGTGTGAATATACACTACAGTTCAAAAGTTAGGGGTTGGCAAGAATTTTTAATGTTTTTAAAAAGAAGTCTCTTAAAAATCCTCCAGAAATCATTCTAAAATGCTGGAAGAAATCATTTCTTCGTATAATCAATGTTGAAAACAGTTGTGCTGCTTAATATTTTTGTAGAAACTGATATAAAATTAAATAAAAAAGAGTTTATTTAAAACTTTTGTAACATTATAAATGTATTTAATGTCACTTTTGATCAATTTAATGCATAATTGCGAAATAAAAGTATTAATTATTTGAGTTTATTATATTAAATTATTATGTATTTATCTGACTGACCCCAAACATTTGTACAGTAGTGCATATTTAATGTTTTAGATACTGCTGTGCTCTCAAATTGTTTCATTTGTTATAACTTCTATATAAATATTGTCAATATGTCAACATTTGTTCTGTTTTTACAGTGCCAGAGACTCACTGCAGAGAGAGATGAGGCTGAAAGGCAACTCAAGCACATTAAACGAGGTAAGATCAAGAAACCTGACTGGTGTGAAAGAATGTGAAGTCATCTTTATTCTATTTGTAAGACATGTTTGTCATTCAAAATTGGAAGAACAATATTGCAATGTGCAGTGTAGCATCAGATTCATTTTCTGATCTTCTGTGTAGACCAGAGGTCATCAGTTGGCTTCCTGTGGTCCAGATCCCGGCTCAGTCTGGACCACAAATAATTTATTTTAAATTAATACAATTATTCATTTAACCCCACGTAACCCTTGCTGGCTCTTTTACTACAAAGACGATCTAAACGTCTTGAGGTCACATGAAACGGAAGTTGCGATAGGCTTTTCTTCCATATTGTGACGTATATCCGAGTGAAACAGCTTCTCGCACAAGAAAAAATGTAATGGGGATTTGATTGGATGGTTGTGGTTTGCTGTTGCTGTGATGTCATGTGAGTGACAGTTTGTCCCAACCTTGCACCAGTAAACACGTCATCAGAGAAGAGAAAAGATGTCTCTGCAAGAGGGAGGGGAAGTTATTTACATGAAATGTTATGAGAGCACATTCATTTAAAAAATGATGTGCACTGTAAATTATTTATGATAAATACTGCAATATTCCATATAAAAAAACAAGAATTGCTGGATTTGCACAAAAGATTAACATGACGGCACATGCTAGTCGATGAGCTGAATCAACTCCACAGCAACTACATAAATTCATCCATTAACCATTCAGAAACGTCCAAAGTTGTAACTTCTTCCTGAGTCTCTCCATCAGCTCTGGTTTGAACAACGTAAGGCTGAACACCGTTACTGACAATCCTCATTTTGGCTGCGTGAGATTCTCCAGCTTTGTTGTTGTTGAGCAACCGAAGCACGAGCTGTTAAAGCTCCGCCCTCTTCTGGAAAGAGGACCGGGAGCAGAAGCTCATTTGCATTTAAAGTGACACACACAAAAAACTGCATGTTTTTGCTCACACCCAAATTGGGCAAATTTGAAAAGGTATAATAAATGATCTGTGGGGTATTTTGAGCTGAAACTTCACAGACACATTCTGGGGACACCAGAGACGTATATTACATCTTGTGAAAAAGGCATAATAGGTCACCTTTAAATTCTCCTTGGTATTAGAGCTGCACGATAAATCCTTAAAAGAACGCGATCTCGATTCAAAATCCCACACAATCTCATTCCTAAATGACGACAGTTCGTCTGTGTCTATTAAACCTCTGACAAAATCACACTGGAACATTTAAATCTGAGATTGCGCTGACGCTGATCCAGAGAGAGCAGTTATCATGTACAGTATGAAACAGCTTCACAAAGTCTTTCCAACCACACAGTTTTGTTATTTCTGTGTTACAAATATTCATATAATCACAGAAGTACTAGGATAAAAGTTTCAGATATAAACACTGATGTCCACAGTAGCGATCAATATAGAGCATATCACCATTTGAAAGTAACGACGATTGTATCGATTACATCGTTACACCAGTAGGTGGCGACGAGTAACTTAAAGTGTGTGTCACTGAATCATTCATCCAAGAGATTCGTTCAAAATGCTGATTCATCCAGTAATGAAACAAGTGAAGTATTTATGAGTAAGTCATTGAATCATTCAGTTTTTTAAAATAATTCATTCAGATTAATTAAACCTTTTAAATAGACTGCAGTAATTAACATTTTGTCAGAACCTCTTATAAATCATGTTATTTTGTTTAGATGTCTGTTCAGAATTATGGGAAAATCGTGATCTCTGCTTAAAACAAACAAATCGTGATACTCAATTTAACCAGAATCGTGCAGCTCTACTTAGAATACACTGTACACACCGAATTGTAAAAAGTAAAAGCTTAAGAAGTTTACTATAAAGTTTGCAAGTATGTTGGTGTCTAACAGTCCTGACCTCACTGACCTCTATACATCACCTTTTTGCAAAGAGGAAGAGGTGAAGATGATCTCACTTGGCTCATCCCACAAAGCTGACGCTTGGTGTTGTCTTATCTCATTTCCTATCCCTTCACCCATATCACCATGACATCACCCAGGGGCTCTTCTGAATGGTCTATTATTCGTAGGTGTTAGCAGGTACTCCAGTCTCCATGGCTACCGGGAGCCAACCGTAGAGATGCATTAGTGTTAAGGTGACCTTACCTGCTTCCATTTCATTTAGTGACATGTAAGGAATCCCAGCCTCAGTTACTAATTTGTTAGCACTCTGACAACACTCTAACGGCTGCCAAGAACAGAATCCGGAAATTGTTCTCAGGTGAGAAAATGTTCGTTCATCTCTGCGAGATTAAAATTAGGGTTTCACTTAACAGGGTTTCACTTGCTTTTACATAAAAAGGCTCAATATTGCACTTTTGTATTTTATATATAATGTTTATATAGTGAATATGTGCGGCACTCAGGAGTATTTTTATCGCAGATTCAACTCAAAGTGCCTTGTTACGTATGTAGAAAATAGTACACTTTAAAAAGTGCTGGGTTAAAAACAACCCAAGTTGAGTTTAAAATAGACAAACCCAGTGAATTGGTTGTTTTAACCCAGCAGTTGGGTTAAATGTTTGCCTAACCTGCTGGGTAGTTTTATTTAGTTTTAGTTCTATTGTTTAAAAATTACTGTATGCTTGCTTAAGATTAACCCAAAGTATGTTGGAAATTAACATTTATTAATAAGTTTAATGAATACTAATTAAACATTTATTCACAGCTGCTTATTAATAAATGTTCACATTTTGATTATTATTGTTGCCTCTAGTAATTATGTGTCTGATTTTTAATTTCCAACCTATATTGGGTTCATTTTAAGCCAGCCATATAGTCATTTTTAAACAATAGTTGGGTTAAATGAAACTACCCAGCACATTGGGCAAACATTTAACCTAATTGCTGGGTTTGTCCACTTTCAACCCAACTTGGGTTGTTTTTAACCCAGCATTTTTTAGAGTGTGAAATATTTTAAATATTTTGGGTAGCATGACAACTTATTTTTGCTGGAGTTTTATTGGTAATACAGTGTGAAGAGACTTTTGTACAATTACTACAATTAAAAGTAATTTTATGCATGGGATATTTCCCAGGGGAATGTTTATATATATATGTTTATATGTTTATAATATATATATATATATACATATACATATATGAACTTTATTCAGTGATAAATTGTGCATATCATTTTATCATTTGACCTAGAAGCCTATGTGGTCAATCATTTGAATATTGTGAATATTAGTTATTGTGCATAACGGACTATTGTGATGAATCCAGTTTTATTTTAGACTAGTTTGGCATCAGCTTTTAGGATATGCTTTCTGCTGTTTTGTTATTGTTGTCCTGTAATCATCAGACAATCCCTAGGGAAGCAATGTAGACCAGCTGAATTCAGCTCTCATCACTGTTTTGTTATAACACTAAATTATTAAAAATCACCAATTATGAATTATTTATCAGTAGAAAATGAGTAGGCACCCGGCTTTCAACCTTCCATTGTAGTTCATGCCAAACCCCTCATGCACTCTTTTCTGAAATGCACATCGCCTTGAATACAATTTTAGTGGAAAAATATTCAGTATGAATGTAATGTACACAAAAATGCATGATACAATTACCTTGTGAGTTACGGTAGATTTTTGCACCGCTCTCGTTAATTTTTTTCCTTTGTTTTTTTAATAAAATGGCAGTGCATGTGTTTTATAACCTCACTAAATGGCACAAACATGACACAGCAAATGTCACAGTAGTTTGCCCTACTTGCTGACATACAGGACAATAGTCTTGTGCAGGGTGCATGTGATTGGTCTGTGTTCTGTTTAATGATTGGCTGCTGCAGGGGAACTGCTGTTGAGTATCTAGGAGGTACTGGATCTGTGTCTGGCAAAGCAGCTGTCTCCCACCTCCTCTTTGGGACGCCTGAGCGAGCTTCATTAAGAATACCCTCTGCACTTATGCAAATTAAGACACAGGCTCGTGTGTTAAGCTATCAGCCCCATTACTCAGCTTATTTACCTTTACGCTTTACATATTTTACAGTTTGTGTGAATTCTGTAGGCCTATATTTACATAAAAAATGAATGCTGCATTTTAATGCAGTCTACACATCCGCCCGGCGGTTGGAGTAGATTATAGGTTGCAAGCACAGGCGCAATTAGTCCTGGAGTTGAAATCAAAATTGCTGGGTGATTAACCCTGAACTGTTACGATTTATTAAAAGAGCTTAATCGCTGTGATCAAAATTGGAATGGAAGCTCTTTAGACTAATGCCAGCCTAACATTTTCTTAAAGTGGCAGACAAATGTTTGTTTGAAGCAGCTGTTTCCTGTCTGCAAAGGATGCTACTGCATTACTTTAAGCTTTCGTCTCTGTTCGACTGACTCCACAGAGCCATATTTTGCTCATGCAGCATTAAGCATGTGGTGGATTTGCTGACCTAGAATCTGCGCACAGAAGCAGCGCTCTTTCGGACAATCATTAGAAGCCAAATGAGTTGAGCAGATGAGTTCGGACTGATCTGCAAGGGCAAGAGGGAGCCACACCCCTTTTATTTTCCTGCTTTATTTTCATGGAAACTTGCACACCCTCAGATGCAGAATTAGTGAATGACCCAGATGCAGTGTTGGGTGTAATGCATTACAAGTGAAGTAATCAGATTACTTTTTTCAAGTAACTGGTAAAGTAACACATTACTTTTAAATTTACAACAAAATATCTGAGTTACTTTTTCAAGTAAGTAACGTGTTACTTTGTTTTCCTATTTATTGACATTTGGAGAGAAATTGGGAGTTATGCTGCCTTCACGTGCTCTCAGAATTATCGTAAATACGAGTTTCCTGGGTAAAAATTGACATGAATGCCCTCCCATTTCGAAACAGAGCTCGTAATCATGACTTCAGAAGTGGTAATTATCAAATTTTCGTGCAAATTTAAGTGCAGAGGCGTTGTGTGTGCTGCTGTGTGAACATAATGGTTATTGTAATTCTAGACATTGGGCCTATTTTAATGATCTAAGCACATGGTCTAAAGCGCAGGGAGCAAGTGCACTTAAGGCGTGTCCGAATCCACTTCTGATAGTTTAAAGATGGGAAAAATGGTCTGAAAGGGTTGTCCCTATTCTCTTAATGAGTCATGGGTGTGTTTTGGGCGTAACATGCAATAAACCATCAGAGTGTCATCTCCCATTTCCTTTAAAAGATTGGCAGATTCACTATTTACATGGCAGAATTTGCAAGTGGAAAAACTGAATGCTTCTCTAGTGAGGAAACAGATCTGCTCGTGTGCAAGGTTAAAGCATGAGAACAGACCATCTACAGGAAAAACCGGATTCCACCAAAGCATTTTTTCATCTTTATGCAGACAATAATAATCTTTAACATTGTAATCCTTTCATTTTTAATATTTGGCATGTTTGTGTGCTGCAGTGCGTCCCTGTGTTTGTAACAAGCGTGTTGTGCACCCGCCTATAGGCGCATATTACTAATGCACCCTTTAAATCAGGGGTTCTCAACCTTTTGCAAGCTGGGCCCCCCCAAAGCTGGTTCATTGCATTTGCCCTCCCACACCCCCCACACCAGATAGATAGCCCTAGGCTATTATTTTTAGGCCCACATTATTATTATTATTATTATTATTATCATCAGTAGCGGTAGGTAGGCCTATTATCATTACTAGGCTATTGTTATAATTGGCAGTAGCACCAGACTTCTAATGTGAGCTTGCAGGCATTATTATTATTATTATTATTATTATTATGAGTAGTAGTAGGCCTATTATCATTACTAGGCTATTGCTATAATTGGGAATTGGAACCAGACCTCTGATATTAATTTATGCTTTATTATTGTTAAAATTAAATAAAATTAATTCAGATTAATCGAAATCGAAATTCGATTTTCTGCATTTTTCGCATCCGTAGCAAATATATTTGAGGGGTGTTTTTGACAATTGAGAGCCACCAAATGACGAATATGAAAAAACAAATACGACAGTCTCGGACTCAGTCAAGGTGCAAGGACCTTAAACTTTTGAGGCTTGCGCAGCTTCTCGAGGAGAAATCAAACAAATGAGCGCCGTTTTCTAAAGTCTATGAGCGCAGCACACACAAATAAACTAAATTGACATACTGCAGTTAAATTTCAAAATGTGGTGTTTTTATATTTATAACATTTGAATACAGTTCAGCAACATACATCACACGACCTGACGACCAAGAGAGCTGACAATTGACCATCACTTCATTTACCATCACCTCGCGACTGAAAATGTGACACTGATATGACAGTTCAACAAACAAGTTAATCATATTAAGTCACTTACGTTTTAGACGAAATAATGACTGTTTTGGTCTATTTTAGCAGTGAAAATAGATCCGATGAATCCAAACAAAGATCACAACATAGCGCATCTCACAGCAACACTCAATCGTGTTTTGAATGATTCAGTGTTTTGAACAAATCGTTTGAGTCAAAGATTCAATGACCCATTCACAAACATCTATCTCATTCTTGATGAATCGGCCGTTTGAACGAATCGTGAATGAACGACTCAATGACTCGCTTAATAAAACCGCTTATCACCTGCATTTGCGCTCACTATCGACAAACCAATCAAATTTGTTCAAAACTTTTTTTTTTTAAATCAGTCCAAACACATTTTAATTTTTATTCAGGAGTTATGTATATACAAAACTATAACGTTTTATGACAGTAGTTTAGTGATAAAAAAATTTGCAAATTTTTTTCCCTCCCATCCTGTAGCCTACCCGCGCCCCCCCGGGAGAGAACCACTGCTTTAAATAACAACAACAACAACAAAAAAATGAAATACTGCACCATTGACTTTAGAGCAGGTTTTTGTTGGTCAATGGTGCAGTCTTTTTCAGTTGCCTCAAAATAGCAACACGCCAACAATGCACCTGAACACACCTCGTTTTCAGACCAGCACACCCATGGGTGAACAGATGGGCACAAATGCATTTGCTATTTAAACAACGTGGCGCAAGACGTGAAAATGATAACTGCGTCGGACTGAAACTAGCAAAAAACACAAAAAATGTGACCTTCGATAAACCAATTCAACCACACTAATAAGCAAAAATGACTTTAGTTAAACGTCACATTTGTGTTTCATTTTTTTCTTTATTGCTAAAGTAAGAGTGTTAAACTTTCTTTTCCTTCGCTCTATTCTGTGATCCAGAATGGCAGCACAGCTGAAAGGTTTGTTTGAGCTGCGCCCTCTACTGTACAGGTGCAAATTCTATTTTCTTCAGCCTGAGGCGTATTCATTTCATTTTTGGCCTTTACATTTGCCAAAAATAGAACTTTTTTTGTAAGAAAACAAACAAACAAACCCAGCCCAGGTGGGAAAAAATAATGCAAAAGTAATGTAACACATTACTTTTCAAAAAAGTAACTTTTTTTTTCGGGAGTAACACAATATTGTAATGCATTACTTTTAAAAGTAACTTTCCCAACACTGCCCAGATTGAGGTTATTTTGCTTGTATTGTAACTTACAAATGGCAGATCTGGTGATTTATTCAGTATTTGGGTTAGTTGACATGAAATTTCAAGCATTTTCTGTCATGTTCACACTGTAAAATATTAAAAACACAACAGAAACTGCTTCTGATTACATGATGTACAGTACGCTTGTAGACAATAGCAAGCAGTATTATGTGTTGGGCAATGGCTGTGATGGATCAGTAAGCTAAAAAACTGATGGAATGAATTTTGTATGATTTCTGATATGCATTTATTTTGGCTATACTGAGTTCTGTTTTGATTTCAGGTTTAGGCAAGAGCTCTGATAGTTTTTGAAAGCTGTGAACTTCACGCGTCCCTGTCAGGTTATTCTCTCACTGGCTCTGCAGAGCTGCTCACTGCCGCACTGCTGCATATTTAACAGGAATGAAGAAATAAGTGTCCTAATCCTGCTGAATTTGGATTATCCAATAAGATATTGTGAATTGATATAGTATAAAACCAAATATATTATTAAATAAAAACAAATCAGATTTGATTACATCAAAGGACTGTTTTTTTTTTCTCTTTCTGATAATGCTACCCTGAGAGTTATTTTAACAGTCTGAGCCATGTTTTTCTCATCAAATTTGTATGTTTCCTTTTTTTCCCATGATGTACTGATATGAGGTGATATCAGAATCAGTTTAATGGATCACTCCCTGAATAAGGGGTCAAAGTGAAGCCACTCATTGATAACGTCCCGCTTTCCATTCTCACAATGTACAGTATGTTACCACATAAAAAGAAAATGAGGAGGAGTATTTATTCCGAGAAAGGGCTCCAGGGCAGGCCGGTGATGCACTTTGCTGTGACTGCACGTGGAGAAACGAATCATTCCTGCATAATTCAACAGCCTTTCATGGAATAATGTATAATAAACTCCCTCTCTTGATCATTTCCTGTGAAACACAATGGCACAAATTATGTATTTACCGTTTTCTTTGACTGTACACATATTCTATGTTATATTTGCCACTTATATGTATTTTAGAAATAGTGCAATGCCACTAAATACAAAAGACTTGTTTAGACTTTGATGTGTATTCTCTGACATTTGCTATGACATTCAATCCTCTATTTGAGAGGCCAGTGTAGTGTATAGAATTACCGTCCCAGCGCTATGTAGCAGCAGTCTGTCAGTGGTACCCAAAGTGTTGGGAAATGGTCCCCATTGTGAGTGTGTAACTAATAACTGTCTATCTCATTAGACTCTGGTAATGTTTCACTGATAATAAAACTACATCTAAATGAAAACGTACTTTATACAGTAACTATTTTTATAATACTTCTTTTATATGCTGTTAATGAATCAAGCTATGTCTATAGTCAAATTATTTTCCATCTCTGGTCTAATGAACCCATTTCCTCATTTAAAATATAAGTTATATAATAAAAAGTAGCATTTCTGTGCATCTGGATTTGACAGACCCCTCATGAACTGTGTAAATAAATAAATAGATGAAAACCATGAGAACAGGCTTATATAGCTTCCTAGATGATGCTTATATCCAAAATGTGCGACCAGGACTGTATTTCTATAGCATTATTTCTATAGAGCACAGAAACACAGTTCCTGCATGACGGATTTGATTGGAAATATGACCTGCTGTGGATTCATTTACTCATAAATGCATTTCCTTTCTTTGCACAGTTTCGCAAATGGTGATCGAGGAGGTGAACGTACTACAGACCCAGCTTGAGATTGAGAAATCTTGCCGGGAAAATGCAGAAGCTCTGGCCACCAAGGTGTTTATCCAACAATACTATTCTTCTGTTTCATCAGAAAACCTTAAAAGCCCAGAGATATTCATGGCGAAGTTCTTTTACGTTGTTCTCTTAGGGGTAAAAAGAGGAAAGAAGTTCAAAATACATTTTCAGCGGTATACTGTTAGCAAACAGAGAGCTGCGTTTAAATGAATATGTTTATAGGCGCGCTTTGCTCTCAATAGCAAAATAAACGCACAACTAAAATGACAGTGTTGAGAAAACAGTAGTTCAGAAACCATCTGATTATAGCAATGTGGATATGTTTGCATAAGCTCTTCAATTCGGCACTCCATTCAAGTCACGTCACATTTATTTAGCACTTTATACAATACACTGCCTTAAAGCAAGCAGCTTTACAGTATTGAAAAAAACAGTGTCTCTTTCAATTAGAAATATAACTTCAGCTCTCTAGTGTGTTCATGTTTTTACTCACGTCTGACTCTGATGGACTGAACAGAAGAAATGAACTAGAGAAGATTTCCACCGCAACTTTTATGTATCGCCACGGACCAATGGAACGTTTTCTGTGACAAGCTGTTTCAGACTCCCAAAACGAACTCCAAACGAACTTTGTTTTGGCTTTGTTTTTTCTATTTCGCTTGAAGTATGTCGTGGCCTTAATGATTTTATCTATTTATTTCTGTTTGTTGACATCTTTCAGTTTTTCAAATATTCTAGAAAGCAAAATGATTCTAATTGTTGAACATAAAAGGAGAAATTTTGTAGAATGTATTGGTCGTGGCTTTGAACTTGAGAATCGTATCAGTCTGACTCATGAATGAATCATTTAGACCACTTTTGTAGAATGTACCAAGGAGAGCTATAGCAAAATGTTCAAACTTTTATCATAATTTATGATCTTAAACAGGGCTTGACATTAACTTTTTCACTGTGGCTAGTGGTTTTTCAAAGTTACTAGCCACTCAGCATTTTCACTGGCCACAATTTTGACATTGATACCATGGGGAAAAGTGACATAGATATTTTTAATAATATCTGATAATTTGGCAGCAGGTATATTAGGCTGCTGTCACTTTAAGACCTGACGCACGGATCCATTATACTGTTACACATGCGTTTTCTTTCTCAGTTGTTTACATTCACTTAAAATATTACTGACTGTGTTTACATGAATACTCACCAAGACTGTTTGAGCACAATAAGCAGTGACAAAGAACTCAATTTAGTACTGAAAGGCTGCTTTATGTGCGCACTTTGGGTGTGAGCACAAAATGTGCGAGAATGAGGAAAATTATGTGCACTACGCACAATCCCACGCTGAAATTCAAACCCTGTAACAAAAACGATATTCATCTGGAACAAATGAAACGAGTGAGTGAGGGGAGGCGGGTTTGTCGACTCTCGAAAATTAGTATCGGAAGCGTTTCAGATATTTCCATATCGATATGTATCGATAAAATCGATATCTATGACAACACTACATTGCACTTAGTTTATTATTTCAGACGCCTTTTTAAAAGATTGAAAAATGTATATGTTAAATATAAAATTCATCCCGCCAAAGTGGCTAGTAGGATTGACTGCGTTACACGACACTGCTGAAATCCACCTGCATTTGGCCAGGTTGGTTGGCAGGTGTTAATGTCAAGCCCTGGTCTTAAATAATTGTGTTTTGATCACTTTAGTTGAACTGTGAGAACAGGAAGCTGAAGTATTTGAGCCTGTCATCACGGCCGTGTCTGGATGAGCTGCTGCCCAGTATTTCTGACTGCATTTCCCTAGAAGAGGAGACTGAACAGCAAGATCCCAGCTCTGACCCCTTTTCTCAGTATAAGCAGCAGGTCAAAGGTAAATACCAGTGTTTTATCGCAGTGTATTAAAATGGGGTGCAGTTGTACAAATAATAAATAAGCCTGTGTACAATTTCCTTCGCAAAGGAATCTGTCAATAGTATGTCCATTCCAAATTCTAATTTTTCCACAGATCTCCAAGAAACTGTGAGTTCTTTGCTGGAGGAGAAGAAGCAGTTGGCTTGTCAGCTTCAAGAGCAGCAGAGGCGGATAGAGGAGTTGACAGCACTTGTGAGTAGTAAAGAAGCTCTTTTAAAGACCGAGCTCAGTTAGGCTTGACGGCAGTGGATGGGGGCTCGGTCTGCAAAGTGTCTTCCAGTATTTTAACCTGTTCATTAATAATAAATGATCTTGAAATGAAGCCTTAGCGACCTGCGGTATTGCTGATCCTAAAAGGATATCAGAGTAACAATGTCTAATTGAGTTTTTTTGCTGAAAGTTTCTCAAATATGAGCCTTATGCTAATTTACAGACTGAAAAGGAGCAGGCTGAGATGAAGGAATTTTATAAAACCATTGAGCAGCAAAGCAAGACCATTAAGAGGTTCAACAGACGTGAGTATGGACGTTATGAATACAGAGCTTCTTCATTTCCTCACTTGTATTCAAATGCATGACCATGACATCATCTCAAATGGCCTGCAGTGCATCTGTGCATGTGCCTTCCAAGAAGATTAATGTTCACCAGCCCACTCACTACCGGCCGCACGTCAAAGTCCTTGATCAAATTATCTGTAAAAGATTCACCACAGGAAGTCCCTGTGTTCCAGCTGGGGGTGATGCACACTGTTTTGACGTCCTACCAGCTCCCTCTTTGCTCATTTGTGTTGTTAATCTGACTGGTTTGTTTATTTTTAAACTAAGTTTTGCCTATGAAATCTGATTGAAGAAGCTACAAAATTGCTGATATATGCACATGTGATTGAATATCGGTCGAATAAATATATTAATGTGTCACTGTTTATTAGGGCTGGGAAAGGAGAATCAGTTCTTATTTTGAACCAGTTCCTTGTCTTATATGCCATGACAGTAAAGAGACAGTACTACCAAAATATGTTTTCACAAGTAAATTACTATTATGATCCGGTTCTTTTTAATGAAAATGCCTAAAATGCTTAAAAACCTACCAATCAAAAGCTTGTCTATAATGCTTACCAAAGAGGCCATTTATATACAGTAGAGCTGCACGATTCTGGATAAATTGAGAATCAAGAATCAAACAGTTTGAAAAGCCTGGGACAACTAAACAAAATAACATGTAATTTACTAGAGGTTCTGATAAAATGTTAATTGCTGCAGTCCATTTAAAATGTTTAATTTGAATGAATTATTTAAAAAAAAAAAAAATGGTTTGAATGATAGATTAAATGACTCATAAATACTTCACTTGTTTCATTACTGGCATAATCAGCATTTTGAACGAATCTCTTGAATCTGATTCAGTGACATACATTTTTAAGTCACTTGTCGCAACCTACTGGCATAACGATGTAGTTGATAAAATCGTAATTCTTACTTTTAGGATTTGCTCTATTTTGATCGCTTACGTAGACATTAATCATGCAGCTCTAATATACAGTACAAAATACAGTAAAAACATATGCGACCCTGGACCACAAAACTAGTCATAAGTCGCACGGTTATATTTGTAGCAATAGCCAACAATACATTGTATTGTAACTTTTTTTTTTTAATGGCAAAAATCATTAGGATATTAAGTAAAGATCATGAAGATATTTTGTACATTTCCTAACGTAAATATATCACAAATGTATTTTTGTGAGTGGATATGCGTTGCTAAGGACTTCATTTGGACAACGTTAAAGGCAATTTTCTTAATATTTATATTTTTTTGCACCCTCAGATTCCAGATTTTCAAATAGTTGTATCTTGTCCTATCCTAACAAATCATACATCAGTGGATGATGTATAAATCTCAATTTAAAAAAATTGACCCTTATGACTGGTTTTGTGGTCCGTCGTCACATATAATGTCATTATTATGTAAAATAACTCTTTTAATGTATTTTAAAATGTAATTTATTCCTGTGATGACAAAGCTGAACAGCAGCTCCAGTTTAAATTGGTGCTCAAGAAACATTTCTTATTATTATCAATGTTGAAAATATTAATATTATTGCTTAATATTTTTGTGGAAACTGGGATGCATTTTTTTTTTTAGGATTCTTTGATGAATAGAAAGTTCAAAAGAACAGCATATATTTGAAGTACAAATCTTTATGTCTTTACTGTACCTTTTGAGCATTATTTGATCAATCTTACTGACTTCAAACATTCGAACAGTAGTGTATATTATCATAAAGCAATACTTGTACTGTATTTGTTAAACATATAGTTAGAACCAGTCAACCAGTAACTAAAAGAATCATTAATGTAAAATTTGAACCAGTAATTTTCTTGCGCTTCCAATCCGTACTGTCCATCAAATAATCTATGCCTGTAATACTGTGTCTACTATGATATTTATTTGCTTTATAGCCGAAACAGGGATTGTTTTGCCAATTATCATTGTTTATCTCTTTAGTGTCTATGATGGCCACTCATGAGTATGAAAACATGAAGGAGCAGCTGGATTTGGAGCAGAGCCTCAGGCAGAAAGCAGAGACCTATGCACATGAGGTATGGGACAAAACACACAGTACAAAGGTGACAGGCAAACTTCTGTCCCTGGTGTGACAAACTGTGACCTGGTGACCTCAAAATCCAAGACAGAAAGAAAGACAAGATAAATGTATTCATTGACTGTAGAGTTTGAATTATCCATGGTTGCCTCCAGTACAGTAGAATGTTTCATTCCCTTTAGTTGCTGGAGAAAACCATCTGAAATTGTTGTTTCCTCGTGTTCATTTTTTTTTTTCCTGTAGATGATGGTGAAGCAAAAAGAAGCAAACAGACAGAGCATGATTCTGCTGCAACAGGCAGATCCCAGCATTCAACTGCTCAAAGCTTTAGAAGATGTGGCCAATGTGACCAAAACATTAGAAGAAGAGAGAATACAGCACCAAGACAAGGTAGTCTTTTAAACACATTTGAATCTGATTTTTAGATATGCAAAACTGGAGTGTATGTTTTCAGTTTTATTAGCTCATTTCAGAAAAAAAGTGAAATGTTGCCCATATTTTCATGAACACAATAAGCCTTATGGTTAATCATGGATTGCATGATAGGATTAAACAATGGAATTAAATCTTAAACCCCATTTCAGTTATTTAAACCAGTCTGCTAGGGCTTTTCATAGACATAAATCCATTCATAAATATTAATCCTCTAATTTAGAACTTCGTAAACGGTTTTGACTGTGTTCTTAATCACTAGCCACACACAATCCAGTTTAAGTAGGCACTAAATGGGATGAAATAGTGCTGTGCATTTATCTAACTTACTTAAAGTTAATCATTAAAGGGGTCATGAACTGCGTTGTTTTATTGTTTTATAATATTTCCTGGGGTGTACTTATAATGTTAGTATGCTTTTTACATCAAAAATTGTCATCATTTAGAAAAAAAAAGGCTTTTTTCTACCCTCATTTTAGCCCTCTTATTTGAACGCTCTGTTTTAAGGGGTGTGTCTGCTGTGAGACTACAGTGTAAACGCCCACTGCTGTGATTGGCTAACATCTTTGCATATGAAATAGCTAAGTATTATTCTCTCAAACTTTTAGCACATTTTTACTATTACAGCTCTCAAGGTTAACTAATCATGAAAAGTGTTGATTATATTTAGATCTATGGCATTATATTTAGATCGTGGCATGAAAAGTTGCAGTGATGAAGATTGTAGCTGATCACAGACATGTTGTTGAGTGCATGAAAGCAGTGATCTCGTCATTGCAACTCAATTTCTGCACACTAACGAATGCTTTCATCATAACTAACAGTGCAAACTCGATGTAACTAAGAGATTAGTTGAAAAAAATAGGAGTTTTGGTGCGAGTCCAGAACTCAGTCACTGATAAACTCGCGCTGTTTGATTGACAGCTCCAGCAATGGTAAAGGGAGCGTTCTTTGATTGCTTTTTATATATAATTTAACAGATTATTTTCATCCTACTAAGACAAACAATGTGAAGTTGACCGTTTAGTCACTGGTTTGATTTACTGACACACAGACAAAGAACATCTGACTGTACATGAATCATTTCATATCAGATCAGGCATTAGAATTAACACAGTTACTGACATGTTGTTGCATTACTGTCTAGTTCATATCGTAAAAGTCTGTTTGCAAAGCCTGCGCCAAAATGTGATTGATTTACCAAAGAATCCACAGTGAAATCTCTCCTCATCATCACACTAACACGGGGCTAACGTTGCAATGATGACTTCTTTAGGCATTGATTTCTTCTGCGGAGGCGGAGTTTCACCTATATCTGTCAAAGATAGGCATATTCCAGGACCAGTCGTTCGCTGGGCCTGGTGTCAATAAAAGCTTCTATTGGACTAACAAGGAAGTTTTCAGTTCTTAAACTTACAGGATATTCTTATAGTACGATGAAAACGAGGAAAAGTTGATTTCTCAATTCATGACCCCTTTAAAAAGTGTTCTAATAAATCAATAACCCTCAGTAAATGTAATCTTTAGAAAATCTCAATCTCATTTTTCAAACGGTACATTATAATGTTGAGATGCCTTAATTCACTTGTTGAATTATAATGATTTATTATAGTTTTTAGTGTTTTATTTTCCATTTATGTAGACAAAATAGTATTGACTTTTTAAATAGTATTGTAACATCAGCAGCACATATCCAGGCATGCAGTGAAGTTGGCATTTCAAACAGCTGATTCAGGTGTCTAATGTGATGCTGTACAGTCCCAGTAGACTAGAGTATGACAGATCATAGACCGCATTCATTCATTCTTCAGTTCCCCCACAATGCCTTGTTGATAATACGTTGTTTTCATCTGGCTCTCCTGTGGCTCTTCTGTTCTACAGTACATTTGCATCCTCAGCAGTAACATAGCTTTCAAACCACATTAAATGACAAACGCATGCGAGTGGTAGGCTGTCAACACAAACACAACCATATTAAACCAATAAAAATCTCAGAGCACCAGAGGAGACATCCGGAGGCTTGACAGATGTCATAATTTGGGGATTCATTCAGCAGCTTTTTGTCATATAAGAAGTGGCAGCGAATAAAGAATTTCTAGATCATCAGACACTTTTCTTACACATGAAAGTTACCGACTGGATGAGCAAGGAATCAGCGTAGGTAGTATTCTGGCAGGTATTCATTCAGGCAGTGACAAAAGTGCAGTTGCAGCATCACTAATACTAGCAAATGGGATTTAGAGTTTGTGAATCAGTAGCACTGTTGTGTCATTGAGTCAATATACAGTCTGACCCACAATTCAAATCCAAAGAGCATGGATCCTAACTTCAGACGTCACGTAATCAATAGACTATGTTAGCAAAACCTTGTTTACAAGTCAGCCTGTAAATATGAACTAATTCTGTACCAAAGTCAAGGACATTTTCAATTTTGCACCCGTTTGGGTTCCATGGGGTTACTGTACTAATTCAATCTAAAAGAGAGACAACATTTCAAAGGGTTTTCAAGCATCAAAACTAATAAGTCTAATGCAACTTTGAATTGTTGTTGTTGTTTTTCAATACATCAGAATGGGTCCTGTTTAATTTGTTTTTTTCTTCTAAATATCATACATTTTTACCCTGATTTACAGAAGACACACACTAAAATGTCAATGTCACTAAAACACACTAACAATCTTGTTGGGAATATTTACTACAAAAAATCTGTTTAGGCCATATTAAAAACGAATTACTTTTACCCCAAATGCTAATTTAAAATTTTTAAACTTTGCCACTATCCTAGGTTTTGCCTATTTGTCAGCAAGAATTTTTTACTCATTCAAAATGCAATTAAATTTAGTATGCTCACATACAGGTCAGAATAAGTATGTTGTTTCAATTTTTAAATAAATATAACAGTTACACTGAATGACAATGGAACATTATTTCACCCACATTTTGACAGTTTATTCTCCCAAAACTTATTTGAAACCTTAAAAGTAGATGTTTTACTTCGCATTTAATGTGCTTTCTATGTATATAAAATCACTTTTGTAAATTCCCATGAAAAAATCATTTAAATAAAACCGTCTATTGGCATTTAACTCAATTTTGAATATTGGAGAATTCAAGTTCTCCTGGGATTTTCATGTTTATGAGTTGGGAAGTTCGTATATAAGTTGGGAAGTCGTAATTATGACATCAGCTGCATTAAAATAACTTGGGTCGGAGCAACCCAACTAACAAAAATATGTTATAAAAATGTTAAGATGACATAATTACATTGTACTTACTCAAATAAGTACAGAGTAATATTAATTAAGTACATGTACTTACTGTAGAGTTATGGTTATGGTTAGGGTTTGGTTTAGGGTTATTTACTTGTAATTATGCATAATTTACTGTTATTACTATAGTAAGTACATGTAGTAACGTGTAACTACGTCACCTTAAAATAAAGTGTTACCAAAAAATGTTTTGCTAATGCTTCCATTAATTTATGAAAACGGAATTTCTGAATGTTCAACTCGTAAGTACAATCTGTTCAATATAACTTGAATGTGCCATATATCTCATTTTTTTCCTGTTTGCAGGTAAAGGCTCTAGAGGCTGAACTGGAAGAATGTGCTTTGCGTAAGCAGCTAGTTCAACTGCAAAGGCAACTAGAGATATTAGATGAAGAAAAGAAAGAGACGGAGGGACGACTGCAGGAGGAAGAGAAGAAAAACACTTTTTTGGAAAAGAAAGGTAAAATGAAGGGTTATTTTATATTTGAAGGCCAAATACTATCATACACACAGAAGCATAACATCCCAGCATCCTTTTGTCATTTGTCACAGTTAAAGAGCTGCAGGAGGCAAGGAGGAGCTGTGATTCAGCATCAGGCCCCTCTCCTGGGACTGCTCCTCCCCCAGCCCCTCCTCCTCAACCACCTCCACCTCCCCCACCCCCTCCCCCTCCTCCTCCCCCACCTCCTCCCTCCCGCTGCAACCCCCTCAGGTAACGCCCCACTTTACTGCACTGAAGCCAAACTGTCATATACCATCATTAAGAACAACTGTGTACATCTAATTACATTTCTTTGTTTACCGCAGCTCTCTCATTGCAATTATGAGGAAATCTTCCAAGGGAGGGAAAGGAACCCCAAAACTAGAGCAAGCCCCAGGTGAGTGTCCCATTTTCCCTATAGTCAGAACGGTGTATTTTTATTCCGTCGCCCTATTATTGGTACCCTGACAAACACAATCCCTCTCAATGCAGTAACTGAAGCTGTGGATGATGTCAAAGTGAAAGCCGTCAATGAAATGATGGAGAGAATTAAACATGGAGTGGTTCTCAGGCCTGTGAAGAGTCAGGACACTAAGGTGAGGTTTTAAACCCAGAGGGACTAAGATTGGGCGGAATTCAAAATTTAATTGGATCGCTTTATGAGCCCCACAGGATGTTGAATTGTAATGACAGGCAGAGGAATATATTCTATTGCAATTTAAAGACAGTCACATAGCAGAGATTTTTTAAATGTTTTTATTTTATCAAAAATACAGTAAAACAGTAATATTCTGAAATAGTGTTACAATTTAAAATAACTGTTTATTATATAATTATCTTTAAATATATTATAATATAATGTAATTTATTTCTGTGATCAAAGCTGAATTTTCAGCATCATTACTCCAGTCTTCAGTGTCACATGATCCTTCAGAAATCATTCTAATATGCTGATTTGATGCTCAAGAAACATTTCTTCTTATTATTATTAATAATGAAAATAGTAGTGATGCTTAATATATTTGTGGATACCATGATACATTTATTTCAGGATTGATAAATAGAAAGTAAAAAAAAACAGCATTTATTTGAAATAATAATATTTTGTAACATTATCAATGTTAATTTTGATCAAATATTCTATCAATTTATTATTGTTCTTGTTTTTCATCCTGAAAAAAATTGAATACATTGTTTAAAAGTACAATTACAGCAATACTTTTTTAAATCATTTGAATTTTATTCATTCCAATTGAATAAATTTAATAAATTCAAATAACAACCGTACATCTTATTTGCAACTCAAATTCAAAATCAGAAACTAAATCTGAATTTATTCATTCAGTTGTAAATGGTGCACATATATATGATACACATTGTCTTATATTGGTTATGAATATATTGTGTGTACTGATTGATTGTTGTGTTTCTCTACCCGGTACCATCATCTGCAGAGATTTGGCACAAAGGTATGTTCAAATCACACATATTGTTTACATTGTTTAACAGCAATCATCACACCAGATCATTGTTCCACATGCACCAGTGTTAAACAGTTCAGACTGCTCTATTACAATCAAAGAAAAGCCTGTGTTTTACAACACCATTTTGTCAATACAAAGATCCTGCAGAAATGGTTCATAGCATTTGATCGTCCTCCCTGAGGAAGGGTCGGATCATTAAAGCATTTTGCGTATAGGTTGAGAGGGGATCCATCTTATTTAAGTTATTGATGGGCAAAGCCATCCAGATCATCCTGAGGCTCAGAGGAGCTGTATAATTTCAGATCAATAGCTGTAGTCCTGACTTTAGAGATCACCTGCTTCTCAATATGCTGCACAGGCAGATTGTCTTTTGTTTGTGACATTTGGACATTACTCTTCGAAAACATATGAATAAACTTAAAAACAACACATGCTATATCACCAGTGTTATTTAGTATTATTTATATACTTTTATAGCATTTGATACAATTTTGAATTGTTTATACTTTTAGTTTAAATAAGTTAATTAAGAATTATATGTTTTTCTATCATTTTTATTAGCTTTCTTTGAATATTTAATAATTTTACAACGTAGACATGTTTATTTCAGTTAGCTGACAAGGCATCATATTTTTTTTATTTTTTCAAGTTTAAGTTTTTCATCTAATATTTATATTTTATTTGATCTTATCTCAGCTTTATTTCAATTACCAAAAATGTTTTTTAATAGTTTTGAGTGATACTAGAAACAGTGATATTATATCATAATATATTGTGATTTGATCATATAATGTAAGTTTTCTTTGTTCCTGATCCACAGCAGCCGATCCCAGCAGCGGCAGCAGCAACGGCGGCAGCAGCAGCAGCAGCAGCAGTTGAGGAAAAGCACCAGGAAAGTGCAATGGAAGAGCTGAAAGGCATTCTGGTAAGCTTTCTGATTAACCTCTGTTTGCCATTTAGTCGCCTGATTTTAATACCCCCTTGTTATGGTCATCTGCTGATCCACAGATGACAGAAATCCATAGAACTATTTATTGTTTACAAAAAATAGTTCTATGATGATGATCATGTTGTTCAGTAGTGGTTGTACAAATAAATGTGTAATATCCTAAAGTATTCATTACTCAGAAATGCCAAGATGTCAAACTCAGCATTGATTAATATTGTTCATCAAATTCTGTTCTCTCTCTGAACCTATAGGAGACAGTGAAGAAGAGTCCCAGTCGTGGGTTTCAGGAAGTAGTTCATGCTAAAAAGGACAGTGAACTGGAAGTAATTCTGAGGAGGAGACGCAAACAGGCCTGTGATCCCGACACAGAAGGCAAGAGGATAAACACTTGCAAAAACTAGCCAAATCGCATTCTGGGGGGTAAAACACGCTTTTTGGCGGCATTCCCCCCTGGTAAAATTCACATTCCGCAGGCTAAATATCATATTAATTGGGGTCGCTTCCACCCACGGAAAACAACCTGCAGCAACAGTGTTAAAGTAGCTGCACAGGGTATAAATAGGCATACATAAACGAGCTAATGACAAACAGGTGGAAGTAGTCAGCACATGATGAGTCTAGGCAAAGGTTTATGGGAAATGTAGTTCCTTAAATGGTAGCAATGGACTAGGGAGGAGTGCCCTCTGGTGGATATCATGGGCACTCCAGCTGGCAAATGTGGCAGATGTATAAATAATGTTTTTGTGCTGATGTTTTGAGAAAATTATTAAAGACCAAATAACTTTGAACAAACATTCTATTAACATTATGAAGAAAAAAAACTTTGAGAGAACCTTGCCAGAACGTTCTCTGTCAGCTGGGTAATGTCAGCTTCTAGTAGATCACTACACTAACATGTAGAAAAAAGCTAAAAGGCAGTTGTGGTGATGATGATGTTTATGAAAAATATGTTTCAAGTATAAGTACTATGAGTGCTTTTGTTGGCACTGTAAACTTCTTATATTTATTGTTGACCTAAAGATTTACGTTTGGATTTAGGATTATTGAAAATACTAAGCATGCTGCATAACTTGAGCGAATAATGACGATCCTTCATCTGTTGCTCTGTAGATGATGGGCAGCTGAGTAAAGTCTCCTCATCAAACAGCCTGAACGGGCGACACAGTTCTGATTCTGGCAAAGACACAGAAGGGCCGGGCAGCAGCTCTCTGTCAGGCAGTGAGCGCGGATCAAGAACCAGCTCAGACTCGGGCCGAGAGCCAGCCATGGCTCAACAGAGCTCAGATTCTGGCATGGAGTTCAAAGGAGGCGCTCAGACAGACAGTGTCTGCAGATCTCTCTCTGAGAAAGAGCCCACTGAGACGGTCACCAACGGGTGCTGTTCAGGGTAAGGTCACGCTTATACAACTTGTTTGTTCAGCAGTGAACCACAATAAATTTTAAGATTTGTTACCTATTTTGCTAAATGTTAAAGTGCCCCTATTATCCTATTTTAAATATTCATAGTTTTATTTGGAGGGCTCCTACAATACATGCATTCAAGGTCTTTCTTCAGTCGAAAATGAATTAAGGTTTTTGAGGAAAACATTCAATGATTTTTCACCATATAGTGGACTTCACTGGGGTTCAACGGGTTGAAGGTCCAAATGTCAGTTTCAGTGCAGCTTCAAAGAGCTCTACATGATCCCAGACGAGGAATAAGGGTCTTATCTAGAGAAACAATCGGTCATTTTCTAAAAAAAATTGCATTAGAAAGGTCACATGTGATGTAAACGGAAGTACCGCAGTAGGGCGAAAAACTCCATCTCATTTTCTCCTCCAACTTCAAAATCGCCCGATATCGTTGTTTTACCTTTTTTGGTAAAGGGCGTTTGACTTAGTCTTTGCACGTTCGCTTTGTAGACACTGGATCAGTACTTTCACCTACGTCACGCGTGACCTTTCCAACGTGATTACGTAATGCGCGGCGCATCGCATCGCAGTGCAAGACGAGCATTTGTGGTTAAAAAGTATTTACATTTTAATTTTTTTTTTAGAAAATGGCCAATTGTTTCACTAGGTAAGACTAGATAAGCCCTTTGAAGCTGCACTGAAACTGCAATTTGGACCTTCAACCCGTTGAACCCCAGTGAAGTCCACTATATGGAGAAAAATCCTGGAATGTTTTCCTCACAAACTTGAATTTCTTTTCGACTGAAGAAAGAAAGACATAAACATCTTGGATGACATGGGGGTGAGTAAATTTTCAAGAAATTTTCATTCAGAAGTGAACTAATCCAAAAGTGAACTAAATTATCAAGAAATTTTCATTCAGAAGTGAACTAATCCTTTAATAGGGGCACTTTAATATGGCATCTGTATATAAATATTACGGTTACATGTACGGTTGCACTTTATTTGAAAGTACGTGTACATGCAGTGTACTTACCTAAGAAAATACTGGGTAATATAAGCTAACTACATGGGTTAAGGTTAAGTTTAGGAGTAGTTTCAGGGTTAGTATAACCCAGTTATTATAATTACTGTAATAAGTACATTGTATGTACATGGGGAACATGACTGTAAAATAAAGTGCTACTAATATTATAATCTGTGTTCAGTTTTGTTGTCATTTTTGCATATACTTTTTTTATCAGTGAAGTGAAGGATGGAGATCCAGAGAAGTGGACGGAGCCCAACGGGATTGGCCATACGGATGCAAGTGATGACCTGCAAACCATCAGCTCCTCTGCACAAAGCCCCAATGCAGCAAACGGTAGCACAGATGCCGAATGTTAACGGCAAGTGGCGCTGCAAGGACAGCTGCATTATTTGCACAAAACCATGCTTTCTAAATTAGTTTATTCCAAATTTAAAATCAGCTGTTCATATTTTAAATTATTGTAGAAAGGTCACTTCATCATTTGCAGCTTGATTACAATTACAGATTGAAAAAGAAAAAACATCTTACCAGACGCATTTTTTGTTCCTTTCACTGAAAATGTACTGTATTTGCCTTTACCAATAAACACAGGGTGTTTAGATGTTAGGAACATCTGTCATACACTTCAGATTCATTCTGCACAATAGTTGCTATTAGATTCATCTTAGATTCATGGATTCAACATCTGAGTCACATTTCCATAAGAATGCAAGCAAGGAAACTTTAATGAAGAAGTGTGTAATTTCTGTGCCACTAGCAGAATTTAAGTTTGTTTGAGAGACCTGAATAAGGAAGTCTGTAATACCTGAAGGATCAGTTAGCATTCCCATTCATCTCAGTTCATCGGAGACAGTGCAGGACGCCACGGATATACGTGATTTATGATCTGCCATCGTTGCAGCCAATGTCCTCATTTGTCCCTAATGTTGTTCCAAAACTTTATGGCTTTCTTTCCTCTGCGAAACACAAAAAGATATTTTGAGAAATGTCTCAGGCTGCATCTGAAATCGCATACTTCCCTACTATATATACTGTAAATGTGACGGATGTAGGACGGTAAGAGCTGTGCGTGTAAACCTTACTCCCCTTGTTAGAGCGACCGACTCCCATGCGGACGGACCTAGGTTCGAGTCCCGCTTAGAGAGGGCGGTTCGGACAGGAGGGGTTACACTGGTGCTGTGACCCAGATGGGAGTGAGATTTAGGGGGGTGAATGTGACGTACGTAGGTCAGCAAGAGCTGTGCATGTAAACTTTACTCCCCGATCTCAAGAGGCGCTCTAGAGGCTGCGGTCTTTAGCCTCCTTGTTAGAGCGTCCGCCTCCCATGCCGGCGGACCTGGGTTCGAGTCCCGCTTAGAGCGGGTGGTTAGAACAGGACGGGTTACATAAACGCAAATAAATTGGGCTAACTCAAAAAATTTGAGGTAATCAGTTACATCAAATTTTTTGAGTTATGTTCCCAATAAGTAGGCAAAACTAATACGTTTTGAGTTTGTAGTACTCATGCATGTTAATTGCTCCTAACTTGAAGTACTGAGTTAGCTAACTCATACATTTTGATAGCAATTAACATTTAACAATTAACTAAGATTCAGTTAATTAACTTTTTTATTTTGAGTTCTTGCAAATTAAATGAGTTATTCACTTCACTGTAAACCCTAATAAGTTGTCAGAACTCAAAAAAGTTGAATTAAAATTTTTTAAGTTAAGAAACATTTTGAAATATTTGAATACACTAATTTATACATTTAACTTAAAATATCATGTTATCTAAACGTAAATATTTTGCTAGCTATAACAAGCCAATTCAGAAAATGCCACCTTGCTAATTTGCTAACATATTAACAATAGTATGGTATGGCACTTACTGAAGCATAACAAAACATTAATCAGTACTAAATCTCACTTTATTAATTAATCTTGCGCAAAAAACATATAACACTTAATTTTAGCATTTACTCTCCCTTTCGAGTACCATGGGCAAAGTCCAGTTTCAGTTAAACTTAAGTTAGTCTAAATGAAAAGAAATGAGTTCATACAACTCAAAACAATGAAACAGTTTACTCGAGAGAAAAAAAAAAAAAAAAAAGACAGTTCTAAATACTCATAACAGTTAATTTAACTGAGCTAATTTGTTTAATTTAAGTTAGTCCTACTCATCCAATTAAATATTTTGAGTGTTAGGGTTTACAGGCGAAAAACAGTATGTGACAAAAGAAGTATCCCCGAAGTCAAAGTACTTGTAAAAGAGTAGGCAAAAAGTACCCGGATGACCTACTACTTCCAGCGAGATTCTGAAGTGATGGACATGATGGACACTTTACTAGTGTAGTACGTCCAGATTACACTCATACTATATAGAACATACTTTTTTAGTGGCCGGGAAGTAATTACTTATTCAAATAAGTACCTACTCAAGAGAGTATACCATTTCAGACGCAGCCTCAGTGTTTTTTTGTTTTTTTCTCTCCATACAATGAACGTCAGTGTGGTCTAGTGTTGTTTGGACCCTATTGACTTTCATTGTATGGACAAGAGCAGTTGAAACATTCTTCTTTTGTTGTTTCACAGAGCTATACCTTGAACAATCTCTTCAAGAAAGGTGCATTTTGCCTGCTAACCAGTCAAACCTTAAAGCCTCTGGCTCAACTGGTAACACTGGCTCAATCAATGGCGTGTGTTTGGGGCGTGATTATTTGTTTGAACAATGGCAGATGCTGCTAGTAGCACAAAATTTACTTCATATTCAATGCAAAGCAGCAGAACAATCCTGACAGTATCACTGCACTGCACATCATGGCACCTTTGCTGTTCTAAAAAGGTCCTAAGTGTGGACTAGACTATCCAAATTAATCAAGAGATGCAATTATAAGCCATGTAATCGATTCTTACCTTAAAGAGGAACTGTAGTGGTCTGTTCTGTCTACCTCTTAGGACACACTCACCTCTTGGGGATTTGAGAACTCATACATCCTAGATATTAGGAAAATGAATACCATCAAGTCATGGAGGGCTACACACGCATGTCTTCCGCCGTTTCCAAAACTTTGCACTGCATGAATGCACTGTACAAAAGTTTGGCTTTGATTGACAATTGCGTCTTGATTAGATTCAATGCAATATCATCTGAAAATTGTAATATTGTGCAGGATCAAGCTGCCTCTAATAACTGCGAATATTTGCCTTGTGACTCCTCTTGACTCTAAGCGGATTGTGTAAATGGTACGACGTGATTATTGATATTGATGAGACAGTAGAGTTCTGGCCATCTCAGTTGTCCTGTTCTTATTGCCCAGCTAACAGGGAACGTTCTCAGAACTTCGGCTAATGTTCTGGGTAGATGAATAAACGTTCTCCCAGTAATGTTAATAGAACGTTTGTCAATTATCTGGTGTTTTTAAAATGTTATTATTTCTCTGAAATGTTTTAGTTGGATATTCATCTAATGTTTTTGAAACATTACTCCTTACTGATCATTTCAGAATGTTCGGAGAACAATTAGGCCCTGTTTACACTAGTGCGTTTTCGTTTAAAACTGCGTTTTACAATGAAAACGATCCTCATCTTTCAGAATATGGAAAACAATTACCGAGGACATGGAGACAGTGTGGATCAGCTGTGCTGGCATCCCACCAACCCTGATGCATAGATTATCCCAGCATTTCAGAAACGATCTCCGTCTACACTACACGACCAAAAACGCATGTCACATGACTGTTCATGCACACTGGGCATGCGCGTACAAGTGTAAACAGTTGCCTCTTGCGCATGTAGGTAGCAGCAGTATTACTTATAAACACTGCAGTTTAACAGCACAATGGCTGCTAAAAATGACAAGAAAGCCAGCAAATATTGCAGTTTAGTCTCCATGTTATTGTTTACATGGTCGTCAAGGATACGCAGAGCGAATGTGGCCATCGTTTTCAAAAGTCTCAGTTTTGAGATGCAACCCTGGTGTTTTCAAACTAAAACGGGGTCTGCAGCGTTTTCGAAAGTCTCCATTTTCGAGGTTCGAAAACGCCGGCGTAGTGTAAAGGACAGGCGTAACCGTAGCAAAACTCGCACTAGTGTAAACGGGGCCTCAAATGTAACGTTTCCACAATGTCTGCAGAACGATAAAATGTAACATTCCCTTAATGTTTTCTGTAATATTTGCATAACCAAGACGTTTTTTTAAAACATCTAAAAACTGGACGTTTTGAACCCTGAGAGAATGTTCAGAAATAACGTTTTCATAACTTAATGGGAACATTAGCAGAACGTTCTTAGAATATATTTTGTTAGCTGGGTGGTCTGACGTCTTGATATCAGGCTATCTGACAGCTACAATAATATATGGCAAATAATTGCAAATACTGAATTACTTGTGGTTGCAATTGTGTATCACTTCTGAAAATCTGAATTGTTTATTATTATATATTCTTGTTTTCACACTGTCATCAGTAGAGTTTCTAATAACCCACGTTGACGTGACTCATTTACACTCTTTTTTAATGTAGGAGACTTGTTTCGATTGCTCCTTAATTTCTCACCACCTCTGGAATGTGTTTTGGCCTTACTGTTTGCACCACTTCTTCCTTTTCAGCCTTATTGGAGTGTAGGCTTGATTTTGTATAAGAGCTCTGAGAGGTGATTGATTTGACTTGTGATCTTGAAATGAGTGTGTTTTGAAGCTTAAACTGAGTGTATCTGTTTTTATTTGAACTGATCTAAATATCCCTCTTCAACATACCTTTTAAACTCAGCTGAATAAACTTACGAAGAAATACAGACTGCTCTTTATACCTCGTTTTTTCTATTTTTTAAACAAATGCATGTCAGCACCACATCCTATCAACTTGAACTTGAATATTCAATGACACAAAGGTTGTACCTTAGGATAAAATAACATTTTAGTAGTGTGTTTCTCTAGGTAGTTGGTCTCTAGGTTCTCTAAGTGGTTTGTGTACTAAAAGGGATTTTGCGTTCAGTTTAACATTGTAACAAAAGAAAGTGCAAAACATTACAAAGAGCGCATTGAAATATACATGAGGGCATTAGCAGGTAATGCAACTGGATCTGCCAGTGGGAAACAGAACCTGGACAATTAGCGTGAAGGGGATTGGCAGGAGTTGACGGAGAAGAAAAGGAGACAACACACTATATGAACTTTTCCGGGTTGGTGTAGAGAGTACAGCATAATCCAGGGCTCCTACGCAGTTTGGAAAAAGTGTGCAATTTGATTTAAGTCATTTCCAGTTCTGGATAAGGAAAAAGAAAACAGAGTATTGGAAAATAATTGTGTTTCCAGATTATTACCCTTATTCAGTTTTCTAAAATTTAAAATGAAGAATTTCTAATAAATAAATAAATGTATCATATAAGCAGTGTTTACATTGCAAAAGTTTAGTTATCATTTAGGGTATGTTTACATGAAAACAGTGTACCAAAAATCTTTGCATTTTTCACGTACAGACTACACCTTTTTTAATCAAAAACGACTAAACACGTTGTATTCTG